>OY019132.1:35187133-35757510 GCA_955652365.1 Eristalinus aeneus
TAGCTGCTCCCAAACAAGTGTTTTGATTGTATCCTGAACCGGTTTTGCTTTATGTGCCGGTGCATTTTCATGGAGCAAAATTACCTTGCCGTGTCTTCTGGCCCATTCTGGTCGTTTCTCGATCAATGCATGGTTCAAATTGATAATTTGTTGTCGGTAGTGATCAGTATTAACGGTTTCACCAGGTTTTAGGAACTCGTGGTACAGCACACCTTTCTGGTCCCACCAAACACACATCATTGTCTTCTTGCCGAATCGATCTGGTTTTGCAGTCGATGTTGATGGTTGTCCCAGATTCCGTTTAGTATTCTTAAAATAAATCCATTTTTCATCGCCAGTAACAATTCGATGCAAAACCGATTTTTTTCGTGTTGTTGAAGCAAAATTTTCCGGTTTTCCATTTGTCTTTCATTCAATTCATGTGGCACCCATTTTCCACACTTTTGGATCTTTCCCATGGGTTTTAAACGGTCAGAAATTGTTTGGAGTGCAACATTTAATATTGCTGACATTTGCTTTTGACTCAAAGTGTCATCTCCATCCAATATCGTTTGCAATTCGGCTTCTTCAAACTTTTTAGGTGGTCTTCCACGTTCTTTATTTCTCACATCAAAATCATTATTTCTGAACCGTTGAAACCATCTTTTGCACGTTGCTTCTGATAGAGCATGATCACCATATGCCTCGACATGCATTCGATGCGACTCTGCAGCACTTTTCTTCAAATGATAACAAAAAATTAATGCTTTCCGCAAATCATCACTTTCTGATACAAAATTCGACACTTTTAAAATGATGAAAATATATGATGTTGTCTGTTCAATGACTTGATGTATACTAAATATTTTTCACAGATGTCACAGCAAACAAACAAAAAAAATGAGGGCTCGTTCACAACAAATGTTCCCTATCGAGACATTTCTATCTTTACGCTCACTCCAGACCGGTATACCTGGTATGTAGTTTACGAACAAAGAAAAGATTTTTTAGAAAGTCAACAATATACTAAAATGTTTCAATAAAGTGTGATAAAGTGTGTCCGCCGCGGCGGACTGGGTAGAGTGCGACATTCATACGAAAGTCCCAGGTTCGATTCCCGGCTACCTCCCATTTTTCATCGCACCACCTCTTTCATGCTGCTGACAATTCTTAAAGAGTAATGATTGTCTATGACAAAGCTTCTTCTCATTTGGAGTCAACAAAATGCAGTAGATGTATGCTGAACACGAGTAGCTGATAAATAGGCTAGGGCCTGGTTATGCTCCTTGTGAACTGTCAGAACTGCCATAAGCTCAATGCTATTGACCCGAGCTTCTGTAAAGTAGGACTCTGCGGCGGCGATAGCCGTTTTATTTCATTCAACTTGAAGACGATTGACAGTAAAATATATTCCACTAAAGGCGAAATCAAGTGAAAAGTGTGGGTGTCAAGGCAGTTTGTGGTATAATTCGAGTAACTTATGGATACTACGGTGAAACTGTGGGCCTGTTTGTTGTCATGTTTGAAAAGCACTATTTTCCATCTCAAACGGAACCTTTGGTTCTTGAATTCAGCATCGAATCGGCTTTGTGATCATTTTATCCTCTCTTGCAGATGCAAGTTATGAATTGTGATTTGCAAATCCCTGCAATGGCCTTCTTCGAAGCACGTTCGCCGAGCTCTGTTGTATAAAGTGCTATCCATATAACACACGAAGTATCGAATCGCCCCAAAAACTCATTTTTTTGTGCTTGGTGAGAGCCTTACACTGCTGTGAAGTGGTTTTACGGTTGCACTTGCTGACCGAGGTATGCTTGAGCTCGAGTCGTCTTTTATTAGTTAGTCTAAGGACTCTGTGAGGAAGTTTTTAACTCCTTTTGTAGTGGCACAGTCAAAAGTTACAGCAGTGAGTTCAAGTGAAACATAACCCAGATCAGGGAAGCGTTCCAGAAATATGCATATTATCACAAATATTCACCAAGATAGATCATTTCGATGAGTCTCAAAAAATAAATTTAATCTGAGGAGGATTTCGAAGGAAATGGGTATCCTCAACTGTCCGTATTCCAAACATTGTATCAACTTCTTGTTTTCTCCTTAAAGATTGTATTCGTCCTTGCTGCTCTTGTTGCTTGCGCCCAAGCCGGAGGCCCAGCTGCATATTCAATCTCCGCCCCAAGCATCGACCATGGATCAGTCGGCAACTCACAAGAGCACACCGTCAAGGTATGTTTTCCTTAAAATTGTTACATCGCAATGCAAGCTTGAAATCAATCTCTTTCAGGGTCTCTATGGACAAAACTCTCAATCGGACTACTCCAGCCATGTGACTGCCGGACATGCCGTCTCTCACGTGTCCCGCTCAAGCACCACCAATGACGTCGGCTATGCTCCCAGCTACGGTGGTAAGTAACCCAAGGGAATGCACTTAATTTCCATTCATACAGCTGCTCAAGCTTAAGTAGATCTTAGAAGCTTAATCACTCGCACTCGCTTACAATCATTTCAAAACTCACTTGTACATAAGGTCATGTAGTTGCTGCCGCAGCACCCATTGCCCATGGTCCGGTTATCTCACATGGGTACGCCGCTCATGGCTATGCACCGGCCATCTCCCATGGTTATGTTGCATCCGCACCAGCTGTCTCGTATGCGGCCCCAGCTTACCCATCGTACTATGCATCGGCTCCAGGTGCATACAAGGTTGCAGCCGCTGCTCCAGCATACTCCGCCGGATATGTGTCTGCCTCGCCAGCGTACTCGCATAGCTATGTGGCCGCTGCTCCAGCTGCTTACAAAGTGGCTGCTGCTCCAGTCGCTTATGCATCCAACGGTTAGTACTTGTAAATATGTAAATATGTAAATATGTTGCTCTTTATAATACACACTCATATACGCTTATCTACAATGCATAACGGTCGGTTATAGTTTCTAAGCGCCTTGAACACGGTGTAACGAAGTTTCGTTGCCACTTAACGTGAGGATTTGATGTTGAAAGTCGACGAAAAATGAAAAAGGAGGGTACATTCGTAGGAAAAGAATAAATCCGCTTTTCAGGTCCATTAGGCAAACGGAACTCCATTGGAAGAACACACGTTTGAGAGATGTCGTCAGGAGCGGGTGGCTGGGCGGGTGGCTTTCAAACGACATGAGGTGAACGGACCTTCATCTGCACCTTAAGATGGAACGTCGAAGCAGAAAATTGATTTAAGGTCTTATTCCGTTATGGGTTCACTCACCAAATCAATTTATTGTGATGAAAGGGGCTGTTTCCCACGGACTGGCAATTCTATGGTGTGTGAAGATGTGAAAAATGTGTACGTTTCGGTTTTTCTCTTGGGGAGCCTAAAAGTATGCTACCGCATTCAAGCCCACTGAATGGCCGTCAAATCGAAATTAGAAGTTGGAGGAAAAGAGGAATTTTAAAGACTTCCCTCAACGAAAAGTTTTCGTCTTGAAAATTCCTAAAAGAACTTATGACTTCATCACTGAACGAAAGGCACCCCAAGCCAGAAGGGAAGTAAGAAAAGTGCAAAACACGGAAGAAAAACAAATCTTCGGGGAAGACAATTTGCATCTGGGTATCCTTGTCATTAGGATAAACATCATTTCAGGCAGGTTAAGCTGCCCGCCATGCTGGGTTAGCATTTCCTCGACAATTTCTTAGAAACGTAAGATTAACCAGGATGGGATAAACAAACGACCGACGAATCGTCGGACATGGCTGTCTAGAAGCAGGATAAATTTCACTTTTGTTTCTTTGACGACGATTCTCCCTTTCAAGCTTATTAAATTGAGTTTATCATTAGGAACAAATCAAACAGAGAAAAAATAAGTTTAAGGAAAACACTCAATGGGTCGTGGTTGTTCATTTCTTCTCACAAAATGCTTAAAGTAATTAAGTTGGTGTTCATGAGGGACAGGGGAAGGTTCCTTTCCCCCGCCACAACGCGAATCATATTTTTCAACTCTCTTTTTCCCGAACAGTTGGCTTGGCCGGTCATGGACTTGGATTAGCTGCTGCTCATTATGCCGCCCCAGCTTATGCTCCAGCACCGATCCTTAAGTAAGTTGCAAACTTTGTCTTGATGTTGTTTGCGTGGGTTCTGTGATAATCCTGCGGTCATTTACTTTTCTTCTTAATTCGTGCAGAGCTGCCGTTGCCGCCCCAGCCTTAGTGCATACATCAGTTGCTGGTCATGGTATCCATTATGCGTACTAAGATATGGGATTTGCTTTATTCCGTGCACTGAATGGCACCCACACTCAGAACCAAGACAAAAAAGGATGTATAGGATGTAGAAGGATGCGTGTTTTATATTTGTATTTTTATATTATTTCCGTTATTGTTAAGTGTAGGCAACACAAATCGCGGTTGAATGAACGAGACAATTGTAAAATGAAATAAAATATATGAGAAAAAAAAAACCTTTAATGGAGTTTTTATTTATTTCAAGTTAAAGGACTGTGGAGTTTATCAAGTTGGGAAGGTGCATCTTCCGGTTCCTTACTCCGTTCTTGCATTTTCGTTTTCCTCCTTCAATCACTGAGGACACTTGCAAGACAGACTGAACCACCAGCGAACTCGAAAGTGTGTACAGAGGCTGATACTTTCTACGAGTTGTTCAGCAGCGTCGTCTTTAAATTCCTTTCTAGGATTTTAGGATTGTGCAATATCATAGTTGGATATATTCACCTAAAGAAAGCGCTGCCGCTCTAAATGTAACGCAGCCGTGAGTCCAAACTGACTGCACAGGTCAAGTACTCTCGGGGCTTTGAAGATTGAAGCGTAGGCTCTGGCCAGGATTCAAGGAGAAAGACGCATACAATTTATAAAAGTTTATACTCGAAATATGCAAAAAGACCCAAGCAAGGCGGATATAAAATAAATTGTTCGCTGAAATCGCAGTTTTTATTTCGCCAAGTCAATTATTTTAATTTTAACGCAAATACGATATATTTTGGGAACAAAAGGGAGACTGTCAGCCAAGAATTTATTCCGTTTTTTGAAGGAGGACTTAGATTTGTGTACGGAAGTGCATCGACTGTTTCAGCCATCAGACCGAAACTCATTTCATCACAGAATTGGCATAGATGAAATGAACAGAGTGAATGACTTGAACCCCCTCTTTTCAAAGCGCTGTACTTTTTATTTTCAGATATATTCCATTTTGTCAAAACAAACAATTTTTGAAATTACATCCATTTACCAATTCAATCAAAAGTTTTCTGCACGTCCACCTTTGGCGCGAATAATAGACTTGAGACGGTCGAGGAAAGCATTGCTCACTGTATGTAGTTCCATTTTCAGCTCCAACCGCATCGCGATCATCCATACTTTTCTTCACGCCAGGAGATTCTATGTAGAAATAGAAGGAAGTAAATCAAGAAGAAAGAACATCCACAGGGATCGCGACTGAGACCTAAAAATAATTGTTGGCGCTACAGTCCGCAGGGGGACCAGGGCCTAGCTTGTTCATCAACTACTCGTGTTGTGCGCGCTACTGTTTTCTTACGAGTAGAAGAGACCTTCAGCTTTTTGCCGACTTCGAACGGCGAAGTTTGAAAAGCTTTCTTAGACAGTTATTAGTCTTTGAGTGCTGTCACCAGCTTGAAAGAGGTGGTCGCACTCTACCCACTACGCCACGGCGACTGAGACTTATACTGTTTAAGTCTACACAGCTTAAAAGAGGTCGTGCCGTGAAAAATTCGAGGTGTTCAGCCGGGAATCGAACCTAGACCCTTGGGTGTGTGAGCGTCGCACTCTACCCACTACGCCACGGCGACTGAGACTTATACTGTTTAAATCTACACAGCAGACCAACCGCCATTATCGCCATTTGTTAACTGTTCCTTGTTCGTGGACGACTCGTTAACATACTCAACATCGCTGTCACCACAGATAGCAGCGCGGAGGATCGAACAACAAATGGAGAAGCCTTACTTCTACTGTCAGAAATGGGTCATCTGGGCATCTGTTGGTATTGATACCAAGAAATTGGTCCTCATGTGTCTGCGGAGACCAACACGGCGAGGCTCTCGAGCGGCCGAAATATGCCGGAGCATTTAGGCAACGGGACAGCACTTACGAAGTGAACTTCATTGAGAGTTTGAAGTTTAATCCTCACTTCAAACTAACCCTTCAAAAGGCCAGTTTCGCTTTCCATCGCATCTACCCATTGATGCGACATGAGAACGGACTTGCCGAGAAGATGAAGCTATTACTGTACAAGCAGCTTTTACGACCCTTTATAACGTATGGCTTTCCTGTATGGTACAGCATCTCCAAAGCCAGCAAGGAGAAACTATCAATCTTCGAAGGGAACATACTTAGAATCTGCACCTGTCTCATTTTTAATAAGGACCGGATGAAACACTAGGTCTACGAAAAATCGCGAATCACCCCCCTGCAACAGTACTTGTTGCAACTTTCCAAAAATAAACTATGAGAAATTGAAACGCATCCAAACCCAACCGTCAGGAACTTAACGATCTCAGTCACTGGACAACTGGACCTCAATGAATACAATATGTTAAAGGAAGAGCTTTCCCCCCGACATCTACTGCATGCGAGCCGTATCGCTTATTCTCCAGCAGTGATACAATCTACAATCTAGGCTGAAAATGAACACAAACCCCCCACAAAGGAACATCATCGACACACGGATTTAAACATCCCGATGTTAAGACAGGATATTGTTAAATTGTAAATAATTCACATGTACACACTCAAAAACTATGTAAGATAATTGTTCAACCGTCGGGCCTCTATTGTTAAGCCAACACATGTTCAAGGTATACCGTTATGAAGTGAGCGTCAAGGTGCAAATGTCTCGATAGGGAACTTTTGTTGTGAACGAGCCCTTATTTTTTTTGGCTGTTTGTTTGCTATGACATCTGTGAAAAATATTTAGTATACATCAAGTCATTGAACAGACAACATCATATTTTTTCATCATGTTAAAAATGTCGAACTTTGTACCAGAAAGTGTTGATTTGCGGAAAGCATTAATTTTTTGTTTTCATTTGAAGTGCTGCAGAGTCGCATCGAATGCTTGTCGAGGCATATGGTGATCATGCTCTATCAGAAGCAACATGCAAAAGATGGTTTCAACGGTTCAGAAATAATTATTTTGATGTGAGAAATGAAGAACGTGGAAGACCACCAAAAAAGTTTGAAGACGCCGAATTGCAAACTATATTGGATGGATGACACTTTGAGTCAAAAGCAAAACAGCAATGTTAAATGTAGCACAACAAACAATCTCTGACCGTTTAAAAGCTATGGGAAAGATCCCAAAGTGTGAAAAATGTGTGTCACATGAATTGAATGAAAGACAGATGGAAAACCGAAAAAACAGTTGTGAAATTTTGCTTCAAAGACACGAAAGAAAATCGGTTTTGAATCGGATTGATACCGGCGATGAAAAATGGATTTATTTTAAGAATCCTAAACGGAAAAAATCATGGGTTAATCTGGGACAACCATCAACATCGACTGCAAAACCAGATCGATTCGGCAAGAAGGCAATGCTGTGTGTTTGTTGGGACCAGAAAGGTGTGCTGTACCACGAGCTCCTAAAACTGGTGAAACCGTTAATACTGATCACTTCCGACAACAAATGATCAATTTGAACCATGCATTGATCGAGAAACGACCAGAATGGGCCAGAAGACACGGCACGGTATTTTTGCTCCATGACACTGCACCTGCGCACAAAGCAAAACCGGTTCAGGATACAATCAAAACACTTGTCTGGGAGCAGTTACACCACCCGCCATATTCACCAGACTTGGCTCCTTCCGACTAACATTTGTTTTCATCGTTGGGACACACATTGGCTGAGCAGTACTTCGATTCCTACGAGGAGGTCGAAATTTTGATGTCTGATTGGTTTGCTTTAAAAAACGAACAATTTTATTGGCGTGGTATTCACAAATTGCCAGAAATGTGTAGAAATAAAAATAATAATAATTGTTGGCGCTACAGTCCACAGAGGGACCAGGGCCTAGCTTGCTTATCAACTACTCGTGTTGTGCGCGCTACTGTTCTCTCACGAGTAGAAGGGACCTACAGTTTTTTGCCGACTTTGAACGGCGAGGTTTGAGAAGCTTTCTTAGACAGTTATTACTCTGTAAGTGTTGTCAGCAGCTCAAAAGAGGTGGTGCCGTGAAAAATTCGAAAAATTGGTGTTGAGCTGGGAGTCGAGCCTAGACCCCTCGACATGTGAGTGTCGCACTCTACCCACTACTCCACGGCGACCACAAAAAAAAATGTGTAGAAAAACAATGGCCAATACTTTGACTAAAATAATTTTACTTTCCCATTAATAATTACTGTTTTATTTTAAAAAAAAACGCGCATTTCATACCGGTATACCTGATATATGTATATTCGCTGTAGTCTTAAGCTTAAAAATTTGAAATTATAAATATTTTTGTGACCTTCAATGTCAAAAAAGGTTTTAGACAAGGTGACGCACTGTCGTGTGATTTGTTTAACATCATCCTCGAGAAGATGAAACCAGGAAGCTCACGACAGAGCGAATTGAAGGCAAAAAGAAAACGAAAGTAAAAAGTGCTTATAAGTCTACAGACTGTACAAGGATTGGATCGGTTTCTTTCGATGCGGCGGTCGGTCCAAAAATGTGCAACAACATTTACTATGTCCAAAAATGGTATGGCAGAGGGTCCAGTGCATCGTGTGATGTAAGACCTTGAGTTAAGCCGGGCACATCGTACGATGTTTGGCCTTAAGTTTGTGGTCAGCAAAGTTCTGTTTTAGTTTTTTTGCATTAGTGACCAAAAGGAATGTACCAGACAAGAACAAACTTCTTAACACAATTGAGACGTAAATCGTTTAGGAGCTTTGTATACATCATAATTGTTAGACATGTGCCAAAATTTGAGTGCACTGTCATGAACTGTTTGGAAATTATGAAGGTGGTTGCGATTCAAGCTAGTCAGGATGTTCATCACCCCGATATCAATATATTCTCGATATCGGGGTGAAGCTGTGGTTATATACATAAATTGACTTATTGATCAAGTAATACTATTATTTTTGTGCATTCATGAAAAATTTCATATAAATGTGATTATAATTTCGCGTTTCATCTCTAGTTAAATAGAATCACAATGGCAACTGAGACGATGATGGTGAAGATTGAGCATCGCGCTGTAATTATATTTCTCTCTAAGCAAGGAAAAAGTAGAAAAAACTGTTCATGAAGAGATGGTGGCTGTTTACCAGGATTCCGCACCTTCATTATCAACTGTGCAAAAGTGATCAAGTAAGTTCAAGAGAGGCAGAGAGAGTATTGAAGGCGACACGCGCTCCTGCGCCCCGGCATGGGAGAAAGCATCAAAGAAGTCAAAAAACCTGTTCTTAAGGATGCCCGAATAAAGGTGAAAATGATGGCAGAGATCACCAACCTTTCGACTGGTACCATTCACACCATTCTTCATGACCATCTAAACCTTTCAAAGGTCAGTGCATGGTGGGTGCCACGAATGCTCACAGCGCCTCAAAAAAAAAGTGAAAATCGCATGCTGTAGACAGCATTTTGAGACGTGTAGTGAGAACGCGGCGTTATGGTTCGACTTGTTACTGGGGCGAATTATGGATTCACCACAACGGCACTGAAAGCAAACATAAGTCCATGCAGTGGAATAAAAAAGAAACAGACCCCCCGAATAAGTTTAAAGTCACTCCGTCTACCAAGAAGCTCATGGCCACAGTTGCTAAAAACTCAAAAAATTCTGCCCATTGAGTACAAAAAAAAATGAAACCATTAACGCCACATTTGCGGGAGGAAATTAAAAAGAAAATACGGGGTAAACTCGCAGCGGGTGTGTTGCTTCTTCATGACAACGCCCCTGTTCACACGGCGCGAGTTTCCAAAGCTGCTGCGCGAGATTGTGGTTTCGAAGAAATCCAACAACCACCCTATAGTCCATATCTTGCCCCTAGTAATTATTTCCTGTTTCCGAATTTGAAAAAATGTGTTCGTGAAAAAAGATTTTCGCATGATGAAGAACTCAAGTCGACAATAAATTTGCAGAGAAAGAGGAAATTAATTTCTTTGAGGGTTTAAAAAAGCTTGTTTCAAGATGTAACAAATGCATTGATGTTAAGGGAGATTATATTGAAATTTCCTTCATATGGATACTGAGAATATATTGAATGCCCCTCGTAATACAAACTTCGCTTTCTGTGCAGAAGGATTGGAAAAATTTCAGCAAAAATTAAAACAAGTTGGGGTTGTGGTAATGGGTAATTTATTGCATGCGAGGCTCAAACACCGAAGGTACTCAATACTTCACATTACTTCATCCCAGTTTAAGTTGCTAACAAAACTCAAGAAGTGTTAACTGCCTAAGAAGAAGCGTTTGCAAAGATCTGTAGGTTGAGAGAAAAGTAGCACGCACAAGACATGTAGTGGCGGAGGAAGTAGCCCCTTCTTTACTGTTGCGCCGTCCATTTATAATATATAACTACAAGTATTTTCTGTTTGTTTGTGACATGACAACGCTTTGCAATTTGAATAATGGAAATGTAAGTCAGCTTTAAGAAGAATAAGCGGAGAGCAGCAATCAATCAACCCCTTGGCACATTGAAGTTTCCCACACCCGAACTGAGTTCACTTTGCTGGGAAAGTGCATGGTTGCAATTGATATTACGCAATTTGTCAAAAGAAGTGTCACGCTGTAGACGACATTTATTGAAATCGATAATAGACATTTCCGGTGAATATTTTATGCGCACTGTGAAATGTGTCTTCCATTGCAGAATGAAAGCTACTGAACCAAGAAAAGAATGTATATTGCAACTTTTTTTTATATTTTATTTACTACGAATTCAGTTTATAATTTCATTTGGGGCAATATACTGCTCCAACCAATTCCAAGCATTGGTCATCTCAAATTAGTTGTTTAACTGAGTAATGTTTTAACCGACAACACACCTCTATTTAAAAAAAGATTTACATGAACTCGATACATAAACTTATATTATTTATAACTATCTCTCTTTTCTCTTATTTCCAGCCACGAGTGCCTCTTAAGACTCCGGCACATAGAATACTTTACTACTCAGCGACAGCAATACTTTGACAGATGCATATTACTACATGCATTCTTATGGGAGGTGGCCAATGGACCAACGCTGCCGCTCACGCGACGGATGTAGTAGCTCAACTTCAAACTTTTCTCTCTCCGTCAACGTTGACAATCGACATATTAGGTGTGTTCCAGTATTTTCTGTGCTAAAGTCTGAAGTCTGTCATTTGTTAAGGAGTGGGGGTAAATCTCTCTCAAAGAAAGGAAAAGTACGGGACCCATCTAAATTAAATGTGTAAAGTATGTCATTAAGAAATATCGAACTCCCTTTTCGATACAGAAAACAACAACAAGATTTGAGTCACATACACAGAGAAAATAGGTCAATGCTTACTTATCTCTGTATGCACACTAGTTCATTTGACAGAAAACCAGCAACCTCTTCTTCTGCTTCCTGTGGTGCTACAGTCCGAGGTGTACCTGGGCCTCAACCAACATGCCTCTCCAGCCAGCACGATCTTTTGCCAGCTGTCTCCAGTTGTGCACTCCAAGTTGGTTGAGGTCCTTCTCCACTTGTGTGCGCCACCATAGTCTAGGTCGTCCTCTGTTGCGTTGTCCTAATAGCATGGATTCAATGACTTTTCGGGCCGGAGCAGTGGTGTCCATACGCTCTATATGGCATAGCCATCTTAAGCGTTGTAACCGTAGACGATTGACCAGGCGCATGTCGCTGTACAGTCCATAGAGTTCGTCATTAAATTTTCTCCTCCAGATGCCATGAACACAAACAGGACAAAAAATCGCACGCAAAACTTTTCTCTCGAAAAGACTAAGGGCTTCCTCCTCCGCCTTTGCTAACGTTCAAGATTCCGCGCCATAAAGTAGGACGGGGATGATCAAGTTGTTATTTAAAGCGAGCATAGTCCTTCGAGAGAGGGCTTTATTACTCAATTGCCTCTTGAGCCCAAAGAAGCAGCGAGTGTCAAGAGTGATTCTGCGTTTGATTTCGGTATTGATGTTGCTGTTTACCGCGGAGCCGAGGTAGACGAAGTCGTTGACTACCTCGAAGTTTCTGCTGCCTAGTGTGACGCTCCGTCCGAGACGTCGATGTTGTATGTCCTTCCTTGATGACATCATGTACTTAGTTTTGCCCTCATTTATCGCCAGACCCATTTTAGCGGCTTCCGCTTCAATGCCAGCAAACGTCTCATTGACGGCTCGCTGTGTTCACCCAATCACGTCAATGTCATCAGCGTAAGCTAGCAATTGAACTGACTTCTGGAAGATCGTGCCTTTGGTCTTGACTTGTGAGTTACGCACGATCTTCTCGAGAATGATGTTAAAGAAGTCACATAACAGTGCATCGCCTTGTCTAAAACCTTTTTTGACATTGAAGGTCTCGGTGAGTTCGGTACCGACCTTGACGGAGCAGCGAGAGTTCTCCATCGTCATCCTACACAATCTGACGAGTTTGGTAGGAATGCCAAAACTAGACATGGCACTGTATAGCTCGTCTCTGTGCACACTGTCATATGCAGCCTTGAAATCGACGAATAGGTGGTGAGTGTCAATTTGTATTTCTTGGGTCTTTTCCAGGATCTGCCGTAGTGTGAAGATCTGGTCTATTGTGGACTTCCCTGGCCTGAAACCAAACTGATAGGGACCTTTCAGTTCATGGCTTCAGACGCTCACACAATATGCCAGAGAGGATCTTGTATGCGATGTCTAGGAGACTAATCCCTCGGTAGTTGGTGCAGTCAAAGGGTCTCCTTTCTTGTGAACCGAGCAAACGACGCTGAGATTCCACTCATCGGACATGCTTTCCTGCGACCATATCTTACAGATGAGCTGGTGCGTGCGCCCAACCAGATCATCTCCAGGTGCTTTAAATAGTTCTGGGGACAGTCCGTCCGCTCCAGCAGCTTTGGTATTGCTATCCTCACCTCGTCTTAGTCGGGGGGACGGAATGCTTGTCTATCATCGTCCAAATTGAGTGGAACATTCTGCCTAACAGCGGGATTTGGGCTGTCATCGCCGCTAAGAAGTCTGCAGAAATGATTCTTCCAGATTCTCAGCACAGACTGCGACACTACTACTAGTTGTCCGTTTTGGTCCCGGTAGGCCTTGGTCCGAACCTTGTATCCTCCGGATAGCTGTTTTACCTTTTCATTTTTGACAACAACCTACACACAAACATTTCTTGTGTTGAAATGGGAGAGGTGGGGAAACATTTTACTCTCTCTAGAGAGCGCCCATATGACGTAAAACACATTTTTTTGGAATACGGGAACGCATATTGTGTTGGTTTGTGTTGTTGTGTGTTATTTTTCAGGTACGGGAACACACACCTATTGTGTCATTTCAAGAGAATTTTTGTGAATTTTAAATTAACGGCTGTTGAGTTTTAGGTCGGTTCACGTCGAAGTCACACACGAAAACAGTAAAGGTTTGTAATTGCTTGTTTTAATAATAACATTTAACTTATTAAAGACATTAACACAGGACATTGTGAACAGGAGGTTCGAGAAATTCCGAAAGAAATTGGAAGAAGTTTTGGAAGAATATTCGCAAGGAGGAAAAAATAGAAAGAAAATCTGATATTGCAGGACCTAATAGAGGTTTGTAATTGCACAACCTAAATAAAATACACGTTCAATTGTGCTTTTATTTATGTACCATAGATGACCGAGGCAAAATTAATTGAGGTCGTTAAATCCAATATTTCTCTTTACGATAAGAGCCATGAATGAATCTTATCGTAACAAAATTTTAAAACAAAAGGGCTGGGAACATGTTGGTAAAGATGGTAAGTTTTTTAAATTGTAGCAGATTGATCTATGACTTAATTTCTCTCATATTTTAGTGAAATATTGCCAACAGCGATGGAGATCTCTAACGGATAGGTACGTGAAGGAATCGTCCAAGAAACCGGCCTCTGGAAGCTCTGCATTAAATGAGCAGCGGATTCACTTCGAATGTATGGATTTTGAAGGAGATACGTGACACCCCGAAGGTATAATACTGATATTCTTTAGATATGTCTTGCTCAAAACATTTTTCATTTTATTTACCATAAATTTGTTCTATTTTGTCCTCTTAAGAGTTTTTAAACTTATCGTGGGAAACTGAAGGGAGCAGCTCGTTCACAGAGAAGTGCACGGAAATTAGAATCTCTCCTTTAATCTTCATACAACTTGGAAAGGGAATCAACAACCACCACAAGCAGTTCCAGTTCCACCAAAACGCACAAAAACTCCGTAGACAACATCTCGAATTGACAAACTAGTCGATTGTGGAAAGCAAATCATTTGTAATGAAGTACTCATTTTATGTTATATTTCTGTTGCTGAAAAGTACAAATTGTATGTTTTGTTTTGTGTTTGTTATGTTCATTAAAGAAATATATATATAATAAAATTATAAAACTGAATTACAAATAGTCTTTTAATTCATCCTTTAGATTATTGATGCTCTATAGCATAACCAGAACAAATTGAATTAAAAGTTATTGTCAAATGAAATCAGCTGTGAGTTGCAGTATTCATTGTGTCATCCCTTTACTTCACGTAATGCACCGTCAACGGATACTTTGCCGCTACGTAAGTGCCGGATTCTTTACCAGAAACCATTAAGGAAGGAGATGGTCAACTGAACAGCTGATCAAACAGCTGATTTCCCCTTTAACAATCGGCTGTTTGACTGTTATTTACGTGTTCTTGTAGAAAAACCCCCAATTTCTGAAAGGTAACATCGAACATTGTCTCATTTTACTCACACATCTATATGTTTCCCCTCCAAAATTGAGAAGATGGCGGCTAATACGTCAATTTTTGCGTTCAATCGCGTCAAACACTCATAAATTCTGTTCTGTTCGTGAATTCGTCAGCAATTTTGTGTACATTCAACATAACGAGTTCAGAAAATCTACTGCAAATTGCTTATGGAAGTAAGTGTAACTGTTGTTGTGGTGGTGAAACGTCTCGATGAAGTAATGATAGACAACCGGGAATTACATATCGAAATTCATTAAATGGAATATGTTCTTGATAACGATTAAAGTCGGGAAACATGATTTTGTTTCTTACTTCTCTTAGAAAATTTAAAAGAATGATTGATTCCCGGCTTTATTTAAAAAATCGCTTCGTTCACATTGGCCGTGAGTTGTCAGAAACGATTTCTGCTCTGCTGAGACTTATGTCGAACATCGACGGCTGCAAGAAAGGTTAATGAATGATGCGTACGCATGCGAAACGTCGGAAAAAATATCTGATCTTCTAACACTCTGGCCGAACGTAGACATTCGGATGTAACATGCGGTCTTATTGTAATGTGTCTTCAACTATACAGACTGCAGTTTAACTTGAAGCACGTCATACCTGAGCGCGACTTTCGCAATGTTTATCCGCTTTTCAACATAAGAAACTAGAAGACTTTATAACAACTCCCCAAAGCAGTCGTAATAAGTAACGAATTCTTCAAAGGAGTATTTGGCGGATCGTTTGAAGATGAAAAAAATATATGACGTTAAGAACTTACTGAACAACCAGCATCTGAAATCATTCGTCAATTAATGTTAAAATCGGAAGATCTTTACGCTGCGGTGCGTCACAGACAATGAAGTGCTCATGAGCTTACCGATTCGTAGCAAAAGTCATCCTTCTTCTTCTTCCAAGCCTCATCCAACATGCCCCTACAGGCAGCACTACTGATCAACAGCTGCCTTCCAATGTCTTCCAACTCTAAGTTGGTTGAGATTCTTCTCCGCTTTTGTTAGTCTGGGCTGTTGCCTTTGTATTTAAAGGTTTGGTTTCGAAGACCTTTAGGACCCAGTGGAGTTCACATGCTCTACATGGCCATGGCCACGTGCATACCGCCGTATAGCCCACAAAGCTCGTCGTAGAATATTCTCCTCTAAATACCAACAACGCAAACAGGACGACTAAGGGTTTCTCTCACCACAGGACATGAACAAATTGTTTTCAGCTTCACGCAATCTCTTGTGGAACACTGTAGCTCTACTTGGAATTACAGTTCTTATCTAGACCTGTTTCCTTTTTCAAAACAATTCCGAATATTAATTCTTTTCTTCTGTCTATTCAATCTTATCCCAGTTTTAATCCTGGTTCTTAGCCCACTGCCACTTCCATCTCCCAACAGCAATCCTATTGCCAATGTCCAATCTCAATTCCAGTTCTAAATGCATGTTCGGTTCTTATCTTTGCTTAGGCTCAGTTCCCCTCTCAGTCGTGGTCCTTTGTTTTAAAGACCAAGAATTAGGTCTCTGCCACTTTTGAAGTCTACTTTTATGCAATAATTTCGTCGATTAAAGGGGCTACAAGCTCTCGTGAACTACTCCCGAAATGGTGACGAGACAGACCAATCACCTGCTTCGAAACTCATAGAGATAAAAGAGAAACAAATAAACCACGTAGAGTGGATTTAATTAAATCACGTTGTGCATTCCTAACGTTGTTTGCTTCTCATTTGGAGTGACATTTAAAATGCACAAAACACCGATTGTTCGCTTGGCATCCGTGTTCGAATTCATGCTCTACAGTCTCGTGTGTATTCAAATTAAACCGGGCGCCACCTTGAAACCGTGCTCCTCCCTGCTACCAAGTATAACAAGGAGAAAAATAACACGAAACAGTAAGTCAACCAAATCCTGTGCACGCATAGGCAGGAAACACATGTTCACAGGCTGGCAAACGTGGCCCGGATAATAGCAATTAATCGCAAAAACAATTTCCACTTGCAAGCAATTATACCACCCGTTCAACAGCAGGCTAGTGTGTGTGTGTGTGATAAGGCTGCGGTAAGAATTTCGTCCTTGCATCTAGCCCTCAATGCCACTGGTGGCCACCAAGAGCACTGAAAATGACGGTAAATCGCACATGGCAGAGTGAACTGTACATGTCACACTCAGAGGTGGCTGTGGTTGCGTGTGCTTCTGGGACAGCAGGCGGTGAGGAGTGAATTATTGCTACAAACAACGTGCACCACCACTTTAACGAGTCGAACAATCGACGAGGAAAATGCTACTTACTGTTTTTCCTAACGCACTGAAGCGCAGATAATTGCAAACGTCCAACGAAAACGCGCACACATGTTTGAGTTACATAAATGATATGGATTTGTCGACTTGACAGATAACAAGTCCTTTCGGCAACCATTTTGTTGTGGTTGGGTTAAGCAACACTATCACTTTCTGTCAGTGAATGTGCCTTCCTTGGCAGAGGATTGTCGGGATTTAAGTTGGCCGTGTGTTTCTTACACATCAGTGCACACATTTCTGGCTTTAATATTTGCAATGTTAATTAAAACTGCATGTACCCGCGCGAACGGAATAAATTAGCAATGTCAATATGTCACCGTTCCCATCGGAAATGAAAAATGAAAAACAAAACAAAATAATTAAGAAGAAAATTACAATCGAATTTGGCCTGGGCACAGCGCGCAGAAGGCCTGAATGAACAAAGAGCTGACGAAAAGGAAAAAATCAGAAAACGGTAAAAAGCAAAAATGATACATGTTTGAATTCTGTGCGCTTATGAACCAAATTTGCAAAACAAAAAAAAACAAAGTCGTGTGGAACTTAAGTTTAACTGGTTAACAAACAAAATAAAATTCAAAGAACAAAATTCTAAGAAAAAGGCACATGAGACAAAAACAATTTCAATGTACTCAATATTGAAGTTTCATACAGCTTAAATGATATTCTGCATTATATGTACTTCATCCAAAGTCCGAACCTGTCTCATATGATATGGAAAACTTTCCACTAACTTTGAAATACTTAAGCATAATTTTTTTACTGTGGTCACCGTGGCGTACTGGGCAAAGTGCAACATTCAAACGCTGAAGGTCCTCGGCTCATGGCAAAATCTATTTTCAGTTGCTGATTACACTCAAAGATTATCTCAAATTTCGTTTCATGGAATCGACAAAAAACTTATCGAAACTTTTTCCTCGTGAAAGAAAAGTAGCACACACAACCCGAGTCTAAAGAAGTTAGGTCCTAGCCTCCTTGTAGGTACTTGTAGCAAGCGCTTCCTATATTTTGAGGTTACAAAATAGTACAAGATGGCGCCACCTGCAAATTGTGGCTGTTCCTGAAAGCGATTACCTACTTTATTGGAAAAGTGTGATATTTGCTTGTCCCTTGTTTTTCAGCGTTTTGTGATTAAATTTAAATCTTACTTACTGAGCGTGAATCGGAGCTCTGTGTTAGACTATGTGGTGTAGTGTGAATGGGCGTAAGTTAGGTTTATTTAATATGCAGTGGCTCCAACGAATAATCAGAAAAAGGTTCTGATTACTTTTCAAGCAATACAACTAATGAAATAAGTTGACAGGGCTATTCGTTCTTTAATATATTTATTCTTTGATACACATTCTTTAATAATAAAAGTAGTAATTTTAAGAAAACTCAACATAGCGACATGACAACAGAAACAAAACTCATACTTATTGCGCAAGAAATAATCGGACAAAGAACAACAAATAACTTAAAATTCCATATTAATATTTATTTGGACAGCTTGTGGGTTGCAAAATTGCCTGTAGTTGTGTTCGCATCGTATATACCAAATATGTTAAAGTTTTAGGCTGAGGCATGGCATTAGAGCCTTTATCAAATCTTTTGAGAACTTTGTCAGTGAGTGGAACTTTGCTTCGTTTACTCACCTTCCTTGTTGCTCCAAAAAAACTGGTCAATTACATTGAAGTCTGGACTCTTTGCAGGTTTCTGTTACAATTGAGAACAATTTTGTATCAACCAGAGGTTGGCTACTTGTGAAGTTTGTTTGGGATCAATGTCCTGGTAAAATACAAAATTACTTTAAATGCCCGTTTGCAAGTTGTTTGAGGTCCTTCTCCAATTGTGTGCGCCACCTTATACTAAGTCGTAATCTGTTGCGTTGCTCAATGGTTTAGAATCAAAGGCTTTTCGGGCCGGAGGAGAGGTGTCCATACGCTCTACATGTCCTAGCCATCTTAAGCGTTGTATCATAAGAGGCATAACAAGGTGCATGTCGCCGCACATCCCATGAGGTTCGTCATTGAATCTTTTCCTTCATATGCGATCAACACAAGCAGAACCAAAACTAGCACGCAAAACTTTTCTCTCGAAAAGACTAAGGGCTTCTTCATCCACCTTTGGTAGCATCCAAGTTTCTGCGCCATAAAGCAGGATTGGAATGATCAAGCTGTTATATTATATAAAGCGAACTTCGAGAGAATATTAAAATACTCAATTTACTCTTGAGCCCAAAAAAATATTGATTGGCAAAAGTGATTCTGCGATTGATTTCGATGCTAATGTTGCTGTCTTCTATTACCGCGGAGCCGAGGCAGACGAAGTCCGTGACTAGCTCGAAGTTTCTGCTGCCTGGTGTGACGCTTTGTCATAGATGTCGATTTTGTGGGTCCTTTCTTGATGACAGGATATTCTTGGTTTTGCCCTTATTTACCGTCAGACCCATTTTCGCCGCTTCCGCTTCAATGCCAGCAAACGCTTCATTCACGGCTCGTTGTGTTCGTCCAATCACGTCAATGTCATCCGCGTAAGCTGGTAATTAAACGGACTTTTGGAAGGTTGTGCCTCTGATGTTGACTTGTGAGTTACGCACGATCTTCTCGAGGATGATGTTGCAGAAGTCACATGACAGTATGTCGCCTTGTCTAAAACCTTTTTTGACATTGAAGGTCTCGATGAGTTCGTTACCGACCTTGACGCAGCGAGAGTTCTTCACCGTCATCCTACATAATCTGACGAGCTTAGTAGGAATGCACTGCATATCTCGTCTCTATGCACGCTGTCATATGCGGCCTTGAAATCGACGACGAGGTGGTGAGTGTCAATTTGCATTTCTTGGATTTTTTCCAGGATCTGCCGTAAAGTGAAAATCTGATCTGTCGTTTACTTTCCTGGCCCAGAACCATATTGAAAGGAACCTATCAGGTTATGGACAAACGGTTTCAGACGCTCACACAATACGGCAGAGAGGATTTTGTATGCGATGCTAAGAAGGTTTATCCTTCGATAATTGGCGTAGTCAAAGGGTCTCCTTTCTTGTGGACCGGGCAAACGACGCTGAGATTCCACTCAACGGACATGCTTTTCTGCGACCATATCTTACAGATGAGTTAGAACATGCGCCCAACCAGGTCGGTACCTTTCTCATCTTCTGTGTGTGTGGACCTCACGTTGTTCGATGCAGCATTGTCTTATACTTGTCTTATTTGGCTGCATGCCCATGCCTGCACTCGTCGTCAAACCATGGGTTTCTTGTGAATTCTACCGTCTGTAAAATGCAAAATGTCCTACCCCAGCACTGGGCATGCAAGCCCAATCCATTACAGAACATCCTCCATGTTTGACGGTGGCTTTGGTATTTTTGCGCAAACACTCTTCATTTGCAATATGATCCATTCAAATTAAATTTGCTTCCATGAGTGAAATTAACTTTGAAATTTTAAAAATAAAAGTGAAATGATATTTAACAATTGCTTTACCGTGTTCCAGAAATCATGACTTTTCAACATATATTCTGTGGCAAATGTCACTGTTACGCTTTTGTTTTTCTGATTTCTAAAGGGCTTTTTGTTTGCCACTCTTCCACAGTAATTAGAATTGTGTAGGGTATTTTGAACGGTATCTAAGCAAACATCTTTTCCCTTCGTTTCTTTTAACAAAATTTGCAGGTATTTAGGTTTTTATATTAATTCAAAAATTGATTGTTCCTCTCTTTCATTCAGTATTTGCCCCTGCTGCACCCTTCCTTGTATGTATATGGACGATTATTTTATTCAAAGAATAGTACTACAAGTTTTGGAAAACTCCTCTCAAGTAACCGAATCTAACTTAAATTAAATATAAAGCCAAACTTACAGCATCGTAAAACTAACAATATCATGATGCACCGTTTTACATATAAATTTTTGTCTAATTTTATATTTTTTTCCCCGGTCCTACCTTACCGACTACCTAAAAAAACAGAAAACCAAAACTATGTCAGATGTCCCGTGATTGTTGAACGGCTTGGGCTGGTTTTGTTAGAGCCAGCAGTAAAAGTGACGTTCATTGACGGACTGTGCTCTCTCTCGGGCAAATATCGCCCTTTTGAACTGAAGAAGTTCGTAGCGACGTTCACTTCGTATTAAAGTCGCCAATCCACTGTTCGGAGTACGCACAGCCCTTTGGCGCGCATATGCAACTTTTTATCGGTCACATTATAGTCGCAAAAAATGGGACATATATATATAGTCGCAGTGATTAAAATAAATGCAACAAGCCTTATATAAGAGACAATTTTTTTTGAAGCAAATTAGAATGGGACACATGGATTAGAATAAATCATAGCACACTTGCGACTTTAATTGAAGTCTTGTTAGTATAAAACTGGATTTCACTGGGAAGTGTTGTGTTGTGGCTCTTTTATTGCACTCAAAGTAGAAAAAAGGCTTCAAAGAAAATATTGAGTCCATCCCGTTCTTAAGGGACAGTTTCATAAAATTCACAATAATTTCAATGAATACCCAAACAAGTTCATGCAATACTACAGAATGAGTAGTCAAAGATTTGATGAAATATAAGGTTGTCAAATATCTCCCTTCCGCCCTTTTGTTCTTTGAATTTTCAGCTATGTACAAAGCGCTACAGAACTCGTATGTGGCAATACTATACATCTTTTGAAAGGTCTTAACATAACCTAACACAACCTACAAAACGATGCTATATGTGATTAGTTTGGATATTTCGTTCAGCAGTTATAGACATGAAAACATGGAGTTCACTAACGCGGAAATTCGCGCTATTTTAAAATTTTCCTTCGTTAAAGGCAAATCCAATAGAGAAACGTTCCGTGAGATTTATGGTGTTTTGGGGGATGATACTCTATCACTTTGAACCGCGGGGGAATGGTTCCGACGATTCAGAGCCTGTGAAAACGACACCACGGATAAGCCAGCCGTGACGGCGTATACCGATCAAATCATGGAAATGATTTAGAGTTAGACCGGCATGTGGCATCTCGTGACATAGCCCAGGAAATGGGAGTTAGTCACCAAACCATTTTAAACCATCTGCAGAAAACTGGATACAAAAAAAAGCTTGATGTTTGGGTGCCGCATGATTCGACGCAGAAAAACCTTCTGGACCGAATCAATGCCAGCGATATGCTGCTGAAACGCAACGAACTCGACCCATTTTTGAAGTGGATGGTGACTGGCCACCAAAAATGGATTACATACGACGATACCATATCAATCGAAAGCGGTCGTGGGTCAAGGCCGGCGAAAACAGTGGCCAAGCCGGGATTGATGGCCAGGAAAGTTTTTCTGTGTGTTTGGTGGGATTGGAAGGAAATCATCCACTATGAGTTGCTCCCATATGGCCAGACGCTTAATCTTATCATTTACTATAATCAACTGGACCTGCTTGAAGCAGGCGATCGACCAGAAGCGTCCAGAATTAGCCAACAGGATGGGTGTAGTGTTCCACCAGGACAACGCCAGACCTCACATTTCATTGATGACTTGTCAGAAGCTACGGGAGCTCGGATGGGAGGTTTTACCGCATCCACCATATAATAATAATAATTGTTGGCGCTACAGTCCAAAGGGGGACCAGGGCCTAGCTTGCTCATCAACTACTTGTGTTGTGCGCGCTACTGTTCTCTCGCGAGTAGAAGGGACCTACAGTTTTTTGCCGACTCCGAACGGCGAAATTTGAGAAGCTTTCTTAGACAGTTATTACTCTTTGAGTGTTGTCAGCAGCTCGAAAGAGGTGGTGCCGTGAAAAATTCGAAAAATTGGTGTTGAGCTGGGAGTCGAACCTAGACCCATCGGCGTGTGAGCGTCGCACTCTACCCACTACGCCACGGCGGCCACCATATAGCCCAAACAAATAAGGACGGGGGCTTCTACGAGGGGGGTATCACTTAGTTGCCATCTATATGAAATCAGAATATCGAACAAAACGGCGCATATTTGAACTAAATCCGATCACTGTAACAGTTTTTATGAAGCATAGAATGAAGAGCAAAACAGCGGAAGGGAGATATTTGACAACTTTGTATTTTAATTAATCGGACCCTGAATATAATACAGGGACACAAAATGGCGCAAATCTATATCACCTGAGGAACGTTTATTTGTGGCATTGACATCCATTTTAGTTAATATTTCAAGAACGCAAAAATGTAGTAGTGCGATTCGAAAAAACATGTAGTGCGATTAGACGAATGTCTATTACACATCAATCATGCAGCCGGAACAAGACCTAATTCATGTGGTCTTCAAATAAGAGATTATTTCGCAATTTATTTTGTTAATCCTTACCTTATTTTGGCAATACGATAGCGTTTAGATAGTTCTTAAAACTTGTATCACTTGTACCACAAACAACCTATTGTTAGAAAAAATAAAAAATCACTTTTTACAGTTCACATAGAATGTATTATTCAGTGAAGTAGTATAACAATAGTATAAAACGTAACTTTGTGCACAATATTTGTATACCTTTAATTTGCTTATCCCTTACAGAAAGTTCTGTCCAATGTAGAACAACAGCTGCATGTACTTCACCCTATTACTTCTTTTTAAATTTCGATTGCTATATTTTTTTTTAACTTTCTGTCATACAGAGGCTGCCGTTCTTCTACCTCTTAAATTAATTTTTCAACATACCAGGTATAATGGTATGAAGTGAGCGTCAAGATACAAATGTTTCGGTAAAGAACTTTTGTTGTGAACGAGCCCTTAATTTTTTTTGCTATAATAATTGAATTTGCTATGACATCTGCGAAAAATATTTAGTATACATCAAGTCATTGAACAGACAACATCATATTTTTTCATCGTGTTAAAAATGTCGAATTTCGTATCAGAAAGTGATGATTTGAGGAAAGCATTAATTTTTTGTTTTCATTTGAAGAAAAGTGTTGCAGAGTCGCATCGAATGCTTGTCGAGGCATATGGTGATCATGCTCTATCAGAAGCAACATGCAAATGATGGTTTCAACGGTTCAGAAGTAATGATTTTGATGTGAGAAATGAAGAACCTGGAAGACCACCAAAACAGTTTGAAGACGCCGAATTGCAAACGATATTGGATGGAGATGACACTTTGAGTCAAAAGCAAATGGCAGCAATGTTAAATGTTGCACTACAAACAATTTCTGACCGTTTAAAAGCTATGGGAAAGATCCAAAAGTGTGAAAAATGGGTGCAACATGAATTGAATGAAAGACAGATGGAAAACCGAAAAAACACTTCTGAAATTTTGACACGATAGAAAATCGGTTTTGCATCGGATTGTTACTGGCGTTGAAAATTGGATTTATTTTAAGAATCCTAAACGGAATCTGGGACAACCATCAACATCGACTGCAAAACCAGATCGATTCGGCAAGAAGACAATGCTGTGTGTTTGGTGGGACCAGAAAGGTGTGCTGTACCACGAGCTCCTAAAACCTGGTGAAACCGTTAATACTGATCGCTACCGACAACAAATGATCAATTTGAACCATGCATTGATCGAAACGACGAGAAACGGCAAGGTAATTTTGCTCCATGAAAATGCACCGGCACATAAAGCAAAACCGGTTCAGGTTACAATCAAAACACTTGCTTGGGAGCATCTACCCCACCCGCCGTATTCACCAGACTTGGCTCCTTCCGACTACCATTTGTATGGGACACGCATTGGCTGAGCAGAGCTTTGATTCCTACGAGGAGGTCGAAAATCTGTCTGATTGGTTTGCTTCAAAAGACGAACAATTTTATTGGCGTAATATTCACAAATTGCCAGAAAGGTGGTCAAAATGTGTAGAAAACAATGGCCAATACTTTCCCATTAACAATTAGTGTTTTATTTTTTTTGTAAACATTTCATACCGGTATACCTAATAAATAAAATAATTCAACTGTATTTCACCACTTACGCTTGACTCGTTATTCGAAATTATGCAAACTGAATTTTTGGAACAAACAAGTCACAAGTGCGTGAGAGCATATGCTCATCTAAATTATCCAGTTTCTTTTGCGGCAAAACAATCGACACCGACGTACCGTTCGTTAAGCGTTGCGATTATTTTGTCGCATATGTGTGCATTGACATTGAAAGCTTTATGTTAAATATTTTGACGACTAAATATTCGTACGACAGAAAACAAAAAGTACGTGCATGTTCATATTTTTTTGCGAAATCTATTTTTCTGCTGCGATTAAAAAACGCATGCGCGTATTATGTTAGCACACTTACCCCAAAACACGGAAGGTGCGAAGTCAGCATTAATGGGCAATTGACTTCGTTTAATGCAACAACGAGTGTCATGAACGTCATGAACATGGAGCAATGAACGTCATGAACTTCGTTTTGCTGATACGAAAACGAAGTCAAGAAACCTATTAAACTGACTCGGTAAATATGTAAGTAGAATTAAGAAGGCCATAGATATCATTGCAGGGTAGTTTAAGAATATTTTCGATTAATAAAATCAGTCTGAAGACCACACTCAAACGTGTTTTACTAAAATACTTAACTCGCGCGCCCAGCCTAATTATTGTGCATCAGCCTCTGTTTTAGACAACAACTGTCAGCCTACGCCCCAAATTGCATGCACTTACTGAATGCTTAAAACAAATAAGCCGTCGTTAATTCAGTTCTGAACTCTGCTTACAAAACTCTTCCGCATACCCCAAAATATTTAAAACCGTATAATACACATTGTGGTGCTCTTTGAACTGATTCTTAAAAAGATATTATAGGAAGGGGTTTTTGCACCGGATCGCGACTAGAGATGAAAATTGGACATACTTCGACGAAGAACAAAAAATACTATGAACAGGCTAGTGAACCTTTTCCATCATTGTCCGTACTGACGTCAAGGAAATTTATTCGCGGTTCAAAGTTGGGACCAGACGGGTGTGGTGTACTACGAGCTGCTAAAACCAGGTACAGTCAGTGACGGAAAACGTTATCGACCACCACTAAAGCGTTTGTGGAGAGCATTATGTAAAAAATGTCCAGGAACTAATGAAAGTCATGACAAGGTGTCCTTACAGCGTGATAACGCTCGACCCCACGTGGTTGTTGCGATCAAAAGTTTACTAGAAACTCTGAAATTCGAAGCATTACACCACCCGCTGTATTCTTCAGACTTTATTGCTACCGGCTACCACCCTTCTCGAAACTAGAGGTGTAGCACTGGTGTCTTTTGAAGAAATCAAAGAATACTTTAATGTTTGGGTTGTCATAGAGGACTTTATTTATCTTCACATTACGGCAGATCCTGGAAAAGACCCAAGAAATGCAAATTGACACTCACCACCTATTCATCGATTTCAAGGCTGCATATGACAGTGTACATAGAGACGAGCTATACAGTGCCATGTCTAGTTTTGGCATTCCTACCAAACTCGTCAGATTGTGAAGGATGACGATGGAGAACTCTCGCTGCTCCGTCAAGGTCGGTACCGAAGTCACCGAGATCTTCAGTGTCAAAAAAGGCTATAGACAAGGCGACGCACTGTCATGTGACTTCTTTAACATCATCCTCGAGAAGATCCTGCGTAACTCACAAGTCAACACCAGAGGCACGATCTTCCAGAAGTCAGTTCAACTGTTAGCTTACGCTGATGACATTGACGTGATTGGACGAACACAGCGAGCCGTCAATGAGGCGTTTGCTGGCATTGAAGCGGAAGCGGCTAAAATGGGTCTTGCGGTAAATGAGGGCAAAACGAAGTACATGCTGTCATCAAGGAAGGACACACAACATCGACGTCTCGGACGGAGCGTCACACTAGGCAGCAGAAACTTCGAGGTAGTTAAGGACTTCGTCTACCTCGGCTCCGTGGTAAACGGGGACAACAACATCAGTACCGAAATCAAACGCAGAATCACTCTTGCCAATCGCTGTTTCTTTGGGCTCAAGAGGCAATTGAGTAATAAAGCCTTCTCTCGAAGGACTAAGCTCGCTTTATATAACAGCTTGATCATCCCCGTCCTACTTCATGGCGCAGAATCTTGGACGTTAGCAAAGGCGGATGAGGAAGTCCTTAGTCTTTTCGAGAGAAACGTTTTGCGTGCGATTTTTGGTCCTGTTTGCGTTGATGGCATCTGGAGGAGAAGATTTAATGACGAACTCTATAGGCTGTACAGCGACATGCGCTTGGTTAAGCGTCTACGGATACAACGCTTAAGATGGCTAGGCCATGTAGAGCGTATGGACACCACTGCTCCGGCACAAAAAGTCTTTGAATCCGTGCCATTGGGACAACGCAACAGAGGACGACCTAGACTATAGTGGCTCACACAAGTGGCGAAGGACCTCAACCAACTTGGAATGCGCAACTGAAGACAGCTGGCAAAAGATCGTGCTGGCTGGAGAGGCATGTTGGTTGAGGCCCAGGTCCACCCCGGACTAGCGCCACAAGAAGAAGAAGAAGAGGATGGGAAAAAGTAGTCGCCTCTGACAGACAGTGCTGTTTTGTACGTATTTCCAATAGAACAAATTTTTTTGTTAAGATAGAAAAGCTCACTCCACAAGTATGAAACAGACTGTCTAACGTAAAACTAATCTGTAAGCGGCGCATTCACTTTCTTCTCGGTATGGCCGGAAGTTAATAAGATACTCAACACTGGAATACATTTACTGCACAATGATGTTCCCGCTGTGCCAGGATACGGAAGCAGTTTCGGCAATCATCACTCTATGCACTCTCCTCCATTCCGGGGTGAACCAATTTCACAAAAATAACAACGTCGCTCCGTGAGCACAAGTGTATTCTGTGAATATTGTCAATGAAAGCATTCAGTAGTCTCCATTTGCCACGCAAAGCAAATTGGGGAAAATGCACTAAATGATGTTTTAAATCAAGCTGTTCAAACCTTGGAAATGAAGGTCTTTAGGTACTGCACCCAGCAAAATTTACTGAATTATGTGTTTCACACGTGTGCCTGGATCAGATCTTTGCCCACAACCAGTGGGAGTCAGTTTTCCAAAATTGCGGGGAAACCAACTGACCCACATCGTATTCCGCACACGATGCTGAACCATAAAGCGGACCGGAGTACGCTATGCGATGCGAACCCGTACGGCAGTCACCAATCAACAATCGAGCACGTTTCTTTCTGCGATTGAGTAGTGATTAAACTGCCATCAACGAGTCAACCCCTGTCGTCGAAATTCCCTTATTCTGTCATAACCTCACAAAATCTTGATTGCATTCCGAACCGCGATAACACATTTCCTTTATTGCCTTTCAGTAAGCCTGTCGGCTCAGTCAAACATTAAGGTGCCCTGATCCCGCTCATTGAACCCAGCCATCCGTCGCAGCCGACGGCGCTGTACCACTTAAAACCCAGAAGCCTCGTACGGATAAGACAATTATATTCGCCGCAACTTCCTTCGAAATGGAACGCACTCACTTCCCCGTATTGTTAACTTTATGACCAGTCGCCTCGTCAAAATTTCATTATGCCGTCAACTGCCACAGTAATTCGTACGTGCGGTGATTGCCAAATGGGACAACGAGCTCACGTGTACGATGAGGCTCTTCAGAATCGTGCCCAGAAATGCTCAGTAGGGCCAACCCATGCGTCATGCGCCATGGGAAAGCTAAAAACATGCAAATGCCCACTGTCGCAAAGGTTAATATTTCAATCACGAATGATGGAAAACCGAATTCGATTTGTGATGACCCGAAGGTGAAGGAAATTAGCCTGGACTTGGGCTGTCATAAATATCGAGTCAGCCGCCAGACACACTGTGGGCTGATAGCTTTTTTCGGAATCACTTTCTTCGGAAATGAATCAAAAGGAAAAATCTCATCCTTCATGTACGTGAATGCCGTTCGGCTTCACATTCGTTCTGATTGATACTGAAGGCTCACGAAATAGGCACTCAGGGCAAAACTATGTCCGCAGCCGAGATGCACGTACGGTCTTTTAATTCGTGAACGGTGGGAGTGCACGCTACGGGAAATAGAACAGATTCTCAGTCGACATAGTAGTCTCCTTTCAGATGTTTTGCGATTCTAAACACGTACGCAAACGAAGTATCTAAGTATCTACGAGGGTATTTACAGCTTAATGTGTTTCTTCATTTCCTTTTTGCTGTGGGAGCGAGGTACATACTCGCTCAAGGTACAGCTGATTCATACTCGACTAGCACGTGATTCAGGTGTTTATCAGGGAATTTCATTTACAGACATGCCCTAGAGACCACACAAGGATACCGCACAAAAGCGCCGAGCGGGAGAAAACTGGGACGGGCGTCTTTTTGCGCATTGTTGCATTTTTAATGCACTTCCTAAGTTGCACGTATGGAACTGTGTCACGCAGATAACCACTTAAGCCATCAAAACAGAAATTTAAGACTTTAATGCCGGGTAGTTTGTCCTTAATGTAATCTTGCTACAAAATAACCCTGCAGGAATTTATGTCGATTGAGAACTGTAAAGAAAAAAAAAAGAAAGGAGTTTGGCATGCGTTTTGTAGGAAATTTGAGGAAACACGAACAATTAGATAAGTTCCATCACGCGCATTACATGCACGTGTGCAGGATGAATTAATGGTGTACAGGGTGTTGTTTTTAAAGGTATAGAATTATGAAATAGAAAAAAGCATCGATGATTTATTGAAACTGACATTAATCTTCTGGCAATATTAGTTAAATGTGATTTCTGGCCTATGTCCGCCATGGCTACCTCGAACGTAGTCTATTCTGAAAGTCAAATTTTTGATGACTCTTATGCACATTTGTGGCCGTATATCAGGAGTAACGCAGCAAATATTGTCCTCGAAGTGGTCAGTCGACGACGCAGCGATTTCTCATTTCCCCAAAGAAAATATATATTCGGAGTCGGCAAAAAACTGAAGGTCTTTTCCACTCGTGAAAGAACAGTAGCGCGCACAACACAAGTAGTTGATGAGCAAGCTAGGCCCTGGTCCCCCCGTGTGGACTGTCGCGCCGACAAAGGCACTAATGGCACTGCTATTTTCGTGATTACTGCTGTCTGAACCACTGCAAATCTTGTGCTCTTAAGTTGAAGACGCAAGATTTTGATCACGGCGCAGAAGTCTCGCAGATACGAATGTTTCCTTAAAGGTTTATCGTGTTTTCTTGTATGTAAAGATTTTGACTCATTTATGTGGCTGTTGCTAAGTAGTGGACAGAGAGGAAAGGTAGTTTTGGTTGGTTTTGATGGAGTCCGAATGTTAATTACCAAAACTGAGTTTTATTTCTGCCGTTTTTCTTCAAAAAGTTTTACAGTTTGCTTTTGGTACTTTGATGTTTCGCAAAATTTTTTTTAATGAACATTTTCAAAGCTGAACATTTTGGCATCCAAGGCCTGGCTTTTTTCTGAACATCTGAAAGCCTCAATATGTATCTCTCGAGAAAAAGTCCAAAGGAATGATTTCGCACGATATAGGAGGACGTAGAAAGTTGTCCCAATGGCACGGATTCAAAGACTACATGGCCCAGCCATCTTAAGCGTTGTATCCGTAGACGCTTGACCAGGCGCATGTCGCTGTACAGCCCATAGAGTTCGTCATTAAATCTTCTCTTCCAGATGCCATCAACGCAAACAGGACCAAAAATCGCACGCAGAACTTTTCTCTCGAAGAGACTAAGGGCTTCCTCATCCGCCTTTGCTAACGTCCAAGATCAATGATCAAGCTGTTATATAAAGCGAGCTTCGTCTTTCGAGAGAGGGCTTTATTGAATTGAATGCTTACCAAAATTATTTTCAGTTCATTTGTAAGCTCTGTGTGTGGATCGTAGCGCCATCTTCTTGAAACTACAGCTCACGAAGACAATGTGCTAGGGTCTTATGTAAAATAAAGCCCTTGGAATTGATACAGTTATAATTACTATTATTGCCAGGATACTAATTTGCCTAATCTTTTTGAAGAAATATGGAGTCCCAGCCCATAAACTGCATCATCCATCTATATTTAGGGGATAGTACGGAAGCTGTTGGTACGCTTTGGATTGCTTCTAAGCCCAAATGTGAAAAATGTATTTCTAAACGTATCCTTTGAGTGGTCCCCGTGGCGTAGTGGGTGCGGCGCTTACACACCGAAGAGTCTAGGTTCGACTCCCAGCTCAACACCAATTTTTCGAATCTTTCACGGCACCACCTGTTTCGAGCTGTTGACAACACTCAAAGAGTTTTAACTGTCTTAGAATTTCGCCGTTGGGAGTCGGCAAAAAACTGTAGGTCGATTCTACTCGTGAGAGAACGGTAGCTCGCACAACATGAGTAGCTGATGAGCAAGCTAGGCCCTGGTCCCACTTTGGATTGAAGCGCCAACAATTATTATTATTATCCTTTGAGCTGCTTTCATCATGAACAAATATTCATCGAATTCCATGGAATGTTTCCAAAACCGACATATGATGCAATTTTAAGTCGCCCTGCTTTCAATTCTTGTACAAATTGAATTTTGTACACATTAAGGCCGAGCAGCCCTCGTTGAATACGCAAAACCTGGCTTCACAGAATTTGTTGTGTCTTTCGTGCACTCTCTGGAAGTGCTCCCATCGATCTAGGTTGACCCATTTATATGAGCAGAGACTCAAACCAGTGAATTGTATTGCGAATAGTATCTTCAGTGGTTCCATTGTGCTCGCCGTTAGTTCCTCGAACATGGGGATTTTCGCATTGCAAGTGAACAAATTGGAAGCGCTTCTACGGTGTGAGGTTTTCCATGAAGACTTGACAAACAAGAGCAACGAGCGCAAATCAGTTCGACAGAAGCCACGCACAATCTGTCACTGAAGCCAACTGAAAGCTTTGGATGAATAACCCTCCCGTGGAATCACTTTTACCGCGAAACTTATCATTACTCGTACATCTTTAAAATGAATGCTCATATTGTATTCCCGAGAAGTTTTCCTGATTTATCCCCTTTAATATCTCCCAGCCATTTCGTGGTTGGCTTCTCACATCCTTGCCTTTCTTTGCGGAGAGATCCTTTTCATCGTTCAACGTATTGAAAACTTCGGTTTCATGAACGCTTTGCATTTTATAAAATCTTTATTAAATCTCGTTTGTGTTTATAAGATGAAAATTTTAAATAAACATGTAAAGTGAAGCTAAGAAAAAACGACATATACTAGTAGAAATACCCCACTCTTTAAGGATCTGCTTTGCTGTTCTTCAAATTATTTCTGTTGCTTTCCAAAGCGCCACTCAACTTTCCGATGAAAACCTCCGCTATCCATACAACAATTGCCAAGGCGCAGCCAATGAAAAGAGCAAATAGCGGTCCCGATATGTTTGACACAGTCAATGTCATCGGTGGATATTTCGGCATGTGCCCGGACGCAAGAGTCGTGATGATCCCCTGTGTTCTCTTGTCCAAGAAATGACCCACAAGCTGTCACAAAAGCTTGAGACAAGAACCACGAAAGTAGCTCAAAAATTACCTGCTTCTCCCAATAGTTGTACAAGCCATGTTCCAGGCACCAGGAAATGTGCGTATTCAAGACATCCATGAGCGGCCACCCGCGTATTGAAAAGGCTCGAGACCAGTCATAGTACAGGTCATCCTTTGTGATCTGAAAAGGTAAGCGCTGCAGACGTGAATAGCAATATTAAGGCTTACAATCATCTGATCCAAAGCACCATCTCGCACGTAGTTTCCGAAGTTGTAGGAACCGCCGTTCAAGCGTTCCAATCCGATGCCGTATCGACCGGTATAGGAGGCGTTTTTAAGCTCCTCGTAGGTAAGCTCTTCATACTTCTTCGTCATAATCTGTTCGTACGAGACATCCGATAAGGCTATAGACAAAATCCACGCCGACGATGGCGATGCCCATTTCCAATCGGTCCTTGCGAATTTCTTGATTGTGTCCACTGGTTCGGTGAGCACCGGCACAGTCAACAGAGACTTCAATTGGCCGCTGTAGGTGTTCTCCAACGTTATTACTGCCAGAAGGAGTGCGCTGAGAAAGAAGCGAGCCGCAAATCGATCCAACCTTGCGTGCGTGATGAGTGCCCATACAGTTTAGTGAGCAGGAAACTTGGGAATACTCACTTAGACTGCGAGAAGGACTGTTGGAAAAAAATGGCAACAATTTGCAGCAGGGTGAGTCGGTACGTGGACAACTGTGGAAACTTCGAAAGGTTGTGTTGCGTGCGTGTTTCCATGAAAAATGAGAAGTACTTGATGCCGTGCATGATGAAGGAGCTGATGATGATCGACAAGATGATAAGGCTCCATATTAACTTGTTAAACGGCAGGATAATGGTCATGTAATCTGGGTAGCGACTGTAGGCAGGAAAATGAAACGGTGTGAAGTGTACAGACGTGGTGAAGGTACACTTACGATGGTGCTGGAACCAAGATGGGTACGGACGATTTGGCGATGGTAATCGAGGTTTCAAACAACTCGTTGTACCAGTTGTAGTAGCACCCGATGCCCATCTCCACTTCGTGGCGGTACACGGAGCCGATCATTCCATAAGATGATCCGTTCTCCTCGATTCCTCCCCAGTTGTCGTTGCCATCTGCAAAGTTAATTGACTGATGCATAATGAGCTGGAAGCATGCTTCACAACTCACAGGGTATAACTTTGATGGAGCAGTTCCTTAGACGGCAAAATGAGAGCATTATGTTGGCTTCGGTGCCTGTGTATACGACGCTTTGCTTTGGATAATTCGGGTCGAGGCTGTCTACGTCCCCAGTACCTTCAGGCTTGAATGGTGAAGAGGAATGGATGCGTAAGTTTGTGAATAAATTGAAAACCAAAATCCTTTGCTAAGAGTTCGCATGTGAAAAATGTAAGCAATCGGCAGCAGAAAGTGGGAGCATTGTGTGAAAACGTTTTGTAAAGAGCAATGTAAACAGGGGGAATGTTTTTTTTTTACAGGGTTTGTGGATTTGCTGTGGTCCGTGCACTTAGAAAAAGAACCACCCTGGAACAAACGAAACATAGAACTGAAAAAAGCATGGAATTAATTGAATGGAACTTAGCTAGTGCACTACTGGTTCCTCTCTGTTTTCACAACATCAGCATAATATGAGCACACACCCTTTCCGATAAAGCGGCACTTCTTCCGTGTATAAGCAAGGTATTTGGGAAGATAGTCACTAAAGCTCTAAATGGGTTGAGGAAAAACAATTAATACCGGAAAACCAATTTGGCTTTTGGGCGGGATACGACAACATTCATGCCGCGTCCAAATTGATTACCGACATTCAGTGGAATAGAAACAAAACACAGTGCACAGGACCCTGCCTGATTGGAAAAAGCATTCGACGCCGTATGGTCAGAAGGTATTTTCCTCAAGTTAGTCAAGCTCGGCATTCATAAAACATTGCTATATATGATCTATGACATGGTAACAGGTAGGAAGTTCATTGTAAGAAATGGCAACGAAATTTACACAACAGGGGCGGTGGGTTCACCGCTCTTGTTCACTATACTCACTAGCGATCTCATAGGTTCTATGCCTAACATAATTGCGTTTGCCGATGATCTTATCGCGTCCAGAGCAGATCCGAAGGTAGAAGAAATAAACGGTTTGTTGCAGAGTGACTTCGATACAATTCAACGATTTTGCGACGACTGGAAGTTGAAAATCAACTACCAGAAGTGTGAAAATATCCTTTTCAGAACCCCGCTGTCCAGAGCCTCAAAGGACACGAAAATGAACTGGTGAAAGTTCGGCATAGTTGACCGAAAAAGTGTAGTCAGATATCTTGGCATCTGGTTGGACCAGTATCTATATGGTGATAACCATGTAGAGACAGCTCTGATCAAGGCTAAGAATGCCTTCGCTATGGCAAGAAGGCTCTTCTACAGCAGTCAACTTGACACCAGGGTGAAGGTTATTTGCTACATGGTCCTTATCCGGCCGGTCAGAGTATATGGTTGTCCTGTGTGGTTCAGCGTGAGTCCTTCCCAGATGGAAAAGATGAGGGTGCTCGGGGGCGGTGCCTCCCAGCCTGTCATCGTTTATATTGGACACCAGAACCTTAGTGCAAGAAATTCTACCAAAACGAGGTACTGTACAACGAGGCAAACCTTATAAGGATAGATAATTTTGTTATTAAGTTGATTCGGAGTCACACTGCTCGAGCCATGGCTTCAACCAATAGTCTAATCTTTGGGGCTTACTAGCCAAATAAAATGTACCATGAAAGGGTGCGTCTTAACGGCTTCATTCCGCCTGAAGCTTTCCTTTATTTGGATGCGAAAGGCCTGATACAAGATAGGAAAGGCTGCCCTATCATCGTCCACGTCGCACGCCGAACAGTAGAAAGGCAACTCTAATACGAGCCGATTGTCGCTCGCAGCCACGAGGACCTCCTACGGTTCAGCAAAGCGATTCCTGCAGGCGACAGAGCAGTCTCTGCCAAGGAGCGACATTTTCACTAATGGTTACACCAGAATCAGCTTTCGATGCTGCTAATTTATTAAAGAAAATAATAGGATAGTTGAATCAAAAGGGTCAACTCACATAGCGTAAGGTAGTTCTTAGGACATTTTACAAAAAAAAAAATACAAAAAAATATATAAAAACAAAACATACAAAAAAAAAAAAAAAACAATAAAAAACTAAAACCTAAAAAAGGTCCACCACGGGGTATTGGATGTATATTTTAAGCATATGAATAACACATATGCACTGGTGGACGCGTCCGTATAGCTTTCCGGGCATAGTTAAGCTTGATACAAATGGTTAAGTAGAGTTAAGTTTTAGGTTTATTAGTTGTACATAGTTATAAGTTGAAGTTTTTTTTGAGGAAATTGAAAAAAAAATGTATATAGATTTAAACACTGAATTAAAAAAAATCCAAGAAGAAAAAAAAAAGAAAAAAAACACAATGTTAGCTTAGAGTACTCGTAAAGAGTCAGTAAGCTAGAATTAAGATCAGAAGATTATATTGGTAAGCTATGTGTAAGTATTTTTGTCTAGCATATAAGAAAATGATTTAATAGAAATAAAAATGTGTTGAAAAAAAAAATAAAGCGGCTTACTCTATCAAGGAGGAGTGTTATGAACCTCTAGACGGAGCAAGTCTTGAGTATATTATTATAGTGACACTTCCAGATTTCAATGTACAACTTTTAGTAGATCAGTCACCTGACAAGAACTGTCGGCTAAATGACCTAGCAGCAGCTATACAGATTACAATAGAATTTTTCAAATACTCGCATTTTCGTGAAACTTTTCAAAGATGTAGCCCGTGTAGTTAAAGTAATAACCAATAACTGGTCAATCAACTGGGTCCGTCTACAAGGAGGACAACAATACGCCTTGTAGGAATCACCCAAAAACAGGAGCAAGTTAGCCGCACAAAACAAGTTTTCTCTAAATTTGGTCGAAAGTGTTGCTTAAGTTTCCGGTCGTCATATGAAATTGGGAATTGTGATAGGCGATAAAAATAAGAGAAGATAATGATAACCACGTTTTGTTAGTAATTGTTGGCGCGACAGTCCACAGGGGAACGAGGGCCTAGCTTGGCCATCAACTACTCGTGTTGTGCGCGCTACTGTTCTCTTACGAGTAGAAGGAACCTACAACTTTCTGCTGACTCCGAACGGTGAAAGCTTTTTCTTAGATACTTATTACTCTTTAAGTGTTGTCACCAGCTCAAAAGAGGTGGTGCTGTAAACACTTCGAGGTGTTCAGCTAGGAATCGAACCTGGACCTTCGGCGTGTGAACGTCGCACTCTACCCATTACGCCACGACGGCCACGCTCCCTTGATGGTTACTGTCAATTGTGACCGCTAGAGATCCTTGCTTGTTGACTTTTGTGTTCATATTTCGAACAACTATGATGTACAGGAGCTGTGCCTTATGGAAGACGGAGCAAAATGTCACACAGCTCGTCATGCAATTGATTTATTAAAGGGAACGCTTGGAAACTGCATAATTTCCCATTACGGACCGTGAACTGGCCTCCGGGATCGTTCGACTTAAGGCCTTTTGGATATTATCTGTGAGGATGTAAATAGTCACTATCCAGTGTCAATAAACCTGAACTGATTGACTACTTGGAGGACTGCGTTACACCTGAAACACTTTCACAAATATTGACAAAGGTAAAATGGAACTTTCAAAAAAGAATATATCTGTGCCAGAAAAAGCAATTAAAGGGCAGAAGTATAGTTTTATTTATAGTGCCAAAAATTTATCTTCTACACTAAGTTAATTTTATGTTAATTTAAAGAAACATTTTTATTTTATTTTAATTCAAAATTCTACACCTCTAAAATAAACATCCATAACTTGTTCACCTCCACCCTAGGAATGTTTTATGTGGTTATCAAACCTACTCAAGATGTGGAAGGAAAACACTTTTGCTTCGCTTTAGTGAATCAACGAGTTTCAAAAATGTTCATTTGAATGTCTGTATAGTTATCGTGGCTGTTGTTGAACCCGCATGCAATAAGAGAAGGGGGACTCAACGAGCTGTACCAGAATGCAGTTGTATCTTAAAATTGTTAAAAGAAAGACAATTGCATTGGCTCGAATGCGAGTCAGTGAACGTTAAAGCCTCGGTAATGAGAATATTTGGTTCTCAGACCACAGAATCGAAATAAAAAGGAGGTGGACAGAGAGTAGCAGTATCGAGACCGTTCAAACCAGGAGGCTGTCGTGTTTAAAGCAGGGTCTCTTCAAGGCTTAGAAGACCTCTTAGTAGGGAAAGCAATAATTACAGAATTACTTAAACTTCATCAATCTTCAGCAAAGACAGTGGTTATCTTTGCATTAGCAGAAATCTCCAAAGAAGAAAAATTCGACACTACAGACACTGAACATTGACGGATAAGTTACTAGTTTCGGGTGGAGTTCCGAATAGGACTCACTCCCGATTTCCTTGCAATTTTTTTTATAGGTAGCCCTGCATATAGGAAACCCAAATCCGAATGGTTTTTTCCCGCAAATAACGGGAAAGGGCGAAAAGGATATTTTTATTTTTGGTATTCAGGACTTAATATCTTCGAAACGGTAAGTAGCATGTGAATAAAATAGGTATCAAGTTAAAGCTAGAAGAAAGAACTTTTTTTTTGTATATACTGTTACAATCCATCAAGAACTTTATAGCGAATTATTAATAATAATATAATTTAATTTTCCTTAAAAAAGTTGTACAAAACGTGTATTGTTTTCAATGCCATATAAAAGCTCACCTTTTTACCTTTTAAACAATACCAAACATAATATACTTACTGCAATAAAAACTAAAGAACAAACCTCTTATTTTCTTCCAAATAACCCTTGCGAATACTCCAAATGGCTTTTGTATTGTTAATTTTTTAAGTTTATCATGCAAAAAAAGTTGAATATGTATGGGGGGTATGCTGCCCCTCTGAAACCCCCCTGCTCGGCCACAGACTGGAATTGGGGTAGGTGCAAGTTTGGTTGTATTCAATGAGTACTTGTTTTAATGTTGAAAAATAAATACTTAAAAAAACAAGAAAATTACTTTGAGTCGTTATAATAATAATTGTTGGCGCTACAGTCCAAAGGGGGAACAGGGCCTAGCTTGCTCATCAACTACTCGTGTTGTGCGCGCTACTGTTCTCTTACGAGTAAAAGGAACCTACAACTTTCTGCTGACTCCGAACGGCGAAATTTGAGAAACTTTCTTAGACAGTTATTACTCTTTGAGTGTTGTCAGCAGCTCGAAAGAGGTGGTACCGTGAAATATTAGAAAAATTGGTGTTGAACTGGGAGTCGAACCTAGACCCTTCGGCGTGTGAGCGTCGCACTCTACCCTCTACGCCACGGCGACCACAACTTTGAGTCGTTACTTAATTTTTGGAATCAGTCCAGCACTTCTTTACCATTCCAATGTGGTTGAATGGTTATTTAAAAAAGTCGCGAGTTTAAATAGGTTGTATTTATTTTCCATGATTCCGGTCAATTTATTTAATTTTTACCGATGGTCATGGACAACGCACGCTTGCCCAGAAATTTAACAACGCTTTGCATAGATTACTCAGCGAAAGTTGTTATCTTTACTTGCACCCGTTATTGCTAGGTAACGGGCATTTTATTGTTGATGCAAATGCGTCAAGCGTGAGAAATTGAAAGCTTTGATATTTGCTTTCGTTAAAAATGTAAGGAAATTATGTTTTGTAAGACGTGGGAGGAATAATGGAAGGCTAGGTACATATGTTTCTATAATCCTGTTTCAACGCTAGTTATTATAACCAACGGTGTCACATACTTGTACATATTTGTGAAAGTCTTGTTTTTTTAAGTATTTATTTCCCAACATTAAAACAAGTACTCATTGAATACAACAAAACTTGCACCTACCTCAATTCCTGTCTGTGGCCGAGCAGGGGGGTTTCAGAAAGGCAGCATACCCCCCATACACATTCAACTTTTTGTGCATGATAAACTTAAAAAATTAAAAATACAAGAGCCAGTATTAGCAAGAGTTATGTGGAAGAAAATAAGAGGTTCATTCTTTAGTTTTTTATCGCAGTAAGTATATTATGTTTGGTATCGTTTAAAAGGTAAGAACGTATGCTTTTATATGGCATTGAAAATAAAACACCTTTGGTACAAATTTTTTAAGGAAAATTAAATTATATTATTGAAAAAAAATTTTTTTTTCACAAAATTCGCTATAACTTCAAAAGTTGTTGATGGATTATAACGGTATATACAAAAAAAGTAAATTCTTCTAGGTTTAACTTGATACCCATTTTATTCACATGCGACTTACCGTTTCGAAGATATTAAGTCCTGAACACCAAAAATTAAAATATCCTTTTCGCCCTTTCCCGTTATTTGCGGGAAAAAAACATTCGGATTTGGGTTTCCTATGTTCAGGGCTACCTTTAAAAAAAATTTCAAGGAAATCGGGGTTGAGTACTATTCGAAACTTTATCCCTAGTTTCACTTCAAGTAACAGATCAAAATTCAATATCGACAATTTTATACCACGCCGCACCACACCGTCGACCGTATGGTTTCGGAAACACAAAATATTTGACTGAAGTGACACTGCTGTCCTGTCCTGCCACAAAACTTTGGTGTACAAATTAATTTCTTCACAGATTATGCAATTCAGCTAAACCTTAGACAAGAATTTAAACAGTGTTTTACTGTAAAACATTACTCACCACAAGGTAGCTCACTAAATAGGGAATGTAGGTAACAGACGCCACGTGCAAAACTCTTCCTTGCATATTTAAGAGCTTATTCGGGTACAAATTGTCACCATGAAGGAAACTCTCGTTCGAATAAAATGTGTCCAAGTGCACAGGCAGAGAATTGTCGCTCGCACCAGTAAACTTTTGTGTCCACAATTCAGATTCATCGGTTCCCTCCTTTGCCGAAACAAACAAGTGGTGAGGATACACTGAAACAAGACACTGGCAACAGGCCAAACAATTGCCGACTTTGCTTACATTTGAGTATATCCTCACTCAGGGCATCTTTGGGGTGTTCCCTGTCCGAGAGAAAAAGATAAAGTTTGTCCTTCAGACGCAGGATTGTGCGTTCGGTTGTATATAAACGAGCCTTGATAAATTCATCCAGACTCGGGATAATTGTGATGTATCCCTGTTGGAAACATTGCACAGCCTAATCAATTCTGTTGAATCAGTTCAACAAACCTCTACACCCAAGTCTGCAAACTCTAGCATCCTGTCACAAAGCTCATTACGATTTCGCAGTCGGCCAACATCGATCCAGTGCAGTCCACGGAGGTGTCCTTCGTGAGTAATGTTTCGGAATGTCTCCTCCGTTCCCTCCAAGTATGCCTCATTGATGTCGCTTATCGAAGTTGAGTCGTATATGATGAGCACTCGGGTAAGGTCAATAAAATATCTTGAAACTAAAACAGAATTTAAGTAATGACTGAGAGAGCGAAAATTACCGTCGGGAAGAGTACTCAAGATCCACACCAGCCTTTTGTGGAACATCCCCATTGTATGCTCTTCGGACGCCGTCAACGGTCTTTTATTGTTGCGCAAAACAGACAGTTATTCCGAATTCGTCTGACTAATGCATGAGTCGACACAACGGATGATCTAACGGTCACTGAATAAATCAAAAGAATGGAGGATAACTGCAGTTTGAATAAGGTCTTCATTCATCGTGCACTGAATTAGAAACAAACAACAAACAGCAAAATTCGAATGAAACAATTGACTGCATTGGCCCTTTTCATTTTAGATGACAATCAGTTGGACCATCACGTTGTGTAAATTATTTCACAGACCGAATGTAACGTGCACTTAATGACAGAGGAATTGATGAAGGGCTGGTCACCTAATTCAATCCATGGTCTCAACGAATAAAGTCAACCTGACATAAATTTTTGACAAACACATGCAATGTAGTCCTAACATTGGTTAAGGCCACTCAGAGACAAAATTGCATGGCGGCATGCAGCAAACAACTTGAGGATATTCATCACTGTCCACAATATCTGCATCAGAAAGGAAAGGACAATTGCAGCTGGGGAATGTTTACTTGGGAACCGATATTGTTTGCGAAAAGCACACTCGTCCTGTAATTCCACTTATGTGGCTGCAAATACTTCATAGATGCATAAAGCAGTACTCAACGATGCTGAATGCGAATTGACTTCTCTTTGGACAAAGTATTTTCCTTTTTGAACAAGTTAAGGGGTTGCAGAAGCAATCAGCTGGAAGAACCCAGTTGCCTTTGGTTGCGATTTGATAGATTAGATTTTATTTGATCTTATTTGAACTTGGGGTGCTCTACTTTGAATTCAAAATGAACATGTGTGTCTTCTTCTTCGTTCCCAAAACTAAGTGTACGGGATACATATTCACTGTAAATGCAGAAATTTCATTTTTGCTTGAAAACGCAAGGCTTTTTCAAAATTTACAATTCTTTCCAGTTTCAAATTTTCTCACTCGAGTGACGTCACAATACCCCTCCAAATAAATAAATGTATACCACTTTCATTTATAAGAGCAGCATGTTTCAGAAACTAGTTAATGTTGCAAATGTATCAAGCATAATGTATAAGACGGTATGTTTATATGCAATGTAATCAAACATCATACGATTTATTAAAATAAAGTACAGTCAGAGTTCAGTTCTGACACCTGTCCTGTTTTTTATGCGTAATCCTAGAAAATACAAAACTCGAGTGAGTCACAATGTGATTTTTTTTTAAGATTTTGGTCAGTAAGTGAACTTTATGGAAATTCAGGTCAAAACTAGAAGTAAAGATGCTGATTACCAGGCTTCCGAATTAAACAAATGATTGCCATTAGTTGTTGGTTGTTCTGATAGACGACTCTGAGTCTGAAACTGAAGATGAACATGTTTTCTGCTATATCTACAACACTGTTTTCAACTGAAAGGGTATGTGCTAAAAGGCGATTGCTGAAGTTATTACATTTTAAGCTACATGAGCTTAAGCAACAGCCCGAAAGTTTTACCGAAAGGCAAAACAGCTATCCGGATGATACAAGGTTCGGTCCGAAGCCTGCAGAAACCAAAATGGACATATTGTGGTAGAGTCGAAGTCTGTGCTGAGAATATGGAAGGATCATTTCTGTAGACTCCTCAACGATGGCGGCAAAATTCCGCTGTTAGCAGAATGTTCCACTCAATTTGGACGATGATAAACAAGGATTCCGTCCACCCGACTTAGACAAGGTGAAGATAGCAACATCGAAGATGCTATAGCTGACGGACTGTCTGCAGAACTATTTAAAGCAGCTGGAGATGACGCTACTATCGTCCTGATTATCCACCAAAGCGATAACATCGATAATTTGCATCACGTTACCCACGTGTCTCATCTACGGTGTATTTTATACACAGTTTAAGCGCTACTGAAGGCAACATCAGTTTTGAGAGTACATGAAGCAACCAAAATGACATCGTTTTGTCAATATCGTTTTTCAAATTCGTATTCTTTTTTGTACACGCGGTGCAAAGCTCTCGTTTCAACGACATCGACGCATGAAAATCGTCATCAGTGATTGGACCCCTGAGTGGAAGGTCGTCTGTTAGATATGGTCGGAGGAAAGCATCCCCGATGAGTGAAATCTCAGCGTCGACTGACCGATCGACAAGAGAGGAAGCCTTTGTGACTGCGCCAATTACCGAGGGGCTAGTTTATCTTAACATCGCATACATGATGCTCTCTGCCGTATTGTGTGAGTGTCTGAAACCGTTTATCCATTACCTGAAACCATCTATCCGTGTGGTTTCAGGCCAGGGAAGTCCGCAATAGACCAGATCTTCACATTCCGGCAGATCTTGGAAAAGACCCAAGAAGTTCAAATCGACACTCACAACCTTATCGTCGATTTTAAGGCCATATATGACAATGTACATAGAGACGAGCTATACAGTATACAGGCATTCCTACCAAACTCGTCAGATTGTATAGGATGACGATGGAGAACTCTCGCTGCTCCGTCGAGGTCGGCAACGTACTCAACTAAATCTAATGTCAAAAAAGGTTTTAAACAAGGTGACGGACTGTCATGTGACTTTTTCAATATCATCCTCGAGAAGATCGTACTGTAGGGGAAGGGATTGGGTTGAAGAAAAAATTTTGTTGTTTGTTTGGGATAAGCGTGTTTATTACTCGACGAACTCCAACTGAGTGACTGCCTTCGATCATGACAAAAAGGTTTACATTTATGATCTTAGCGGAATTGGCAACAAGCATAAATAATTGTGGGAGTGCGTAAAAGTGTAATGTGCATTAGCAAATTGATGAGCTTTTCGTGCAGATCATTCGATCGGGCCTGGAACGTTAATTAAATAGATACCGCAAAGGATGTAAATTCACGTATGATCATGTCACCCGAGTATAATATGACAGTGTAGTCAGATATTTTTCGAATGCTTTAAATTTTGTTTTTTTGTTTGCCTACACTACGTAACTCACAAGTCGACTCCAGAGGCACGGTCTGGCACGATCTTCCAAGAGAAAGTTCAATTGCTAGCTTACGCTGATTGCATTGACGTGATTGGACGAATACAGCGAGCCGTCAATAAGGCGTTTGCTGGCACTGAAGCGGAAGCGGATAAAATGGGTCTTGCGGTATATGAGGGCAAAACGAAGTACATGCTGTCATCAAGGAAGGACACACAACATCGACGTCTCGGACGGAGCGTCACACTAGGCAGCAGAAACTTCGAGGTAGTTAAGGACTTCGTCTACCTCGGCTCCGCGGTAAACAGGGACAACAACATCAATATCGAAATCAAACGCAGAATCCCTCTTGACACTCACTGTTTCTTTGGGCTCAGGGGGAAATTGAGTAACAAAGCCCTCTCTCGAAGGACTAAGCTCGCTTTATATAACAGCTTGATTATCCCCGTCCTATTTTATGGCAGGGTGACCTAGACTTTAGCAAAGGTGAATGAAGGAGCCCTTAGTCTTTTCGAGGGAAAAGTTTTATCGTGCGAAGGTTGGTCCTGTTTGCATTGATGGCATCTGGAGAAAAAGATTCAACAACGAACCTTATGGGATGTGCGGCGACATGCGCCTGGTCAATCGTCGCTTATGATGGTTGAGACATGTAGAGCGTATGGACACCACTGCTCTCAACCGCAAAGTCTGTAATTCAGAGCTATTGGGACAACGCAACAGAGGACGGCCTAAGCTAAGGTGGCGCACGCAAGTGGAGAAGAGCCGCAACCAACTTGGAGTGCGCAATTGGAGGTAGCTGGCGAAAGATCGTGCTGGCTGGAAAGGCATGTTGGTTGGAGCCCAGGTCCACCCCGGACTGAAGCGCCACAAAAAGAAAAGAGGTAGGTATTAAATTAACGGCTGTGGAAAATGCTTTAAAACGATATATCTTATTTCTTCTGAGCCAGGAGATCGGAAGGTTTCGTAAGTAAAATTGAACGTCTACTTCATTTATATAACAGTCGGAAGGTACTGAGGCAATCCTGGTTTCAATTATACGTGACCAAATTAACGGTTGTGAAAAATTCTTTAATATGATATTTTTTATTTATCTGAGCCAGAAGATTGGAAGGTTTTGTAAGTAGAATTGAACGTCTTCTTCAAGGAACGTACTGAGGCAGTGCTGGTTTCGTGCAGCGTTGTTGACCATGGCGTCGATAGGGCCAGCCACAGATAATGCATGATTGTTGAAATATTCGCTAAAGATGTTTGCGTAAACTTCACTCTTTTCCTCGTTAGTGATACACAGTGGTGATGGTGCTACAATATCAGGAATGAAGTTATTTTTAATTGTTAATAGTTTTGTTACATTCCAAAATGACTTGGTTATTGGTAATTAATGAGACATACGTCCCACCACCAAAACAAAATAAACGATGATATCACTTGGGATGAAACTTTAATCGCTGATCGCGAACATCAGACAGGTGGTTCCAGTCATGATTGGAAGAAAACTTATTAAAATTATCTCATTGTATCAAGAATTATGTAAAAGTGTGACAAAAACAGATCCGAAGACAACGATTTTGTATATTCAACTTGAATTGGTCATGCAGAAACCGAGTAAAAAAAAACATAACACTACTTGGTATAAAATCAAAATCGTTGACAGAAAGGCCACCAGAGGTCGAATCTTCTTCACATTGGTGGGTCTAGGAAAATAATTCCATTCTGTTGCTTCATCAATCTTAGAAAACTTTGACGTGCTACGTCACCCTTTAAAACTGGTATGCACTGGATGAAGTAAGTTTTGGTGGCGTGTGACTGTCCAGACACAAAGTAAACTTTAAAATTTCTTCGTTCTCCTGTTTCATCCAAAATAAGTCTCTTGTGGAAAATCGAAACCACATGCATTCATTAAGCTTGCCACCCTCTGTCCGGAAACTTAGTAACTCCGAGATGTGGTACAAGCAAATTGGATATCAATTAGGGGGACACTCAAACTAACCAAAGTACCAACCAATATGGGATCCCCGGGCAAATAGAAAATGTGAAAAGCTTCTTTAATCCTCCCAGTTTTACCGCCTGCGAAATTTTCTCCGCTTAACCGCTTAACCAGATTACCCACCCCAGACGTTGGTAACTTCTTATTTGCATTTAGTGTGCTACACAGGAACCGTGTTATACAGGAACCGTTACATAAGAAATTATCAGTTTTCAAATAGAAGCACGTTATTTTTAGATGATTCGGATGATGAAGTAATTGATTTTGTGGTTTATTTAAAATATTCTCTTGTGCGTGTATCACAAATGATACATATAAATGTCTTCAAAGTTCGTCTCATCACGAGGTGAATGTCTGCACTTACGAGGGGCGTTCGATATATTTACGGTATCGGGTTGAAGCTGTGGTTGATAAATTGATTTATTTATCAATAATACTTTTTTAAGTTATTCATATGAAATTTCTGATAAATGTGATTATTAATTCGCGTTTTATCTCTAGTTAAAAAGAATCACAATGGCAACTGAGACGATGGTGAAAATTGAGCATCGTGCTGGAATTTAATTTCTCACTAAGCAAGGAAAAAGTAAAAAACCTATTCATGAAGAAATGGCGGCTGTTTACTAGGGTTCCGCACCTTCATTATCATCTGTGCAAAAGTGGTCAAGTAAGTTCAAGAGAGGCAGAGAGAGCATTGAAGACGACCCCCGCTGCGGCTCTCCGGCTACTGCTTGTACGGGAGAAAGCATCAAAGAAGTCGAAAAACTTGCTCTTGAGGATGCCCGAATAAAAATTATGGCAGAGATCACCAAGCTTTCAACTGGCACCATTCACACCATTCTTCATGACCATCTTAAACTTCTATAGGTCAGTGCAAGGTGAGTGACACGAATACTCACAGCGCCTCAGAAAAAAGTGAGAACCGCATGCTGTAGAGAGCTTTAGGAGAGTGACAACGCGGACGGTGTTATGGTCGAATTGTTACTGGGAACGAAACATGGGTAAACCACAATGACCCTGAAAGCAAACGTAAGTCCATGCAGTGGCATAAAAAAGGAACAGACCCCCCGAATAAGTTCAAAGTCACTCCGTCTACCGGGAAGCTCATGGCCACAGTTGTTTAAGACTCAAAAAATTCTGCCCATTGAGTACAAAGAAAAAGGTGCATAATTTGTGGGAGGAAATTAAAAAGAAAAGACGGGGTGAACTCGAAGCGGGTGTGTTGCTTCTTCAGGACAAAGCTCCTGTTCACACGGCGCGAGCTTCCAAGGCTGCTGCACGAGGTTGTGGTTTCGAAGAAATCCAACACCCACCATATAGTCCATAGCTTGCCCCTAGTGATTATTTCCTGTTTCCGGATTTGAAGAAATGTCTTCGTGGAAAAAGATTTTCAGATGTTGAAGAACTCAAGTCGGCAATAAATGGGTGTTTTGCATAGAAAGAGGAAATCTATTTGTTTGAGCGCTTAGAAAAGCTTATCTCAAGATGTGACAAATGCATTGATGTTAGGGGAGATTATATTGAAAAATGAAAACAATTTAAATTATATTCGCATTTCGCTTCATATCGATACCGAGAATATATTGAACGCTCCTCGTATGTTCGAAGTAAGTCCGCTGGCTTTATCGAAAAACAATCATACCAAATTAAGATTCATTTTCCAAATGCCCTCATTTGGAATTCCTAAACTGCCTTTTTGGGTTCTTAAATTGAGTTTTTGGGTTCTAAAATTCTAGGTCATTGACGTTTTAAGTTATTTGGCGAATGCTTGGAACAACTTTTGTTGAATGTTCCCACCACTTCGCCATATCGATATATAAACTAACCAAGTTGACAGCTCTATTTGTTCTGTTATAGAGCTTCAAAGTAGCAAAGGGAACCGGCATGTACTTTTCGGCGATCGAAATGTTTTTATTTTGGCCCAATTTAAGTTTCTCTTATAGAAAAGTCTCTTCATCGGATGCATTTACATCCAAAATCTCGTAGGAATGACTTATTCTTATTATAAAGTCCAACCACTCCTTATGGACGGAAGCTCATCCTTGCTTATCTAAACGAAATCCCACAACCAATCTTAGCTGTCGCTCAGACACCGTCCGTACTGAGGTCGTTTGCAGGTCAGAGAGACCCAAGTAACAATACGCTCATCAGTCAGAATTGGCACTTCTTCCCTGGCAAGTCCCAGGTCGTTGCACGTGTCAATGATGAGTGACTACATAGCTCAGACACATGAATCAATTCAGCACTGTACATACCGCCGTCTGCCCCCACATATATACCAGTGAACTTAAAAGATCAACCCCAACCCAGGCACACCTTAGTGCGAATTGAAACCCTCAAACGACAGCCAGATTTTCTTGGCATTCAGTTTAAAACAAGACAAAGCAACAAAATCCCACTCCGCGCCTTTACAGATTTACGTCCACAAACCCAGTCTACAGGTTTAGGTTTCGCTAGCAATCACTTCATTCGGTGCGGGGTTCGGAGGATGTGTTCATCGACTCCGGACCCGGTGCAACACGGTTCTCATGACACCACCCCGCACATTAATGTGACGTATAACAAAGTAGAAAGCTCACTTTCAACATCTGCCGGCTAGATGGGATTCATAAAGTGGCACAATGCGTCTTCCTCGACCATGCCGTGCCCGCACTCATTAAATTGCTCTCTTCCACAACAATGGCTCCCGTCGAAGCACGAATTTCATGTAAATTTCGAGAAACTGCCCTGCGTTCGCCCATGGCTCACCCATAGATTATGCAAATGATAAATCCAGAATAGACTGCGAAGCGAATTGTTCATTTTTATCAGGACTCCTCTTGTCCTTCCCCAGTTGAGGACGATAGCGGGGCTCTGTGCACTGTGGTGTGTACAAAGACGGCTGCGCCACTGCACCATTTCAATGGACTTATGGATACGGACATGTTCGGACGGAATTTACAGTTTTGGCTTTCATCCAAACATCGGTATTTTCCGGCGAAAGGAATCCTTATTTTGCTCCCCTTGACGGTCCTTTGGTGTCTGCACACGTAACTTTGTTTATGTTTATTCCGAAACGAAGACTTTGCTGTAATGACAGAGCTGGCAAGCGGACGGAGTGTGAAACTGAAAAGTAGAAAACTATTTAAGCAAACGTAAGCTGTTTGGCCAGGACGCCCGCCAAGGGTGGCGGTGCCTTGTTTGCATTGTGCTACTCATGGGAAAGGATAAAATTTAACAAACTGAATTAGGGATGGGTTGCACCGAGGCGACACGATTCCAGTCGAAGCTCGGCACCGTCTCTGCGGAAATGCCTGACTATCGGATTTGTGCGGATCAAGACAACAAGGAAATGTGAAATGAATATGAATTGGGTAGGGCGGTCATTGTGTTCTCAGCGCATTAAGTCGATAACAGAACAAAAGGATTTTGGAATTAAAATTTTTGGAATGATTTTCCATCAGGCCCGAATGTGTGATGTTTCCTTTGCAACTGAAAAGAGATAGAATTGATTGCGTTGCATAGCTAACGGTTGGGTGCAGGGCTTGATCAGCAAGTGATGATTAAGGCACTTCAATTGGTCAAGTGTCAAAGCTGTTGATTGTTCCTGTATGAAACCTCTGTCTCAAAGAAAGTGTAAAGAAACTTTTTTCTGCTTTTGAGTGGTATCGTGTTTTTCTTTACTTTAGATTGGTATCCATATAGTGGAGACACATGCTCTGGAAAGCTGTCGTTCAAGTTTATTTAGCCAGTAAAGTTTACAATTTTTGTCTTACATAAGTTATATACAATACAGAGATACGATAAGTGATCTATCTTACTTCTGAAAAAAATTAGTGCAAACATTTCATGAGGGATCTAGTGGATAGATTATTCGAAAGGAAAGTGCTACAAGATAAAAACCTTTCATTTAACCAAAAAGAAAAAAAAAGTGTATATGTACACAAATATCACAGTTTGAAGAAGTATGAATATGTATTTGTTTACAAATAATTATCAACATTTATTGTGTCTATGCAGATGAGTAACTATATAATATAAGATAACAATAAACAAATAAAAAAGTAAGTAAATAAATAAATAAATAAATAAATAAATAAATAAATAAATAAATAAATAAATAAATAAATAAATAAATAAATAAATAAATAAATAAATAAATAAATAAATAAATAAATAAATAAATAAATAAGTAAATAAATAATTTAACTAATTAATGAAGATTATAACATGTAGGAACCAGAACCCTTAAATCGTCTGACAATAATATGTTTACGAACGGATAAGATTATTGATGAGAATATCATCGGATAATTCACATCTCGACCGATATTTTTCTCTGAGCTGAAGTACTCTGTCTTGAATACGGTCGATGTCAGCCCTATCATGTAACTCCCTCGTCGAGAAATACCATGGGAGCTTCAGGATAAGTTTTAATAGCTTATTTTGTGCTATTTGGAGCTTTTGGATGTGAGTTTTGGCGCAGCTACCCCAAACAGGACTGCCATATGACATAAAGGATTGGAAGATTACTTTAAATATAATTAGTTTGTTTTCATTACTAAGTAAGGACTTTCTATTTATCAATGGGTACATAACACGAATTGTTTGGTTGACTTTGTTGACGGTATTAGAGATGTGCTTATTAAATAAAAGTTGTCTGTCTAACGTTATACCGAGATATTTAACGCTATCAGTCCAATCAATTTCAATACCGTTAATTGATAAGTTGTTGCTTGGCAGAAAACAAGCTTTTCTTTTCCTTGTAAAAAAGATAGCTTGTGTCTTGGAAGCATTTAGTTTTATTTTCCATTTGCTCAAATAAGGGTATATGATATTCAGTCCAGATTGAATTTTGGTTTCAACATCGATACCAAGAACATCTGTGGAATATATCCCTGTGTCGTCAGCAAACATAGCTAATTCAAAATTTGGTAGTTGAGGAAAATCAGATAAGTAAATGTTAAGCAAGGCAGGACTTAAGATGGAACCTTGGTTAACACCTGCCGGAATGTTGTGTTCCGAGGATAACGAATTATTTACAGAAACGACAAAAGTACGCTCAGACAGGAAACTTTGAATAAGTTTAATAAGATATACCGGGAAATCGAATACAAACAATTTGTGTATTAACCCTGTATGCCATACGGAATCGAACGCTTTTTCTATGTCCAGTAGTACTAATCCAGTTGACTTGTTCGACTGAAAATCATGCCTAATGTGATGTGTTAATCTATCTACTTGGTGTATTGTGCTGTGGTGTTTACGAAATCCAAATTGCTGTATGGGTAGAATATTCCTCGAGTCAAGGTGGTTCTGGATTCTTTTCTTGAGGAGATTTTCAAAGATTTTTCCTATAGCGCTCAAAAGACTAATTGGTCTATAACTTGCGAAACTGTTCGGTGGCTTTCCAGGCTTTAATATAGGAATAACTTTCCCTTTTTTCCACGCTGTTGGAATATGTTGCAGTTTAATGCAAGAGTTAAATATGTAAAGTATATACTCGATACCAATTGTTGGTAATCGCTTAATATATATATTCTTAATGTTATCCAAGCCAGCTGACTTACGGGTTTTGAGGCGTGACACAATATCCATCATATCATCGAAAGTTACATAATGACCTTCTTCAACTTCTGTGGATATTGAACTTAAAACGTTAATTGTATTACTAACAGTCATTTCGGTTTCTACGTCGGACAATGAACTAGACACTATGTGATTTTTAAAGAACGAGACAGCTAGAGTATCTGCTTTTTCTCGATTAGTGTACTTAGGGAGGTTATCAAGGGCAGGAATTGTGATATATTTCTTCCTCATTACTTTCGCAACCTTCCAAAATGGTTTGCTACATTTTCCGAGATCTTGTAGTTTTCTATTCCACTTATCGTTACGAAATTTTTCGATTTCCCTTTGGATCATGTAGTTGTATAGTTTAATTTGATCCAAGAATATATTAGCACGAGTTCTTTGCCAGTTTCTTCGAGAGCGGTTTCTTATTTTGATAAGGTTGATAATTGAACTGGGGAGATTTGCGTTGCGGATGTTAATAGAAAATTTTTTGGGAATAGAAAGCTGTCTTCTGTTGCGAAATGCAAGTGGGTTGGAGTCCTAACTCCTTGTGGGAAGTTTGGTAATGGCCTGGAAAAGACGACTCTTCAGTCGCTCTATCAGAGCCAGCCACCGTAAGCGGTGCATATGCTATAAAATTTTATCCTCTCCTCCGACGACGATCATCACAAGCATGACCAACAATCGCGAAGATGTCTTTTCTCTCAGAGGAATTAATGTTTTTACTATCGACTTGGAAGTACGCTTGCTCCACCCAGAGAGGACAATATTATTCAATTGGCCCTTGAGCCCAAGCCGATTGATTAGGGTTATTCGGCGTGTGAATCTGGCATCGGTGTTCGTTAAAATTCTGGGCCCTCTCTTGATTACACTAGTACCATCTGCCAATCGTTTGTATAACTTGTGTTTGGCACGATGATATTAACGGACGAGTGTACGTGTCCTTGCAAATCTGGCTCTTTCCTAAAAATGCGCTAGCGGTCGATGCGTTTAGTTAAAAAAAATCAGATTCGTGCTTGAAGTTTTTCAGACACGTCGGCTGCGGAAGGAAGATGGCGAGCCCTAAAGAAGGCACTTGCTGGAAATGAAGCGGAGGAAATAAGTACAAAACGAAATATATGGTATACCGTCCTCAAAGAACGACACTCAACATCGAGGTCTCGGACAGAGTGTCACACTAGGCAACGAAAGGGAAGTCGTGGACTTCGCCTACAGGCTCCATGGTTAATAAGGACAACAACATCAATACCGAAATCTAACGCAGAATTAGTCTTGAAATTTGCCAAAACTTGGACGCTAGTTAAAGTAGAAAGCCCTTAGTCTTTTATAGCGGAAAGTTCTGCGTCCAACTTTTAGTAACGTTTGCGTTAATGTAATTTTAAGAAAAAGATTTAACAACAAACTTAATGGCGTTATGAGCCCTTGTGAAGCCATTTCGTATGTAACGCTTAAGATGGGTAGGCCATGTAGAACATATAAACGAACCATTGGAGCAACACTGCAGTGTACGGCTAAGGTTAATATGACGCACTAAAGTGAAGAAGCACCTCAACCAGCTTGAAACATCCACCTGGATGCAGCTGTCGAGTTAAGCTAGTTGGTTAAGGGTCGCATAAGGGTAACTTCCTCACCACGTAAAAAAAATATTAGTTCAGAAAAAACAACATGCCTCGGATAAAAACGGATTAACTGTTGACGATATTTAAAGGACTACGATTTTCGGTTTTGCAAGTGGAATGTGGAATGTGAGGTCTTTTAACAGGCAACATGTAGCTGAATAATTTGCGGAGGCCTTCGACTCGCTACAAACCAGATATTAGCGCCATCCAGAAAGTGCGTTGGGATGGACCCAGCAAGAAAACGATGAACAAATACGACTTTAACTACAGCGATTGCTATAGAGAGAGAAGGCAGCGCTTATTTGGATGCGGATTTGTTGTTCGAGGCAGACTTAGGCAAAAAGACTTGAGCTACGACCCAGTTAGCGAACGCCTTATTACAATCTGCATCAAGGCTAAATTCGGGAACATCAGCCTAATTTGCGCTCACGCCACAACCGAGGAGAAGATTGACCACACCAAGGATGACTTCTATGATCTACAATAAAGAACATACGATTGATGCCCCAGCTACAACACCAAGATCGTTCAACGAGAACTCAACGCTCAGCTGGGAAAGGAGGACATCATTGCTGGAGTCATCGGTAAACTCAGCCTCCACAACAACACATCTCGAAACGAATTCAAACTGCTAAACATCGCCTCGTAGTGGAACCTGTGGCTAGCATGCGGTTCCCACACCTGGACATTCACAAAGGAACCTGGCGATCTCCTGATCAATCAACCGTCAACCAGATTGATCACGTTGCGATCGACGGCAGACACTCCTCCAGTATTCTCGATGTCCGAACCTTCCGAGGTGCAAACATCGACTCGGATCTTCATCTTGTTGTAGCCAAGGTAAGAGGCCGGATATCGAAAGAGCAACGGAGTCGAGACAGGGCAAATCGCAGCCGATCGCTGGGAACTTTGCCGACCGACTCACCCTGAAACTGGCTCAGAGTTGGACGCTGTCTGCACTGACTATAGAAGAAGACTGGAAACGTTGTCAAGAAGCCATCAAAGAAGCTGCCACCATCCAGAAGGAACCCATGGCTTGACGACGAGTGCTGCCAAGCTCATGCAGCCAAACAAGACGCCTATAAGGCAACGCTGCATCGAACAACGAGGGCTGTGCTTCAGCTCTACGAACAAATATCATGAGAAATTTCCTTTAAATATAATTTTTTGCAGAAGGACAGTTCCGAAGACACTGTCTCTCGAGCATGCTGATATGTTAATTGCTTTAGAGTAAGTACTTATTGCACTGTGATAAGCGTCTTAAAGTTCGACGTTTTGTGCTATCTAAATGAGATAGCATGAGAGATCTATTATCTATTCCACATTATCTACTGTGGAATAGAACCCGGGAGGCTGCGCTCCGGTTTCTTATCTACTGTGGTCCCATTGCAGAGCGAAACGCAAGTTTTCCCTTTGGCGGCATTGAAGACCAATTTTTGTAACTTAGCAGCAGTCGTCGATAAGCAGCAGTTTTCTACAATGGACATCTAAACATAGCTCGTCGACTTGGAGTTTTTTTCCGACTACTAACTCACGTACATGCACATACACTTCCACAATAGCGCTTCTCGAAAATTTTACAAATTCAATGATTGACGGCGATTGCAATGATTAGAGCGTGAGGGGATAGCTCACAAGTTTTTAAATTTTGCAGTAATCTGAGAAATCGCCAATGAAATCCTGCAACAAAAGGAGTATTCGTCGAACAGCTCTGCACGTACCAAGGAATTTCTGTGGATCGCTTGACATTTTTGTTTCGGTTGGAAAAAAGGCCAGCATGGCTATAACCCACATGTTCTCTGAGCTAAAATGTGAAACGCTTTTATTATTCGGAGAAAGAGAAAGTATCATCTACTGTGAAGAAGCGGTTCCAAGAAAGCTTCAACTCCCTTACGGAAGGTTGTGTGATCCTAACAGCACTCGTATTAGTTAATTCCACCGCTTCGCAGAAATACAACATTCATGTTTCGAAAACGAGAAGAGAAAGCTATTCATGTCGCCAAAGACTAAAATGCGAATTCTCATGAATCAGATTAGAAGAGATCTTCTGCAAATAACGGCAGCAGCCACATCGTGCGAGTAATCTTACATCTAAAATGACAGGGCAGGCATCTGCGCATTATATTGTATATGCATGGGAAATCATTCCAGAAAGGTATATACTTAGGTGGACATTGATACTGGAATTAGTGGTCAAATTAATGTATTAATTCGACGAAATTAATTCCAGGAATCAAGTTCAAACTGACTGGTATGTCATCAATTCATCAGTTATCAGACAATCAAATGAAATAGGCCTTAGGTGAATTGATTTATTGTACTTAAAGCTGAATTCAGTGTTTAATGTAGTCCATTGATGAGCACAACTTTAGTTCTGGTAAACTTTACCATTTTCAAATGGGACTTTCGTCAAGCGGTATTCTCCTTTCTTCAAAGGGTTGAAAGGCGGATTAATTCGTAAAAAAATACGAGTGTGGTATCCACACCTTGAAATAAAGCAACGGCAAATCTGTTCCTTTATTAAATGGGTTCTTACATATCCTGTGTGTCTTGTGGCACCTCCTCATTAAAACCTTATTTTGGGCGAGGGCAACTTAAGATGTGGTTGAGTGAAACTACACTAAACAGTGATTTTTGTCAAGATGCAATAGCGTCCGAATTTCCACGTGACACAGCACGTCCAGATTTCTGTATTTGTGAGGTGTATTTCCCTTGTAGACAAACCGATTCAGTCAGAATTGAGTCTCATCGCTGAAGATAATTTTTGATCAGATCCTATCAAGATGCTCTTCCGCCTATTTTAGGAAATCGGAAGAGCAGCTTGATAGAATCTCATCAACTGCTTAAACTCTTCTGTCAGCTGACATTGATTTGGATTGGATGTATGACAAAATATGTTGAGAACACAGAGCTGAAGGAATATCCCCCGTTGTCTCACTGAAAGTGTGTTGCAGTTGCGAGCCAAAGAGGCAGCTTTGATGAGGAGAAGGAGGATGGCAGCACGCTTGCGGTTGCTCGGCTTAGCTCGTCGGACGGGGTGGTTCTTGCCCACATCACGCGCACATCACACATTGCACAAAAAGGAATCGTGCCTAGGCTAGCTAAAGGAAGATAGAAGGAAGAGGAAGAAAAGGTTGCAAAAAGAAAAGAAAGCTCATTACCCTAACCGGACAGCGGACAGACATCTAAAGTAGTAAGGCAAAAACGGGGGCGGAAGGGTGTTCAAAACGTATGCTCTTACCACCAAACAAGGCCGGAAGGTTGCTCGCGGAGCTAAAACACCTATCTTAAACTTAAACTAATCTATTATTCTTAAAACTAAGCCTACACTTAGCCTATACTAACTAAAACTACCTAGCTCCACCCTACTGCGAAGCTATGTCCTTCCAGCGTCGTTCCGTGATAAAGGTTCGTTAAGTACCCGAGCGTGCCTTATGTTGTTGGCACAAGTCGCTATCCCAACCCTGAGATATGAGGGTTGCTGACATGACCTTTGCAATCTCTCTTAACGAATTTCTGAGAGAAAGCCCCTTGGTGGAGATGTTAGCCCATCTACTGCCCCAAAATGAACGGCTTTCTTCCCATACCCCGCACAAGGGCAAAAGAGGATCCACTCCATCATTAATAAATATGAAACTCAACTCGAAATCAACTAAAGGTAAGATCAATTTTTTACAAAAAAAAATTTCAAATAATAATAATTTTTCCTAGAAGTAGGCAAATATTATTCTAATTTTAGAAATAAAATATATACTGAAACTAACCAAAGATATTTAATATAAAAAAAACCTACCTAACCTAAAATATATAATTTAATCAAAATTAAAAAAAAAAGAAAAAAGAAATATACCAAAATTAAGAAAAACATTTTAGGGCTGGGGTTTTAACCCAGGCCGAAAGCTATTGGGCGACACACTACACAAAAAGGTTTCCAATAAATCATAACCCACGGACTCACGTTTTTTGCTGTCCCACAGCCTTCTGCGTGCAGCACGGTGGTGGTGACGGCCTTGTGAAATAATTTATGTTTGCGTTAGTGTGGGGTCTCAGTCCTCTATTCGAGTAATCTAACAAAATTCTTGATCGACAGCCAGGACCAAATCAAATGATTGAAAAGAAAGGAGCCCAGTGATATTTTACTTTAAAACTCAATAATAAACCTATATGAAGATGATAAAAAAAAAAATTATTGAGCGACAAAAAAAAAAAAAATTAGGCAACCATTGGAACTCCAGCGTAGCCCTCGATCATCCGGCACACTTTCAACGTAGTTCACTTTCTTTTTCCCAAAACAAGATCCCGGTAGGCCATTGGTAAGCGTGAGTATTGCGCGTTCTTCTGTTACTTTAGCGAGGCAGAGAGTTATTCCGTGATATACAAGTTTGTCAAATATCCCTTCCGCCTTTTTGTCTTTTGAATTCTCAGGCTATGTACAAAGCGCTACAGAGCTCGTATTTGGCAATACTATACACTTGAAAGGTCTTGACATAACCTACAAACCAACGCTATGCATAATTAGTCTGGATATTGCGGTTAACAGTAATAGACGTGTAAACATAAGGTTTACTAACGCCGTAAATCGCGCTATTTTACAGTTTTCCTTCGTTAAAGGCAAATCCGCTAGAGAAACAATCTGTGAGATTAATGCTGTTTTGGGGTATAGTACTCGATCACTTCGTGGTCGCCGTGGCGTAGTGGGTAGAGTGCGACTCTCACACGCCGAAGAGTCTAGGTTCGAGTCCTAGCTCAATACCAATTTTTCGAATTTTTCACGGCACCACCTCTTTCGAGCTGCTGACAACACTCAACGAGTAATAACTGTCTAAGAAAGTTTTGAACTTCGCCGTTCGGAGTCGGCAAAAAACTGTAGGTCCCTTCTACTCGAGAACAGTAGCGCGCACAACACGAGTAGTTGATGAGCAAGCTAGGCCCTGGCCCCCTTTGGACTGTAGCGCCAACAATTATTATTATTACTCTATCACTTCGAACCGCGGAGGAATGGTTTCGACGATTCATAGCCGGTGAAAACAATACCATGGATAAGCCAGCCGGCGGAAGACCTGTGACGACGAATACCGATCGAATCATGGAAATCATCGAGTTAGATCGGCATGTGGCATCTCGTGACATCGCCCAGGAGATGTCATCAAACCATTTTAAACCATATGCAGAAGTTTGGATACAAAAACAAAAGCTTGATATTTGAGTGCCGCGTGATTAGACACATGGCTGGTCATGTAGAGCGTATGGACACCACTGCTCCGGCTCGAAAAGTCTTTGAATCCGAGCCATTGGGACAACGCAACAGAGGACGACCTAGACTATGGTGGCACACACAAGTGGAGAAGGACCTCAACAAACTTGGAGTGCGCAACTGGAGACAGCTGACGAAAGATCGTGCTGGCTGGAGAGGCATGTTGGTTGAGGCCCAGGTCCACCTCGGTCTGTAGCGCCACAAGAAGAAGAAGAAGAAGAAGAAGAAGAAGAAGAAGAAGAAGAAGAAGAAGAAGAAGAAGATGATGATTTGACGCAAAAAACCTTCTAAACCGAATCAACGCCTGTGATATGCTGCTGAAATGGAACGAACTCGACCCATTTTTGAAGCGAATGGTGACTGGCAACGAAAAATGAATCACTTACGACAATATCAAGAGAAAACGGTCGTGATTGAAAGCCGGTAAATCGTCCCAAATTGTGGCCAAGCCGGGATTGACGGCAAAAAAGGTTTTTCTGTGTGTTTGGTGGGATTGAAAGGGAATCATCCAACTGCTTCCGTATGACCAGACGCTTAGCTTTACTATCTACTGCGAACAACTGGACCGCTTGAAGCAGGCAAGCGTCCAGAATTGGCCAACAGGAAGGGTGTTGTGTTCCACCAGGACAACGCCAGACCACACTGTGTGGTTTTTTAAACCGTTAGCCAATTTCCCTGTGAGTCACTGTATATATGTGTGGGACTGTCAGAAGTCCTTTTGTGCGGCACTTTAAACTTAAGATTTTTTTATATATATTTTTTTCCTTTTGTTATGAAAACTTTTAACACAAAAATTATTTTTTTCTGCCTGCCTCCGTATGTACACTCTAACTTTCCGATATTTTCCTCTGGACTCTTTTCTGGTTTTCTTTGTTCCTACGAAGTGCATTGTTTTTTCAATATCGAGCCTTTTCTCTACCATTTGATACTTTTCAGCCTGGAAGTGTTGTCTCTTTTAGTCTGTAGTCTCTGGTTTCGTGTATTATTATAAATGTCAAGTTAAATGTCAATCGCGTGCAGTGTTCTGGTTGGTATTTTGATTTCTCTAGCTAAATTTTCTTATATCCTTATATTTCTTTTTTTTCTGGTATCCAACAAGTGGATGAGGTAGGAAAATCACCATGGGAACATACAAAGTAACGTAGTCGCCGAAAACAAATTATTATTTTCTTTTGTTTACTGGAATAAACCAATAAACAAGGGGGTTCTTTTGCGACAGGTTATGGTGTTCTTTGGATTTTCTACTATTATTATTATTTCCTTAACTATTTCAGGAAAGGGCTACCGTAACAGGCTAACTCCCCAAATACAAGAATTCGAATAATGTGTAGCAGAAATGTAGATTCAAATTTAATTTTACTAGACATCCAATCGTTGTTGTAGCACGCATATGATGGCGGCCAAAAATAGGTTGCCATGCTCTAAAAGTCATGCAAAATTTGTATATAAATTTGAAAAACTTGCAAATGCCTTTCAAATATGGGGGGCGTTCAATATAGTCTCGGTATCGATATGAAGGGAAATGCGAATTTAATTTAAATTGTTTTTATGTGTCAATATAATCACCCCTAACATCAATGCATTTGTCACATCTTGAGATAAACCTTTCTAAGCCCTCAAAAAAATAAATTTCCTCTTTCTATGCAAAACACCCATTTATTGCCGACTTGACCGACTTGAGCTCTTCAACATCCGAAAATCTTTTTCCACGAAGACTTTTCTTCAAATCCGGAAACAGGAAATAATCACTAGGGGCAAGCTATGGACTATATGGTGGGTGTTGGATTTCTTCGAAACCACAACCTCGTGCAGCAGCCTAGGAAGCTCGCGCCGTGTGAACAGGAGCTTTGTCCTGAAGAAGCAACACACCCGCTTCGAGTTTACCCCGTCTTTTCTTTTTAATTTCCTCCCACAAATTATGCAATGTGGAAGCGTAGGAAGTGGCGTTGATGGTTTCACCTTTTTTTGTACTCAATGGGCAGAATTTTTTGAGTCTCAAACAACCATGGCCATGAGCTTCCCGGTAGACGGAGTGACTTTGAACTTATTCGGGGGGTTTGCTCCTTTTTTATGACACTGCATGGACTTATGTTTGCTTTCAAGGTCATAGTGGTTTACCCATGTTTCATTCCCAGTAAAAATTCGATCCATAACACCGTCCGCGTTGTCACTCTCCTAAAGCTCTCTACAGCATGCGATTCTCATTTGAGGCGCTGTTAGTTTTCGTTTCACTCACCTTGCGCTGACCTTTGAAAGGTTAAGATGGTCATGAAGAATGGTGTGAATGGTCGCAGTTGAAAGGTTGGTGATTTCTGTTATCATTTTCACCTTTACTCGGGCATCCTCAAGAGCAAGTTTTTCGACTTCTTTGATTCTTTCTCCCGTACAAGCAGTAGCCGTGGAGCCGCAGCGGGGGTCGTCTTCAATGCTCCTCTGCTTCTCTTGAACTCACTTTACCAGTTTCGCACAGATAATAATGAAGGTGCGGAAACCTGGTAAACAGTCACCGTCTCTTTATGAGTAGTTTTTTTTTACTTTTTCCTTGCTTAGTGAGAAATTTATTTACAGTACGATGCTCTATTTTCACCATCGTCTCAGTTGCCATTGTGAATCTGTTTAACTAGAGATAAAACGCGAATTAATAATCACATTTATCAGAAATTTTACATGAATGCACTAAAATAATAGTATTATTTGATAAATAAGTCAATTTATTTCAGGTATACCGGTATGAAATCGTCTTTAAAGCAAACCAATCAGACACCCAACTTTCGACATCCTCGTAGGAATCAAAGAGCTGCTCAGCCAATGCGTGTCCCATCGATGAAAACAAATGATAGTCGGAAGGAGCCAAGTCTGGCGAATACGGCGGGTGGGGTAGCTGCTCCCAGCCAAGTGTTTTGATTGTATCCTGAACCGGTTTTGCTTTGTGCGCAGGTGCATTGTCATGGAGCAAAATTACCTTGCCGTGTCTTCTGGCCCATTCTGGTCGTTTCTCGATCAATGCATGGTTCAAATTGATCATTTGTTGTCGGAAGCGATCAGTATTAACGGTTTCACCAGTTTTAGGAGCTCGTGGTACAGCACACCTTTCTGGTCCCAACAAACACACAGCATTGCCATCTTGCCGAATCGATCTGGTTTTGCAGGTGATGTTGATGGTTGTCCCAGATTCCGTTTAGAATTCTTAAAATAAATCCATTTACATCGCCAGTAACAATTCGATGCAAAACAGATTTTTTTCGTGTCTTTGAAGCAAAATTTTCCGGTTTTCCATTTGTCTTTCATTTAATTCATGTGGCACCCATTTTCCACACTTTTGGATCTTTCCCATAGCTTTTAAACGATGAGAAATTGTTTGTTTGTTCTGCAACATTTAACATTGCTGCCATTTGCTTTTGACTCAAAGCGTCATCTCCATCCAATATCGTTTGCAAGTCGGCGTCTTCAAACTTTTTTGGTGGTTTTCCACGTTCTTCATTTCCCACATAAAAATCATTATTTCTGAACGGTCGAAACCATCTTTTGCATGTTGCTTCTGACAGAGCATGATTACCGTATGCCTCGACAAGCATTCGATGCGACTCTGCAGCACTTTTCTTCAAATGAAAACAAAAAATTAATGATTTCCTCAAATCATCACTTTCTGGTACAAAATTCGACAGTTTTAACACGATGAAAAATATGATGTTGTCTGTTCAATGACTTGGTGTATACTAAATATTTTTCACAGATGTCATAGCAAACAAACAAAAAAAGGGCTCGTTCACAACAAATGTTCCCTATCGAGACATATTTATCTTGACTCTCACTGCGTACTAGTATACCTGATATATATGGTATAACCATAGCTTCACCCTGATACCTAGAATATATTAAACGTCCCTCCTGTGTTATTCAATTGAGTAAAGTATTGGGACTTTAAACTGTCTACGTTCAAGAATACACCACTCAATGTTTTATCTCTTGGAAATAATTCTGTTTCTCTATCTTGCAGGTAACTGCGACCACCAACACCTTGCTTCCTTGCTTCTGAATGAATCCAAATTTCTTTATTGCAGGGAAATCGTTTGCTAAGTCTGTCCCAGCGTTGCTTTTGGCACGATTTATGATTCGTTAAATCTTCCAATTCCTCATCTTCCAACTTCTTGGGTTAACCAATACGTTTCTTTTTCATCGACACTAATATCATCATTTTTGTAGCGTCGCAACAGATGCTGCTCATCACTTTAAGTTGTTGACAAATGTCACGCTTTTCCAATGAAGTATGTAATCGTTTCCAAGATCAGCTTAAACTTGCATGTAGCGCCATCTTTTGAAATCGGACAGAATATAAGTTGTACCTCCAACAGCTTCGTTTGCCGTTCTAATAGATCGAAAGCTTAACCGTCAATATTGAAAAACTCTTTACTTCTTCTTCCAGTCTTTTTGTCTGCCTTAGTAATTCCATTGCACTATTTTTGTTTTTTACATTGTCTTTGGTTCCACAGCCTTAAGACAAGGAATGTGTTTTCAAAATCAGAAACTAGTTAACTTCTCTTCTGCTCCAACAGCTGTGCCTTCCTTCTCTTCTTTATCGGTAGCCAACCATGCCCACATGTTTAATTAGCGGAAGTTAATTTCGACTAACAACATTGACTCCCCTCGCAGTGGATAAATAGTGCCCCGCAAGTCTATAAGATTATTCGTGTGACCGCAAAACGGATTTTGTATAACTTCCGCCACAACGCTGATGCAATATTATACCTGGCAACTATCAGTAACTGTACACCGCACGCTGTGTTGTATTTCCATGTTATAAAAGCCGACACATTAATCCAACCAAAGTTTACATTTTTAATTTTTGGTCAACGCACCCGCTCAAGCCACATCAACGGCCGCAGGTCAGACGTGTTTCCGGTGCACAAGCCCGCACTGGGAGCAAATCGTGTTCCAGTTAATCCAGAGTGAATGTTGTGGTTATTTGTCGAAAAGTCCACAGCTGCATTACGGACGAGGTAGGTCAAAGAGCGTTGATTCTGATTTCTCTGCCAAGGAGAAAGGATTTATTTCACAGGCTTATGAACTACCTTTGGTAACAGTCCTTAGAAAACAAGCAGTTCTTGTGCAGGAACGTTTTAGCTTGCTTTGCACTTTGACCATTAATTGGAGTTGTCCACAGGGAGTAAGTAAATCCCAGTTGAATTGCCGGTCATTTCAGGAACATGTTCAGTGCAGGGTGTAAAAAAATCGAGAGAACTGCAAAGTTGCAACAGCAACCAAAAGGAAAACAAGAGTGAGGAGGACGTGTAAAAAATGTTCAGAATGGCGAAACGTAAAAGCAAAGTTTTAAAAGTCTTTCATGGCTGCGTCTTGTGCACAAAACCTGGGGGAGACTACTTAACATCAATGCCCGCGGGAAGTCAGACATGTAAAATGGATGAGCATGGTAGAATGTTATGGGGTGATGTGCAGATAATTGTTTTGTTAAATGAAAAGTTTGCGATCTTGTGGTGGATTGCTTTGAATTGAGGATTTTTGTTTTTGACGCCTGAGGTAAACCTCAAGGGGACAAAAGTGTAAGTAGTTGTTAAACAAACAAGACGTTGGTTTGCCTAAGAGTTGGTGGCAATACTTTTACTCTGCTGCTGCTAATTCCTGAGAACCGTATTCTTTCAGGGTGCCACAGGTCGCAGCAGATTTATACTTTTAAAAGCCCCTAAAACAAAAACAATATAAACTCGAAATCACTCACGGATTGAAGCGAGCCCAATATTTTCAAACCAGCCAGGAGAGCAAGAAGAAGCAGGGTCAAACTCTGGTGACTACCGTGACAAGGGTTCGCCGCCGTACAGTGATAGCCTTGTATGAGGAACGCGGAAATAAATCTGTAAGTTTTGGACCCATTGACCGATCTTGATGGAAAACAGTATCAGTGCCGTAACGTTATAACGGAGTAATCTTAAGTTAAAAAAAATTAAAAAGAAGTTTTTTTGTTCAATTACATAAACAAAATATTTAAAAACAATTTACGGCTGTAAATTTAGGCTTAAAACAAAGCTGAAATATATACCTATATAGAAAAATTACATTCGATACTATTTAATAACAAACTTTTGTTGTAGAAAAATTATAAATCTTAAATCTGTTTAATAAGCCTTGCGATTCACTTCAAAGTGGTTCGTGCCCACGATATTTGCACAATACAACCGTTAGAAGAGAAATTGTAGGAAAAGTCCCAACTTTGAGTTAATCATACACGGAAATGACTCATGAGAAGTCAACAAAATGTTGGCTTTCTGGGTTCTAAGAATTGTAGAATTGAAAAACCAATGCCACTTGGTCCAGAAAATTATTTCATTTAACTATTTTTCCAGCTGGGGTACCACTGTGCGCCGCCGCGGAGAAGACTTCTTATCTAAAATGGAGTTGTCTAGCAAATTCATCGGACTTCAGCTGCAAGCTTAGTTCTTTAGGGTGGATTTGAGATTTTTTTTTCTGTGGCTCTACAGTTCGGGAATCTGGGTCTCAACCAGCCTGCCTCTCCAGCAAAATTGATCACTCTTCTGCTGCCTCCAGTTTCTCACAACAAGTGGATTATAGTTCCTTACAATTTAAATGTGTCATCTCAACCTAGACCGTCCTCTGTTGCGTAGTCTCAGTGGTTCGGATTCGATGACTTTTTGAGCCGGAGCAGTGGTATTGAGCCCAAAGAAACAGCGATTGGCAAGAGTAATTCTGCTTTTGCTTCTGGTTATGATGTTATAGTCGAACTTCTTTACGGTATCCAAGTTTCTGCGCCCTACAATGACACTCTTTCCGATGTTTCGATGCTGTGTCTCTATCTTTTATGACAGCATGTACGAGGGTCGTTCAATATATTCTGAATATATTATCATGGCCACAGTTTATAGGGACTCAAAGAGAATCTTGCTCATTGAGTACAAAAAAAAGGTGAAACCATCAACGCCGCATTCTACGCTTCCACTTTGCATAATTTCTTCTTCTTGTGGCGCTGCAGTCCGGGGTGGACCTGGGCCTCAGCCAACATGCCTCTCCAGCCAGCACGATCTTTCGCCAGCTGTCTCCAGTTGCGCACTCCAAGTTGGTTGAGGTCCCTCTCCACTTGTGTGCGCCACTTCAGTCTAGGTCGTCCTCTGTTGCGTTGTCCCAATGGCTCGGGTTCAAAGACTTTTCGGGCCGGAGCAGTGTTGTCCATACGCTCTACATGGCCTAGCCATCTTAAGCGTTGCATCCGTAGACGCTTGACCAGGCGCAGGTCGGTGTAAAGCTCATAGAGTTCATCATTAAATCTTCTCCTCCAGATGCCATCAACGCAAACAGGACCAAAAATCGCACGCAAAATTTTTCTTTCGAAAAGACTAAGGGCTTCCTCATCCGCCTTTGCTAACGTCCAAGATTCTGCGCCATAAAGTAGGACGGGGATGATCAAGCTGTTATATAAAGCGAGCTTCGTCTTTCGAGAGAGGGCTTTATTACTCAATTGCCTCTTGAGCCCAAAGAAACAGCGATTGGCAAGAGTGATTTTGCGTTTGATTTCGGTACTGATGTTGTTGTCCCAGCTTACCGCTGAGCCGAGGTAGACGAAGTCCTTAACTACCTCGAAGTTTCTGCTGCCTAGTGTGACGCTCCGTCCGAGACGTCGATGTTGTGTATCCTTCCTTGATGACAGCATGTACTTCGTTTTGCGCTCATTTACCACTAGACCCATTTTAGCCGCTTCCGCTTCAATGCCAGCAAACGCCTCATTGACGGCTCGCTGTGTTCGCCCAATCACGTCAATGTCATTAGCGTATGCTAGCAATTGAACTGACTTCTGGAAGATCGTGCCTCTGGTCTTGACTTGTGAGTTACGCACGATCTTCTCGAGGATAATGTTAAAGAAGTCACATGACAGTGCATCGCCTTGTCTAAAACCTTTTTTGACATTGAAGGTCTCGGTGAGTTCGGTACCGACCCTGACGGAGCAGCGAGAGTTCTAAATCGTCATCCTACACAATCTGACGAGTTTGGTAGGAATGCCAAAACTAGACATGGCACTGTATAGCTCGTCTCTATGCACACTGTCATATGCAGCCTTGAAATCGACGAATAGGTGGTGAGTGTCAATTTGCATTTCTTGGGTATTTTCCAGGATCTGCCGTAATGTGAAGATCTGGTCTATTGTGGACTTCTCTGGCCTGAAACCACACTGATAGGGACCTGATAGGTCATGGACAAATGGTTTCAGACGTTCACACAATACGGCAGAGAGGATCTTGTATGCGATGTTCAGGAGACTAATCAGTCTGTGGTTGGCGCAGTCAAAGGGGTCTCCTTTCTTGTGTACCGGGCAAACGACGCTGAGATTCCACTCATCGGGCATGCTCTCCTCCGACCATATCTTACAGATGAGCTGGTGCATGCGCCCAACCAGGTCATCTCCAGCTGTTTTAAATAGTTCTGCGGACAGTCCGTCCGCTCCAACAGCTTTGTTCGACTTCAGCTTGGATATTGCTATCCTCACCTCGTCTGAGTCGGGGGGACGGTATGCTTGTCTATCATCGTCCAAATTGAGTGGAACATTCTGCCTAACAGCGGGATTTGGGTCGCCATCGCCGTTTAGGAGTCGGCAGAAATGATCCTTCCAGATTCTCAGCACAGACTGCGACGCTACTACTAGTAGTCCATTTTGGTCCCGGCAGGCCTTGGTCCGAACCTTGTATCCTCCGGATAGCTGTTTTACCTTTCGGTAAAACTTTCGGACTTCATTCCTGCCAAAACACCTTTCCATTTCCTCGATCGCGCGCTTCTCATGCTCCTTCTTTTTCCTTCTGAGAAGCCGGTGCTCTTCCCTTCTTCTCTGTTCGTAGAGTTCACGAACAGAAGGCGTTGTTCGATGCAGCATCGCCTTATAGGCGTGTTGTTTAGCTGCGTGCGCTTGCCTGCACTCGTCGTCAATTTATGGGTTCCTTCTGGGTGGTGACGTGAAACCCAGCACATCAGTGGCAGCATCTTTGATGGCTTCTTGACAACGTTTCCATTCTTCTTCTATGCTTAGTGCAGGAAGCGTCGAACTCTGAGCGAGTTTCCGGGAGACTCGGTCGGCAACAACGCTCCTGTTCACATGGCCCGAGTTTTTAAGGCTGGTGCGCGAGTTTGTGGTTTCAAAGAATTCTAACACCCACTCTATAATCCGGACTTAACCCCTAGCAATTATTTCCTGTTTCCAGATTTGAAAAAAATGTCATCGTAGAAAAAGATTTTCGGATGATGAAGAGCTGGAGTCAACAATAAATGGGTATCTTGCAGAGAAAGAGGAAATATATTTTTTGAGGGTTTTAATAAGCTTATCGCAAGATGTAACATATGCATTGATGTTAGGGAAGATTATATTGAAAAATAAAAATATTTTAAATTCAATTCGAATTTTCCTTCACATCGATACCGATAATATATTGAACGCCCCTCGCACTTCGATACGTCCCCATATACCGCCAATACCATTTTAGACGCTTCCTCGTCAATGCCATCGAACACCTCGTTGATGGCTCCTCGCATAGGCAACCTGTCATGATCTTCACAAGAATGATGTTACAGAAGTCAGATTGCAGCGCAACATATCTTCCACCTTTTTTGTTGACACTGAATGTGTCTATAAGTTCGTTACTAAACGTGATGAAGCAGCGCGAGTTTCCATCTTAATCTTACACAATTTGAAGAGTTTGGTAGCATTGCCACAATTGAACATGGGACTTTATTTTACTCCTTCCGTTCTTCGGGATGGCGTTGATAGTTTTAATTATCATTTTTCATTGTCATGGAGGTTCAGTTGTTTGAAGTTGTGATTCTGCGAAATTCCGATCACGATTTTTAAAATTTGGCAGTGGCCTCAGCAGGATCGTTGTTTTGTGATGACCTTCTTTGACTTAAAAAAGTCCGAATGCTGTCCCAGCAAGGTACGTAATGAATAACGAGAGCTACAAACTCGCTGTTTTTTTCCTCAAAGCATATGCTATGGATAGCTGCTAATATGTATATATATATTCGTAAATATGAAAAATATATATGCCGTCAAAGCACGTAGTGGCCGCCGTCGGTTTAGGTTCGATTTCTGTCTAAGCATCTTAAATTTTTCATGGCACCTGACAACACTCAAATAGTAGTAACTGTCTAAGAAAGTCTCTCAAACTTCGTCGTTTGGAGGCACCAAAAAAATATAGATCCCGTCTACTCGTGAGAGAACAATAGCGTGCATAAAATGAGTAGTGGATGAGTACGCTGAGCCCCCGCTCAGCCGTGATAGGGAAAGAGGTTGATGTCTAGGGTGTAGGTAAGACATCTACAGTATGTAAATGTAAATTGCGCGCGTGCCCGATTATTCCTGTTTGGTGTGAAGAGGTTTGAAATATAAAAAGACAAACGATTATCCTTGCACACAGGTTTCTTAAGTGAAAAGTGTGTTTGGCGTACCTTTACTTTTTCTCAATAAATTATTAGTTCCTTCAACCACATGATACGAGAGTATCAGTGGAATGAAAGTTTACCCCTTGTTTGCATTAACATGATGGATGCGAACACATGTCCGCAGAACATGTCCTCTTGTCGGTTGTTGCTAAGATGGCGTTCCACCAATATTAACACTCTTTATACACTCTTATCCCTAAGTACACCGTAGATGATTCCAAAATTACACTCATAAATTTGAACACCATCCACACCCTGATTTGCAATCAAACTTGACGACACATGGCGAAGAATGCGACACGGGCTTGTACACAGAGCTGCAGAGCATTCCATTCCGTCATGCGACCAACTCAATTTCCATCCAACCCATAGATGCACATAAATCACACAATCGAAAGGGAAAACTTCTCCTGCCCAGAATATGTACCTGACCAGAGCTAATGCATTCTATTGGGTCTGGAAGTGAATGGGTTTGCCACATGATGGCACACACTCTGGTGGCACAAATTACGTGACAAGAATGCTTGATTGTACGAATGCTACGTACGAAACTATTGGGACGCGTCTGATTTCCCCCTCGACACCGTCGCACGGTCAATTGGCAGTGGGGCAGACAGACTGCATGCACAAAGTGAAACCGTGAAACTCTGTCCACTGCGGTCATGTGTGGGAATGATTGCGAACGAATGACATAACGATGAAGTGTCGGCTTCTGTTTAAAAATTAAAAGTTCAGCTTATGTGGACAGCACGAGCATTTTATGGCGCTCCACAGAGATATTAGTTAATGCGGGACTGTCTCGACGGCGATGGTGGCAGTTTTACGGTGCCGATGGTTGGCCAATTATGTAAGGGTCAGCCCATTTAAGATGGGATTTATTTTATTGCTGCTGCTGTAATGCGCAAAGTAATATCCGGAAAAAAAATCCGGCTGAGATGGTGAAAAAAACGCTTTAATGCTTTTGCGGCAGCATTAGCACATCCTTTCAGGTGACCTATTTGTAGATTTTTTGTTGTCGTAATTATGTATTGTGACTAATAGCGCTTGTTTTGTTTATGTAAAAGTTGTCGAACTACAATGATTAGCTTCTGAGAAAGCGCATTATTCAGGACTCATCAGCAATTGGCATCGGAGAATTTTCTGAAAGTGTGTAAGAGCATGTTTGAAAGAAAGCGGTGGGAAATGAGGAAATCTTTACCTTATTCAACAAAGTGTAGCACCAAACCACCTTTTTGTGTTTCGTGGAATGTAAAAGAAGAAAACAACAATCTTAGACAATGCGTTGGCAGGAAAAATGAACCACATCCTTCACACTTTTGACTTGAAAGTGCAAAATACCACATATCCACATGCAAAAAATAGGCACGTCACTCACAGGGTGAAAACCCCCGGTTTAATTGTGGAACTAAACACCTTACAATTTTTCACGATATCATCTATGTCGAACTGAAGACAAAAATTAAGAAGTTTCCTTTGTCTTTAGGAAACCATCTGGAGTTTCTCCGACAGTGGGTCGTCTCCACCCGTAAGGAAACAGTCGCGCTCACAATAAGAGTAGATCCCTCGATTCTTTGTGCAATGTTGTATCATCAGAATGATTTCTTTCTGTGTAGTATCCTTGATTAGGACCCATAGGATGCAGTCCAAATTAATGCATCTACACGACGTTTGTGATTAGAATTTTGTAAATCATCGCCCCATTCCATGACGAATTTCGAGTTTCATCTCACCTCAGAAATGATCTGCTGTCTGCTACTTTAAAGCCAATTCACTCCTTCGCTGATAACAATACCATCAGCTCTTACAATTTAATTGGCGTGTTATAGAACTGCGGCATATGCTAAACTCATTAAATTCCAATCTTGACAAAATAATCGATTGGGGAATGTAATGCTTCCGAAAACCCAGTTCTGTCTATTGTGACTCAAGCATTCCCAAAGTAACCAGCCATTATCCATGAATGGTTCATTCGTTACTGAAATCGAACGACTTTCCCTCCTCGGGATGTGTTCAAAGTCAACACTAAGTTGGAAAGAAGACGTATTCGAGATTACCCTAAATGTAGCAAAATGTCTAGGTTTTTTAAAGCCTTAAAAGGAACACTTCACCCTCCCCCTCTTTTAATCCGACTACAATACCCAAGGCCTAAGTTTGCCCAAAGCTGGAATTCAACCCTCCTATCTGGTCTGGAGTTCCCAGGAACTCCCTGCACCTACTGCATAGAATTCAGAACAGCGAGTGATAAAACTTGTTGGCAATAACTATGCTGCTAAGTTAATTGATTCGCTAGAGCCAATGCTGCGCCTCTATCACTCTTTTATCGCTATTTCAACAAAAAATGCTCTAATAAATTAAACAGCTGCATTGCTCCACCAAAAATTTATCCGCAATACAGACCTCGCTTGGAGTGGCCATATAAGCCCACATCTGGACTTTCAGTAAAGTTAAAAGACGCACAATATGCTCATTCCAACTTCCACCTCGATATATCGTGTTAAACATGGCTCAGGGTTCAAACATAAGGAAGTTAACCAAGTCTGTTCTATGTCAAGAACTCTATGTCAAGAACTCAGACTCAAAAGAGTTCAAAAAAATTTCACGAGCTATGCATTTCTTAAATTATATTCCTACGAAGAACTACCTAGCTATGACGAAAGATGTAAAACAATTAGCTTGCAAACCTTAAGTTTCAGACGTGAGGCAACGTCAGCCATGTTTATTCGCGATGTTACAAATTACAATATTAATTCGTCAGAACTACTTTTTCTTATGAATATATATGCTCCCCAAAGATCTCTTCGGTGGTCGCCGTGGCGTAGTGGGTAGAGTGCGACGCTCACACGCCGAAGAGTGTCGGTTCGATTCCCAGCTCAACACTAATTTTTCGAATTTTTCACGGCACCACCTCTTTCGAGCTGTTGACAACACTCAAAGAGTAATAACTGTCTAAGAAAGTTTCTCAAATTTCGCCGTTCGGAGTCGGCAAAAAACTGTAGGTCCCTTCTACTCGTGAGAGAACAGTAGCGCGCACAACACGAGTAGTTGATATGAGCAAGCTAGGCCCTGGTCCCCCTTTGGACTGTAGCGCCAACAAATATAATATATAAATATATAAAGATCTCTTCGGGTGAGAAAGTTACTGCTTGATAAAAGGCATAGAACCAATTACGGTTGCAATGAACCCATTACTAGGTGCATTAAAACCTTTAATTACCTTTGCAACGAAATTGAGTTTACATTGCCACAATCAGAGTTTAAGAAGATAGTGTACACTTTGTTTAGCGATTAATATTGTTTATTTGATGTAATCTGTGAGGTAAAAAGTCGGTAAATAATCCTTAGTCGCGCAGCAAACATGTGCCATGTAAAGCGATACTGAGAGCTAACATTTAGAGAACGTAGTGTTTTGTGTTGCTCCGTGATGGATACAAAAAAAACAAAAAGTCTTTTGGAGGACTTGGCAGAAGGCAAGAGCAACTTTGGAAAATAATTCCGAAACTCAAAATTTCATGGAAAATCCGAAAAAAGCCGTCAAATTTGTCTACTTATGAATAAAACACCCGCACTCTTATCTAAACGAAAATCCTGATCGGAGGATTTTAGCATGCCGCACAGGAATGTAATCCATCCTCCCTACATATATGACTAAACTTCACTTTCCAAAGTGTTCTCAGTTTCAAATATCGAGTCCAAGCTGATTAGTTTTTCCCTTCAAGAAGGTTGTAATCCGTAGTGCACTCCCTGAGAACAGTTCCTGCCGACCATTGTGCTTAAATAACAAGTGCACATCGCGCAGCGAAGGCATTTCTCTACTTCCCCTCATCGTTAAGAGATTCATGATAACCCTCAACACCTGCAGCTCTGTTACAAAGTTACTCAGATAATCATGATATTGGATAATTTGCACACATCAATAAACTACCAGGGGCAATTTAGTTTTCGAGGAACTGGCCCTGTCTGCGCATTTGGACGCGAGGGAATAGCAAATTTAGCGTAAGTCGATTAAAGTGAGAGCCCTTCAGGCAACTGCGAGTTTTACTCTCACAGTGAGTAAAATCGGCGAGTCTGGACTGCTTAAGCCGCCACACGCGCTTGTTTGGATATGCACATGTGCCTCCAGTGGAAACTTTTCACATCCACACTGCATACATTGTCCCTGCGCCGTTGATTCTTAAATGGAAGGATGTAACTTATCAAGGATGATATCTGATGGAACGAACATGCGCTCCGCTCGGGATTAGTTCATCGTTTAATGCAGCTCACAGCTTGTGGGAATTAATTAAACGAAGGGCATGGGATGACTTAGCTTTGCAACAGCAGCGAATAAGTCAGCAACTGTGTTGTGTCGCTTTTCTTTGTAATCTTACGGGTGGGTTGTGTGCAAGATCCTTTCAGGTGACTGCTCCCGCAAAGGTCAGAACCTCGTTCGTTTGTCTAGCAAACAATATTAAGCCGAAAGAATCTTAAAGTTTCCTGCTTCGTCTGTGTCCTCCGGTCGCCGAATGAGCGTCAAAGTTGAAAGATTGAATGAACACTGATACATAAGCACCAAAGGGGATTTCATTAGCTGTCATATTATACACTTGACAAGACCGCCGACCCTTATCGTGTCAGTCATGTGGCAATAAAACGCTGAGCACGAGCTGTTGGTGCTATAATCACACAGCCCTTGGACAGGATGTTTGAAATGGAATGAATAGTTGAGATACTCCGATGAATACAGGAATAGATGGGATACGTTGCTTAAGGTCCTTCGTACAGTTGCGTCGATAAGGCTGATGGGAGGACAACATGCAGACAATACGGTGGGTGAATACTGGAGTGGTGCGTTTTGCCTGTCAATGAAATGAGGAACGTCAGGTATGCTCCCGTCTCAATGCATATCAGGGACTTGACTTATATTCTGTGTGCTTCTATTTGTCAATTGTCGAGGGAGGCACTCCAATCAACCGGTATTTCACTGGACAATGTCGGATGAATAAGATTGACCGAAAAATCGTTATTTTATTTTGCTTCGAGCTTAAATTCCCTAGGGACTTACCGCCTTTGTGCAATTGGCGTAAGCATCGTTCTTCATAGGGGAGGATGATGGGTTGTGAACGTTAAAACGGAAAGGGGAAATGAATATCTTGGAGAATCAGGTGTTTGACGTCTGTTATCAGTTCAATATTGATGTGTAAGGATTTTGGTTTTGAGTCTATTTGTGATGACCTGTAGAACACATACCTATGTACAAAGGGACAAAGGAATGTTTTGTTTAAAAGAAAAAAATATTAAAAACAGAATTACTAAAGCATGAAAAGGAATTTTATGGATGATCAAACTTTCTTGTCTATTCTGTCGTAAGTTTTTCTGACATTTGTTCTACATTTAGTTGGCAAATCGTCATGGAGCGGAGAGCACTTGAATCGCTTGCAAGTTATTCAAAATTATTTCCAATGTTCGGGTTCTCTCCACAGCTTTAAAAACATAAGAATATTTTTTCTACGATATCGTCATGCCGATCATCTTAATTCAACGTCTAGAAATACATTTTAGGGTTCACGTATTCGCTACAAAACTCTCAAATGTCAGTGTTTAGGACTCATTGTAATAATGTTTAGGGCTCAATGTAATCATTTGAGGTTGTAGTATGTAATTTATACTATTGTTAATTTAAATAATTATTTTGTATATTGTGAATCAATATATGCTCTGAGCCACTGTACATCTGCATCGGGCCACTTTCAAATTGATCGTACGATTTTTGATCCTACCCAATAGCGTGGATGGATAATCGAACTATTTACGCACACGCATAATCTAACGCACATTAGGATAATAGATACAATTTGTTTTGGGAGGTCCCTGAGCTGCTGATGTTTCTCAGAAAGATTTACTTGGACACTCTGTAGTTAATCGTCGTAAAGCATTTATCGTCGTCAAACTCTATTCTTTATTGCTTTATAGTTTCATTCATTTTGCTTAATAAACTCTCGTTCCAATTCCATTGAAAATTTCCTCGTGTTATTAATTCAAAATATTTTCTTAAATAAAAGTAATAATAAACAGTCAGTGAAATAAAAAAATGCAGCAATGAAGAAAATATCGCCTTCGCCAACGCTCTCGTTCAAGAGGACATAAACAAATCACTCACCCGACGTTAGCAACGTTTGGACGTCTCTGTTTTGATATTTTTGGCCTACGTCGGTTCAAGATCCAATTGACAAAGGAAACAAGCCCTTTCAAAAAATCTAGGCACCGTCAATTCGTAAGTTTGGATGAAGTACGACTTGGTTGGATCTGCAGTGAAAAATCCTCTTCAACAATGAAGCTCCTTCCCGACTATCTTGTCATGTCTACAAGCAAAATTATCCCTATTATCCAGGCAGCGATCTTATTCTTCACAGATCTTATAGGAATGAATTACTGCTTGCTGTGGTTTACATTCCGAAGGCTGCTTTCAAAATTGTTCGAAATCGCTACCGCACTACGATAATTGATTATTTTTGACCTCAGTTGCAGAGCATAGACTTGCCCAACAAGTGTTTTCAAGAGGTCCCACAAGTAACATAGCATATGTTAGAACCGATTTACCGAAGAGTAACCTCGGTGAGAGCATTATCTCAAGAGATGGACCACTCGCATGGCCGCCTCGTTCGCGTGATTTAACACCTTCAAACTTTGTTCTTTGGGGCCATGTGAAGTCAATAATTTAACCAATAAGCCAGCATCATAAAATGAGTTTAGATTATATACTGAATATGAAACGGGTGAAGTTTCGAGTATTTCGTATGAGAATGCGTTCGAAAATTGCGTCAAATAACTCGACTTCTCCAACCCTCATGCGAAGGAAATTGAATTTCGTACATTATCGCCGTCAAAATTTCATTTTTATAATGAGATAAAATCCAAAAGAGACATGTAAGGAAACAGTTACATGTTCCTTTTGTATTTTATCTCATTGCAAAAAAATGTAAAGCATCGTCATACGGTCCAGAAACGAGACTTTCATGGTCTTATGTAAAACTTCCATATTCCTTCGATGTACATACGTAGATTATTATTTAAAAAAACGACGTCTGTGCCGAAAAAACACAGCAATTGGGTAGGATTGTTTTATCTACGTGGCGATGTTATTCAAGTTGTTGACTTCAGAATCCAGACTAACTAACAGTTTATCGATATTTTCTGCAAAACAGCTGGGTTACATATGTTTCACGCATGTCCATCCCCTGCCACTTAGTTTTTGATGTTCATAAGAACCTCACTATATATCTGTTTGCTTTAATGCCCTCTACGTTTGGGGGTTGTGAATTACCATCGAGTTTTGGGCGGTGATCAGCTACAGAATTTCAGTTGTGTTTTTGACCCTCCAGATTTTTAAGAAAATATTTATTTGCAAAAATCCAGAAAGTTTTGATGGAGAATCTACAGCAACAAACCACCACATACTGGCAGAATTATTTGTTTATAAATGTTTTGATAAAATATGATCGAGTAACCGGAGCCAGATGGTTTAAATAATGATTGATGGAAAATGGAGTTGAAGCGGAAGCGGCTAAAATGTGTCTGGCGGTAAATGAGTGCAAAGCTAAGTATATGCTGTCATCAAGGAAGGACACACAACATTGAGGTCTCGGACAGAACGTCACACTAGGCAGCAACAACTTCGACTTCGTCTACCTCGGCTCGTTGGTAAGCAGGGACAACAACATCAGTACCGAAATCAAATGTAGAATCACTCTTGCCAATCGCTGTTTCTTTAGGTTCAAGAGGCAATTGAGGAATAAAGCCCTCTCTCGAAGGACTAATGTCGCTTTATATAACAGCTTGATCATCGAACTCTTATGATACTCTATGGCGCGGAAACGTAACGTTCACGTTTCCGCGCCATAGAGTATCATAAAGTAAAGGCGGATGAGGAAGCCCTTAATCTTCTCGAGAGAAAAGTTTTGCGTGCGATTTTCGGTCCTGTTTGCGTCGATGGCATCTGGAGGAGATGATTTGACGAAGAACTCTATGAGCTGTACAGCGAAATGCGCTTGGTCAAGCGTCTACGAATACAACGTTTAAGATGGCCAGGCCATGAATCACCGGCTCCGGTCTGAAAAGTCATCGAATCTGAACCATTGCGAGAACGCAAAAGAGGACGGCCTAGGCTAAAGCGCACACAAGTGAAGAAGGACTTCAACCAACTTGGAGTGCGCAACTGAAGATAGCTGGCGAAAAATCGTGCTGGCTGGAGATGCATGTTTGTTGAGGCTCAGGTCTGCTGCCGGACTGCTGTGCCGCAATAAGAAGAGAAGAAGAAAAAGAGGAAAATGGGGGCTAGTGGTGTTTTTTCTTCTACACTATGGAACCCAATCGTTCACACAGTTGCATAAGCTTCATCAAAGCTTAAACATTCTGCTAGTACTGCACTTTCGTTGCACTTCTTTTATAATTTTGTAACGACTGTGTCAGCATGGTGTCATTCGTATGCGATATTCCCTTTGGCTGCTTAAGCATTGATACAACATTTTTCAAGAATAGAATTGTGATTTACATTTTCGTTTCATTAACAAACAGTTTCAATTTCTCACAAATAAAAAGCACGCGACTCAAGACTCACTGAATACGAAATCCTTATGCTGTGACGGCACTGCCCAGAGTCAAATTCTGCCACAGCTTAAGAGAAACTATGAGTTTTTTTGGGCGCTAAATCGAACAACAAACCACGTAATCAATGGTCTGTAACAACGAAGTATCCTCCGCTATAGAGCTAAAATCCAAAAATAGGCATAACCCTACTTTATAAAACCAGTGAGCTGGTTTCTCGATTAGATCAACGCCTCTGCGTGCATAACAAGTGGATATACTAAATGTGAGTCTTTGGTGATGGATTTGTATCAGCTAGGGCGTGACTGGGAACTCACGGGCGCTGTTGGGAATTAAACAGTTTACTGATTCAAAGCAAGAGATTATAAGGTTGAGGTGTTATGGATATAAGGTGTTGCTGATCGATCCGGTTTGCCGAATAACGATCATTGACTTCCAAACTTTGCTTTTTTATATCATCATCCTATTTTTTGTGGTCGCCGTGGCGTAGTGGGTAGAGTGCGACGCTCAAATGCCGAAGGGTCTAGGTTCGACTCCCAGCTCAACACCAATTTTTCGAATTTGTCACGGCACCACCTCTTTTGAGCTGCTGACAACACTCAAAGAGCAGTAACTGTCTATGCTTCTCAAATCTCGCCGTTCGGAGTCGGAAAAAACTGTAGGTTCCTTCTATTCATGAGAGAACAGTAGTGTGCACAACACGAGTAGTTGATGAACAAGCTAGGCCCTGATCCCCCTTTGGACTGTAGCGCCAACAATTATTATTATTATTATTTTTTGACCAATATTGAAGCACCATCTTCCAAAACATTAGCCTCAGTCAGAGTGTGCATATACTTCTCTGAAATGTCTCTTGCGGGGTTCCATTTTTGGAATAAATTTTCGGAAGTTTGAATTTTCAAAATTTTTGTCACTCAGTTACAGATTAATTGAAAGAGAAACAGCAGTTCATTCTTTCTTAGCTGGGACTACAGTCTGAATGGACCGCCTCTTCAAAAGTCAAAAGTTGAGTTTTCCATACACTCTGCAGGATCAAAATGTCAATAACCGCATATAAAACGATACGAGTATGGATGTGGGAGTTATTATCCAGTCCAGCAACATTGGCTATTAAAAAGAGTTCTTGGCGAGCTCTTGTTCTTCTCATTTTGGTGGAGAAATTCTGATCTCAGCAGCTTGTACCAGCAGCAGTCTTATTCTCTGTATCAGTTCCCACATTTATTACAAGATCTAATACATAGGGCAGAGGCCGATTTGGGAACCGCTAATTTTCGTGTGTCATCAAATCTTAATTTTTAACAGATTTGTTACTTAGAACTCAATTCTGAAAACCTAAACATGTCAACGTCAATAATAATATTTGTATGGCGCAACAGTTCACAGGAGACCAGGGCCTAGCTTGCCCACCAACTACTCGTGCTGTGTACACTACTGTTCTCTCACGAGAAGAAGGGACTTACAGTTTTATGCCGAATCTACACGGCGAAGTGTGAGAAGTGTCGTCAGCAGCTCGAAAGAGGCACACTACTGTTCTCTCACGAGAAGAAGGGACTTACAGTTTTATGCCGACTCTACACGGCGAAGTGTGAGAAGTGTCGTTAGCAGCTCGAAAGAGGTGGTGCCGTGAAAAGTTCCATGTGTTCACACTGAAATCGAAACTAGACGTTCTGCGTGTGAGCGTTCAAATGTCAAAATTACTATTCGTAAAAATAATTTTGCTTTACTTAAACCTCTCCACCATAACAACCTCAACTTTCCGCACGTAAGCCTCTACCAAGACCGTAAGCCTGTGTGAGGCATACATAAGTACATAAGTACATCTTATTCTTGGTGTTTTTTCGGCTTCATTCATTGTAGCCAACAACAGGCTGCAGATTTTAAAATTTTCATTGCATTACCGAAGTTGTCACCAAACCTTCATCTGTATGTGTGTGTGTTGTCCAGGTCGTTTCATTAATTCCTCTACATTTACGGGGTTTAGACCTCAAACAAAATCTGAAAGAAGGTGTCGCAACCCGCAGGAAATCACTTCACCACATCTCAACGCTTGGAAAGGTCTATTTTAGTGCAAGTTGCGCTGCAAACTGACATCTTTATTGGGAGCATTCCTTTTCCTTCGGTTTTTCTTCCTTTTTCACTTTTCAGCTTGCGTTTATCGTGCGCCTCTATTTATAGCACATTGATTTCCGGATTTCCCCTTGGCACCTTTCTTGAACGCATGAAAGTTTTCCTTAATGGAAATTTCCTAGAATAGTTAATATGTGTCTAAAAATAGCTGAACACCATCAACCGCCTTAAGGATAGTTTTTATAGCTCATGCAGAATTCATAATTTCTGCTTCTCATTTTTCAACTAGCCTCGAGGATGCTTCTACAAGAACCTATGCAATAGGTTTAGAGCAGGCAATCGAACAAACTATCTTACATTGCACAATACTACATGATGTTAAAGCTGCAAATTTCCTTGAATGCATTTCGATACGTCAAAGCCACATCAATAGAAAAGTAAGTCAGCCATTCAATGACGCATTTTAAAATTGAATTTACAGTAAACGTAGATCTAGAGGGTTTTCATTAAGGAAGCACCAACTTTCTTTGTTTTCTAAATAAAACAAAAACGGATTAAGATAACCATAAGCACATTTTTATATATTTCAAAACACGGGATTCTATATCAATTTAAGCGCATGATCCTGAACTTCAGTTAAAAATCCGCGACATTTCTGGTATCTAGAGGAAAGACTGCGCAGGTCTTGATGGCTTACTTATGAGACACTTCACATTCACTTAGCAACTCAGTAAATGCGCTTAGGCTTAGTGATGAAAAGCCCTCCGATGTCTCCAACAAAAAAAAAATTGTGCTAAATCCAATTTCCTTCGCACGATAATCACAGGCACAATCCGCGAAGGCCTGTCCTTTAACTCAATTAACTCAATTTTCGATCACTTTCATGTGTAAACTCTGAGCCAATTGATCGTTGCAGCTTGCTAGTAAAGACAATTGACTTCTAGGCTCTTAAAAAATTTCTTTACGCGTAAAATCTCATGAAAGAGGCTGCCATGCGACGCACAGTGGGGCAGAAATGGCCGTTTAACGGCGATATTTATAAGCTCTTTAGTTGAGTTAACCGAAATATATTTTTCTAAAGGATTTGGGTGTGCTGAATTCAAATCCGAAATAACTGTAACTGCTCAGATTTCCGAAAGAACCGTTATAACATTTTAAACTACTTGTTTGGTAGTTTTTGCGAAGTGAGGGGTTGGATTTACAAAATAAAGTAAACAATCATGGACTTATTATTTTTATTTATTCTGCAGTCAATTTAAAATAAAATTATATAATAAATTAACAGTTTATTTACTTTTTAAATTTAAATTTTGGAAGAATAATATAACTTTACTTTGAGACAATTTACAAAGTTGGAAAATCTGAAAAATAATATTTTGTGTATCTGGGTTTTAAATAAAAGTAAAACATTTTATCTACATTTTCAAGATTTAATTTACAAATTGTTCTGAGTCCGAAAAGTAAGTCAGTCAATTTGAGGTTGTTTGTTTAAATCGGGTTGCAAGAACATATCAATAGCTTTAGTATCGAATGGAACTTTTTTTGCAGGCGTCCTTACTCTCTGGTTTGCAATAAATGAATCTGAAGATATTAACATTCTATTCATAATATCTGTAAGTGTCTTGTCTAGATGTTTTTCGACTAAAATTTTCTCTATACATTATAAAATCTTTATTGCTTGCTTCTAATGCTTCCTCACTTAATTAACCAATTGGTAACACACTCTGAGGAACTTTTTCATGCCCATGTATCAATATCTTGTGAACTGACATACTCATATCATACCAAGGATACAGCGACACAAACAATCTCGCAGTTTCAAGGCAATAATTTTTAAATTTTGGCACATCTATATTAAATCCGCTGGATAAGCACTGCAAAATTTTATGAAATTTTTTTATCAGATTTACGTCTATACCTCTTATTTCGCTTGATTTGATTGTGTTTTAAAGAAGCGCCTGGCCACATTTCCAGTGTTCGTATTGCCATATCCTGGCTTTTAAGTTTTGAGGTTGAGGAGATAAGGTTTCTTCTAACAATTCAGCAGTTCTTCTGTCTCAAGAACCTCAAAAAGTCATTTGAGCAGCAAACACAAGTTCTTCAGCAGATGTGTCCCTAAGATCGGCTATTCTTTCACGTTTTCTCCGATTGCTCAATTGATCAAAACTTACCTGGGGACATCCAGAGGGTTGTGCAAACATTGCGAAGTTTATTTTTTCTTGAAGCCAAATTGATTCGTTTTTTTTTTTCAAACACCGACCTTGTGCGGTGGCTTTTGTTCCATTTAGATTTGGTTTCACTTTTGAAACGGGTTAACTCTTTCCTTAGCTCTGATACATGGTTTTCAGAGCAGTTTGCCTATTCAAAAATTTTTTTGGGCCAACGGTACTTTATAACCGAGAGAAAACTATTTGTATTCAAAGAACATATTCGTATTGATAAATTAAATCCAAAACATTTGTTACAAACACTTGTTTTGTTTAATGTACTAACTGAACAATGTCGCGTCAAGTATTTTTGAATGAACGCAACTTCCCTATTCTTACAACTTTGATGCAAAACGCTGTGTGATTAAGCCACTTGTTGGGAAAAAATTCCCAAACCATATGGCACATATTATCAGCTAAACGGAAAGGTAACTTTTATTGAGATCGATTACGTTTTTAAAAATCGACTTCTCGCCGCTCCTGCCATAGAGCTGCCCCATAGTGCGACGGGTTCATGTCTTTAAGAAACGCGCTAACAAAATTTACTCTTCAGTAAAGTGGTTCTTACTTATGCTGTGTGACTTATGCCATCGTCCTTTTGACGTACACCAAATATTTCGCAAGACTGTGCTTTAGAATTGAGCTCAAAAATAATCACTTATCAAGGTTCGATAGAGATTTTCCTTTCTGGTAACCCGGCGCAGGGCATCATCAACAAAAAACACTCCTGACATGTAATCCACTCCAAACTGTTGTTTTTTTATGATGCTTTTTTGTTTTTTTGTTTTTTCTTTATATCCATCACAGAGTAACACAAAACACTACGTTCTGTAAGTGTTAACTCGCAGTATCGCTTTACACAGCTGATGTTTGCTGAGCGACTTAGGATCATCTACCGGCTCTTATCGTCTTACAGATTATTTCAATAAATAATATTAATTCAAATACGATGCAATAGTCATGTTTTTAATTTCTAACCGTGGCAAGCTAAAATCATATCAAACATAGCTGACGTTGCCTTACGCCTGAAACTTAAATTTGTAAGCCTGCATCTTTCAACATAATTAGGAAGATCTTCAAAGGAATAAAACTTTCGGAAAGCACATCTCGTGAAATTCTTTTGAACTCGTTCGAGTCTAGGTTCTTGATCATCGTAAGGTGAGTCCCAGACAATGGATGCATATTTCAAATAGGGTCTTACTAACGAAACAAAGATGGTCTTTAAACTGGATATGTCGCGCAAATCTTTAATATTTTTTTTAAAATGTAGTGAGAAATCCAACTTGGGGTCGAATATTACTGCAAGGTCTTTAACTTCTTCTAGGCGATCCAGTTTATGATTATTGATAAAATAATAACATAAACAATTGGAGATGTCATTCTATGTGCCGTAAAAATTTTACATTTTGAAATTTTTAGATCTAGAGCATTATGTTTACACCATTCCGCTAGGTTATGTATATCCGACTGAAACTTAATGCAATCAGCTGTACTTTTAATCGACAAAAATAATTTAAAGTCATCCACGAATGTTAGAATTTCGCAGAATCTAAATATTTCGTGAACATCGTTCATAAATAAAAGAAATAATAATGGGCCCAAGTGGCTACCCTGTAGCACGCCCGATGTTACCTTTATTACGCGAGAAATATAACTATCGACCTTAACCATTTGCTTCCTCTCCTTTAAATAATTTGAAAACCATTCTAGCATTGCTGAATGAATTCCCATGGATTTGAGTTTGTTTAAAAGCAAAGTGTGATGCACTTTATCAAAGGCTTTCGAAAAGTCAGTATAAAGTACATCAACTTGTAGGCGATGTTCTAAATTTGTAAATATATAATTTGTAAATAAAGATAAGTTAGTAGAACATGACCTACCTCGCATGAAGCCATGTTGCCTATTTGAAATAAGCTCTTTTACTTGAAAATACATTTTTTCTTTTACGAGGCTCTCAAACAATTTTGGAATGGAAGAAAGTTTTGATATAGGCCGATAGTTTTCTACTTTTTGTTTCAAAACGCTTTTATAAAGTGGTGTTAAATGGGAATACTTCCATTCATCTAGGAATTCACACCTTTTTAGCGATTGATAAAATATAATTCTAAGGGTCGATACAATGAACTCCAACAATTTTTTAAAATTGCTGCCGGGACCCCAGCAGCGCCTGGGCTGTTATTAAGTTTAAGATTTTTCAATTCGTTCATTAGATCGTCATTCGATAATTGCAACGTACCTATGTCCAGAATTTCTGGTAATTTTGAGTAATAGTTCATCGTTAAATGGTCCTCGGTTTCATTATAAACTGACTCAAAAAAGTCGGCAAATATATCACAACCCATTTCGGGCAGAAAGGAACTTCTCTCTGAAAGCAATTTTTTGTTGTGGATCTAATCAAACGGTGCTTGATCCAATTTTACGAAATGGCGATGCTTGAATTGCTCCAAGGATCTAAGTTCACGTGTCAACATACTTGATTTTAAGCATAGAGCGTTGATTATTAACTTAAATCCTTCTTTGTTGCGGGTAATAACAGTAACCTCACTCCACTTATTTGGTTTTCTGATGTCTTAGCTCGCACCTTAAAACAGAGACAATAACCATCACTAAATGCAATAATACGTTCCAAAACTATTGTATGGAACGAATACGACCGAATCACACTTAACACAAATAAGTTCTTATTCGTAAACAACTTTATTTCCTTCTTCTGATTTTTGTTTTTGCAAAACTAAGTGTGTTGATATCTATAGACAAGTCTATTAGACTTTGCCGGAACTCTGCCGTTTTATGAGAATTAATAATCATCATAATAATCATCAGTAACACTTTAGAGGAATGTAGTATATGGATTGAAAACCAGGGCCTAGCCTGCTCATCAACTATTTGCGTTGTGCACGCTACTGATCTCTCACGAATAGAAACGACCTACAGTTTTTGCCGACTCCGAACGGCGAAGTTTGAGAAACTTTTTCTTAGACAGTTATTACTATTTCAGCTCGAGAGACGTGGTGCCGTGAACAATTCGAGGTGTTCAGCCGGTGGTGGAACCTGAACTTTCTGCATTTAAGCACCGTGCTCTACCCACTACGCCGCGATGGCTACTGATATATGCCTGGCATACGAAAATAATCAGCGCCTAGTAAGCGACAAACGGTTTGAAGACCGGATTGATGGCAAACATGTGATGGGGGATGTTTTGGGGATCCGATCTTCGACTCTGCACAACTCGGCAGGGTGAATAAAGCATTTAATAAATTGCGATTAAGAAGCAGAGTTTACTTTGAAAGGTATACACAAAAAAAAAAAAATGAAAGAGGTTTTATGCGATAATGCTTCTATTGCAACTAACTGACTGATCTGTTTTTCGTCATGCATACCATAGAGCATAACTGAAGCGCACATAGCATGAGCATAAAATAATGTTATCTTAACTAAGCTTGACATCATTCGAGGGTTATATTACAGTAGTCTTTAAAAAACATGAACATGATTATGTGCACGTACGTGGTGATACCACGAGCAATATATTTATTTTTTATTTCAATTGTCTTAAAAGTCCAACAAAAGTCCACGTGAACTTGTTTGAGAAGCTTTTATAGATTCATCTTACTCTTAATTATTTATCCAATATTTCTACCTCTTCCTTGTTGGAAAAATATAGGGCTTGCTCAACTCTTTCACTGAAAAAGCTCAATAGTGCCAACTAAGGTGCATTGGGTAGGCTCACATCCCATAGGTCCAAGGTTGCAATCCTACTGAACATCCTCGCATATTTACATGTACTATTTATACTCACATTTTGCTTGAGTCCCGAAGTGATGTTCCTTCTTTATTTTAGTCACATTATGTCGAGCTGCTGACAACACTCAATTAGTATTAACTGTCTAAGAAAGCTTCTCAAATTTCGCCGTTCGAAGTCGGCGAAAAACTGTAGGTCCCTTCTACTCGTGAGAGAACAGTAGCGCGCACAACACGAGTAGTTGATGAGCAAGCTAGGCTCTGGTTCCCCTTTGGACTGTAGCGCCAACAATTATTATTATTATGTCGTGCATACTTACATCCATTATAAGCCATTTATAAGCTTTAAGGAAGTCGATTTACCAGGCCGGTGTTAGGGATCAACACTTCAGACTTTTCTGTTACCTTATTTTTGTTACTTAAGGGTAAAATAAAACAATTCAGCAAGCGACCTGCCCTCACTTCACCCCTACCAACGACACATGCCCTATTAACACAAGTTTCAGTGCCAACATAATATTGAAAATTAAATTAAATTGAATTGATTGCATAGATGAACGCATGAACTGTCGAATGGCAGACTAAGTGTCTGGACGCCTTCCTTCTCCATCCACTCCGTAAAGCATACTTCTCCGCATCGATTGCGAAAGTGGACATTGTTCGGTTCAGTTAAGTTATTTTGTTAAAAACCTGTGGTTACCTAGAACTTCCTTCACAACCTCTGCTGGTCTAGCCTGTTTCTTCGGCGATGTGTTGCGGAATCATTCGGTGAAGCGCTTACGCTTGTGCACGCATTTCTCTTATCTGATGCCTGAAAACAAAACGACTCCATTACTATATCGCTTCGAAATGCTGTTGTCCTCATGCTTGACCGACTTCCTTGTATAGTTGGTTTTAATTCTTTGTTGGATGAACGTTACAAATTATACCATATCTCTCATTTGATTCAAATAAACTGAATTTGCAAATTACCACACAGAACTTATTGTCATTGCCTTGATCACGGGACAACGTTTTATGTTCAGAATCGAACTTCCTTTCACGGATTTCATTTCTTTTTTGTATGTTTTCCTTGATGACTATTTATTTTTCTTATTTCGCTTAGGCATCAAAAGACGACGTGGAAAAACGATGTGCAGTGCTCCACAAAAGTCCGCGTACAGTGATGGAATTTAGGAAATTGACATAAGGTCATGTGAGTGAAGAACATTTCCTTTTTCCGTTGGTCTGCCGGTCAACTTAGGTGTCACCTCCACTTGTTCCTAAACTCTGAACATTTCTACAGCAACGTTTTTTTTTTGAGTATACGCTCAGTATGCCATCTAAGCAAACGGACAGATGGACATGGTTCGTGACATGACAACGCAACGCTTCTAGAATATTCCCAAGCCGAATCATGATGCTCCCATTCACTTGTGCTCAGAACAAATCCGCACGTCTGTGACAGAGTGTGGATCACAGATTTAAGCACTCCGTTCACATACACCCAGTAATTGTTATTTTCAATTTTTTTTCTTCCAGTTGACGTTTTATTCACCCACAACCTTGCTCATGGGCATGCGAAGGTTAGCGCTGTTTTGCTTAGCTAATCCGATTTAGATTTCAATTTGCGATTAATATCAGGCGGTCTTCACAGAAACTAGTTGATTGGGGAACAGGGTGACATTATTCAACCACAGCTACGCACGGCATGTAGCATGCCAAGTAGATGCATAACACCGGTAGCCGGTTGATTTCGTAAGGCCGGCAAATTATGTTGTTTCCGGCAGACTTTGACTCGACTTAGTTAAGTAAATTGTTATTTGCTGAACTAAAATCAAAGATTTTAAACGAGTAATTTGATATTCTGATCAGGCGCTTAGGAGTTGTCCTCCTTTGCCATTTGATTAGATCAGAAAGTGACAGAAAAATTCGAGACTTTGTCTTGCCCCGAACAGGTTAAAGCTTCCGTTTAGAGGTGCTTTAGCCTTCTCTTCCTCTCGAATGTGATCTACATTCGCGTGCACTTCGATTACGTGTCAAAGATTCATTCCGTGAGCAAGATTTGCACTGGCTTACACTCAAAGTGATCAAATCAAAGTTTTCGAGTGCCATAACCGGGGGACTAGGTTCAATAACTTACTCAGACACCACATTATAGGACTGGGAGAATTTTATGGGCAGTGAACGTGAATTAACTGCTTTCGTGTCTAGCGCAAATTGATTCTGTCAGTAAAACACACGAATTGTCCATTGAGATGCACGATCTGTTGTTTCCTAGGTGGAATGAATAGTCAAAGCCAATTGACATTCCGAACTGAATTGATTGGTGCAGATAACTACAAGCGATGCATGCTAAGTGGTCAGATTCCTGCTCCCAAAGCAATTACGTGGATTTGTTTTTCCAAAATTGATGAAATGTGTGTAGCGTATGATTTGGAATCGAAAACACGGAAGGACACCCAGGCTGAGTTTCGCATTCCGGTCCATCCTTGGGCATTAACTTTGCTGAATGGAGGAGAAATTTGCACAAGAATTGAAAGCGTCCTTGATGGGTGGTGCATTGTATTTCAAAGACGGTTTTATGGACATGAGATTAAAATCTAGTTATATTTTGTTTGGTGATGTAACCCTCAATATAAAATTTATTCTTCGGGAAATATCACATGGCGGAGGTTGAATCTGCATCACCTGTTCCTGTGAGTAAGAAGCCAAGTCCAAGCGATGAGACTTAAAAAGCAGCCATTCAAATAAAGATAACTAGCTTCGTATGTTGCCCGTTGCTCAAAAGTACAAGGAAAGAAATACGGGTAACTCTGTGCTGCTGTGCAAAGCAACGCACTCACTCACAACGAGGGCCCCAATTTTTGTAACAACGATGGGAAATTGCCATTATCTCCAAAGTCACTACAATTGAATGTTGTAAATATTGGGCGTCCGTTTTTTATGTTCAGCTAAAAAAAAAACCAAAAATACATCCCTGAAAGTCTGATCTATCGAAAACGACTACTTTTTCACATCTCAAAATAAGTAATCCTCTCTGGCATCGATCGATCATTTTTCTTCAATTTCTTCGGTGACCCCACACAATCCGTTTTGTCTGCGTAGAGATGGCAGAAGCTAAAAGAAGCGAGGTCTGAAGAATTCGGCGGTCTGCAGGCGTGTCGTTTTCATACAATGCATGAATCAAATGCAGAAGTTGTATTACACTTAATATAACCACTTTTGAACCGATGGAACTACTTTCAAAAGAAATTATCCAAGCAAGCAGGTTCAGCATAAACTTATACGAGCATTTGATCGCCCTCAACGGCACTTTTATTCAAATCAAAGAAGAAAATTCAAACTTCCAACAAGTTCTGTTTCTTTAAGAGACAAAAAACAATTGCGTAGGTAATCGCTTCCAATACAAGCTAGACTTGCAGGTGAAGCCATCTTCTAAAAACGCTCTTAATTAAATTATTCACCCAATAGCTACAAGTACCACTTATCCGTATTTAATTATGCTTCTGTGCATACATAATAAGCTCATAATTTTCCCTCAGGAGTTGAAACACTGATATGAAGCGGCCCGGAGAGGCAGAAACATAAATGAAACATTTGACAATTTAGCGTCGAATAAAATCTATGAATTGACGACATTTGAGCGTGATAGCACGAATATAGTCACTGAGCGCTGTGACCACTTTATTCTTACTTAACCACGGACCAGGGATGTTTTGACTAAGTTTATATTTGTCTGTTCGTCTGAATACCATTCCACTGGTTGTTTTGTGCCTGCTTGCATAAAGCTTGAAATAGTAATGGGTGTTCTTTAGTGGTATAGTACTTCAAGTTGACAAATCTCTTAATAATAATAGTTGTTGGCGCTACAGTCCAAAGGGGGACCAGGGCATAGCTTCTTCTTCTTCTTCTTCTTGTGGCGCTACAGTCCGGGGTGGACCAGGGCCTTAACCAACGTGCCTCTCCAGCCAGCACGATCTTTCGCCAGCTGTCTCCAGTTGCGCACTCCAAGTTGGTTGAGGTCCTTCTCCACTTGTGTGCGCCACTTCAGTCTAGGTCGTCCTCTGTTGCGTTGTCCCAATGGCTCGGATTCAAAGACTTTACGGGCCGCAGCAGTGGTGTCCATACGCTCTCCATGGCCTAGCCATCTTAAGCGTTGTATCCGTAGACGCTTGACCAGGCGCATGTCGCTGTACAGCCCATAGAGTTCGTCACTAAGTCTTCTCCTCCAGATGCCATCAACGCAAACAGGACCAAAAATCGCACGCAAAACTTTTCTCTCGAAAAGACGAAGGGCTTCCTCATCCGCCTTTGCTAACGTCCAAGATTCTGCGCCATATAGTAGGACGGGGATGATCAAGCTGTTATATAAAGCGAGCTTCGTCTTTCGAGATAGGGCTTCATTACTCAATTGCCTCTTGAGCCCAAAGAAACAGCGGTTGGCAAGAGTGATTCTGCGTTTGATTTTCGGGGGGCATGGGCTTATGCACGCGAGGTAACGTCGTTGATTGCGGTCAACATGGCGAGCTGCAAAGGCAATCCTCGTTAGTGCACAGGTCAAGTTGACATAAAGCCTCCATGTGGCGCCCCCTGGATAGCCATCACAATACCCGTTGTATGGTGAACTAATATATGCAGCGACCCCCTCTGCCCGAGGATTTAAATAATGGGCCTGGCCTACCAGTCTGTGGGTTGCGCGTGAGGGTAACTTCCTCACCACGTAAAAATCATTAGTTCAGAAGCAGCACCATGCCCCGGGCCTAGCTTGCTCATCAACTAATCAACTGCTCGTATTGTGCGCGCTACTGTTCTCTCATGAGTAGAAGGGACCTACAGTTTTTTGCCGACTCCGAGCGGCCAAATTTGAGAAGCATTCTTAGACAGTTATTACTCTTTGAATGATGTTAGTAGCTCGAAAGAGGTGGTACCGTGAAAAATTCGAAAAATTCGAATAATTGGTGTTGAGCTGGGAATCGAACCTAGACCCTTCCGACCCTAGACCCAATACGCCACGGCGACCACTGACAAATCTCTTAATAGAAATAATAATCAGATGGCGCAACAGTCCGTAGGGGGACCAGGACCTAGCATGTTCATTTACTACTTGTGTTGTGCGCGCTACTGTTCCCTCACGAGTAGAAGGAAACTGCAGTTTTTTACCGACTCAGAACAGCAAAGTTTGAGAAGCTTTCTTTGAGTGTTGTCGTCCGCTCGAAAAGGTGGTGCCGCAAAAAAGTCGAGGTGTTCAGCCAAGATTCGAACCTGGATTTTCGGCGTGTGAGCGTCACACTTTATTCACAACGCCACGGCTCGGCGGCCAAACCATTAGTCAAGTGAAATATTTTAAATTTAGTTTGGTATTTCAAAATGACGTGACGCCTGAGCACTGCTAACGAATAATCAAATCAATGTTGACAATCTTTGCATCACAACATGTAACAAACGTAGGGTGGAAGTCCGTTTCCGACGAAATGTTGAAACAGAAAACTGACTTTGTCTCAAGTATGGCCTAGATTGATTTATTCAATAGGAGCTAGGATATTGCTGAACTTTTTTGAAGATCCGAAAGGTCGTGTAAGCCTATACGGGATACGAGTATAAACGCGAATGGGTTCTTAATTTATTTTTCTGCTCGATCGTTGGATCAGGCGATGCCGAGTTTTCTTACTTTTTACTTACTTTTACCCCTTGGCATTTCTTTTATTCGAGTCACTTCTTGATGTAAGTCTGTTGGTCTGCTTAGTAGTTACACATGTTGGTCTGCTTAGTAGTTACACATTAGCAAAAATATAAAAATTTTTGTTTCCTTTGAAATCACTCTGACCATTTGCGCTTTAACCATACCTGTTAAAATTATTTAAAAAATGCATATCAGATTTCTTTTAATAGCCATCAAATCGACCTTAAACTTTGAGGCTGATCTCTCTTTTTGAAAATGTTATAATTTCTATACTCTCTTAAACACGTTCTTTGAATATGCCGTAGACGGCTGAACTTATGACGCCCCGAGAATTATTCCGAAAAATAAAAAAGGACCATTTTAATGTTTTCTTCTTTTAATGAGCTATGTATTATTACCATGATATGTAATGTTAATAACAATTACTATACAGTGCGCGAATAAAATATGGCACAATTCGTTTTTTTACATTTTTTTATTTTTGTACACAAAACAAACACAGTGAATTTATTTTTGAACACAAAAACAAACATTTCATGTATAGAGTTTTTTTTAAACAAGACGCCTATAACGCGACGCTGCATCGAACAACGCGAGCTGTTCGTGAACTCTATGAACAGAGAAGAAGGGAAGAGCACCGGCTTCTCAGAAGGAAGAAGAAGGAACATGAGAAGCGCGCATTCGAGGAAATGGAAAGGTGCTATGGCAGGAATGAAGTCCGAAAGTTTTACCGAAAGATAAAACAACTATCTGGAGGATAAAAAGTTCGGACCGAAGCCTACCGGGATCAAAGTGGACAACTCGTATTAGATTCGCAGTCTGTGCTGAGAATCTGGAAGGATCATTTCTGCAGACTCCTTAACGGCGATGACGGCCCCAATTCCGCTGTTAGGCAGAATGTTCTACTTAATTTGGACGAAGATAGACAAGAATTCCGTCCACCGACTTAGACGAGGTGAAGATAGCAATATGCAAGCTGAAGTCGAACAAAGCTGCTGGAGCAGACGGACTGTCCGCAGAACTATCTAAACCAGCTGGAGATTACCTGGTTGGGCGCATGCACCAGCTCATCTGTAAGATATGGTCGGAGGAAAGCATGCCCGACGAGTGGAATCTCAGCGTCGTTTGCCCGGTTCATAAGAAAGGAGACCCCTTTGACTGCACCAACTACAGAGGGATAAGTCTTGTGAACGTCGCATACAAGATCCTCTCTGGCGTATTGTGTGAGCGTCTGAAGCCATGAACTCATAGGTCCCTATCAGTGTGGCTTCAGACCAGGGAAGTCCACAATAGACCAGATCTTCACATTACGGCAGATCCTGGAAAAGATCGTCGATTTCAAGGCCGCATATGACAGTGTGCATAGAGACGAGCTATACAGTGCCATGTCTAGTTTTGGCATTCCTACCAAACTCGTCAGATTGTGTAGGATGACGATGGAGAACTCTCGCTGCTCCGTCAAGGTCGGTACCGGACTCACCGAGACCTTCAATGTCAAAAAAGGACAAGGCGATGCACTGTTATGTGATTTCTACAACATCATTCTCGAGAAGATCGTGAGTAACTCACAAGTCAAGACCAGAGGCACGATCTTCCAGAAGTCAGTTCAATTGCTATCTTACGCTGATGACATTGACGTGATTGGATGAACACAGCGATCCGTCAATGAGGCGTTTGCTGGCACTGAAGCGGAAGCGGATAAAATGGGTCTGGCGGTAAATGAGGGCAAAACAAAGTACATGCTGTCATCAAGGAAGGACACACAACATCGACGTCTCGGACGGAGTGTCACACTAGGCAGCAAGAACTTCGACTTCGTCTACCTCGGCTCCGCGGTAAACAGGGACAACAAGACCAGTACCGAAATCAAACGCAGAATCACTCTTGCCAACCGCTGTTTCTTTGGGCTCAAGAGGCAATTGAGTAATAAAGCCCTCTCTCGAAAGACGAAGCTCGCTTTTTATAACAGCTTGATCATCCCCGTCCTACTCTATGGCGCGGAATCTTGGACGTTAGCAAAGGCGGATGAGGAAGCCCTTCGTCTTTTCGAGAGAAAAGTTCTGCGTGCGATTTTTGGTCCTGTTTGCGTTGATGGCATCTGGAGGAGAAGATTTAATGACGACCTCTATGGGCTGTACAGCGACATGCGCCTGGTCAAGCGTCTACGGATACAACGCTTAAGATGGCTAGGCCATGTAGAGCGTATGGACACCACTGCTCCGGCCCGAAAAGTCTTTGAATCCGTGCCGTTGGGACAACGCAACAGAGGACGACCTAGACTAAAGTGGCGCACACAAGTGGAGAAGGACCTCAACCAACTTGGAGTGCACAACTGGAGACAGCTGGCGAAAGATCGTGCTGGCTGGAGAGGCATGTTGGTCGAGGCCCAGGTCCACCCCGGACTGTAGCGCCACAAGAAGAAGAAGAGTTTTTTTGAGTAAAGTAATGCAATATAGAGGAAGTAAAAAAAATACCAAATTTTGGTGCGAAAAATAGATAGCGCATTTGCAGCATGTAGTTTAAAAAAAAATATCTATAAAATCTATAAAAATATCTATAAAAAATATTATAAAATATAATATTTAATTTTCTTTTAACTCTTAATAATGAGTAGCTCCTCCACTTTTTTATTATTTCTACCATTATCTTTGGTTAAGATTTAAATAATTTCTAATGCTTTTTTGCGGTAATTTGTTGTTCAAGCTCATAAGCACTTCCGTGTTGCCTGTTTTCAGCATAAACAGCACTGGCAAGAAGACCCCAACAGTTTTTAATAATATTTATATCTGGCGATCGTGCTGGCCATCTAAAATAAAAACGTTGTTATCTGAAAAATATTTTTGAACAATTTTCACCGAATGTACGACAACATTGTCTTGCTGAAAAATAAGCTGCAAGTCCGTAATTTCACCAGTTGATTCTGTTGTTTCATCGGCAGTCAAATCCAGGTACTTTTTGCTGTCCATTCTTTGTGGTACGAACCAGTTTTACCATGGTGTCCTATTCCAGCCCATATCATAACAGTTCCTCCACCATGTTTTGCCGACGACTGAATATTGTCTTTTCTTTTCTTAAGTCGTGATAGTAATATGCCAGGCCATCGGTACCGTCGTGATTAAACTTTTTCTCGTCCGTGAATAATACCCGACGCCATCGTTTTTTCCAATGAATGTGCTCCATGGCGAATTTTACCCTGTCATCCTTGTGTTTTGCCGTAAGTGGTGGTTTCTTCCTAATTTTTTTTCCAAATAGTACTTCGACGTTTCTTACATTGGTCGTGACACCTGCTTGTTCAGCGATTTTGCGAGCCGTTAAGCCCGAATTCGATACAACTCTTTCAACTTCTTTCACGGTCTTTGAAAAAAATTTAAATCACTTTACGGGTTCTTTCCAGTTTTTCGGCAATATACGCAATTTTGAAATTTTCTTGGTGCAGTTTTGTAATAACCTTTATTTCGGCACTAGTTATTTGTTTTCCTCTACCCATTTTACAACTTTTGAAGAATGGGCCTTTTTCTTTGATTTCCTTCACAGTTATTTACGCAAAGATCAGCAAAACACGACTAAAATTCCTTTTATGTGAAAATGTGCTATGTTTTTTAAGGGGTGTTACCTACAGTTTTTTCTTACAATTAAGGATTTTTTAGAAACTTCTTCAGACACCCATTACAAAACCACTGTGGCTTTACTGATGCGCAGAGAGGTATAAGAAAAAAGGGATATAGGCCATTAGCCATTATCCTATTAAAACTAATTGTGAAGTTACATGTTGTGCTATCTTTTTTTCGCGGACTGTATATGGCACGATTGTCCACAGGGGGACCAGGGTTTAGCTTGATCATCAACTACTTGTGCTGTGCGTCCTGCTTTTCTCTCACGAGTTGATGGGAACTACAGTTTTTTGCCGACTTAGAACGGCGAAATTTGAGAAACTTTTTCTTAGAAAGTTATTACTCTTTGAGTATTGTCAGCAGCTCAGTGTTTCAGCTGGGATTCGAACCTGTACCTTCGGCGGGTGAGTGTTGGACACCACCCACTACGCGACTTCAACATGATATGTTGGTTATGAAATATAAGACAAAGGACATTTGTCTGCGCACATGAAGGAACGACCCTATATGACGCCTTGATTGATTGGTCGAATATGGCTACAGACCACTGACTAAGTACAGTGTCAGTTTTTTGGTGGTTTAACTTAAAACAGTCAATCGACCGACAGAAAATTGAATCAAATGGGAGAACTATCAGAAGATCAGAACATGAGGAAGAATAAATGCATTTTAATCCCGTCTGCTGCTTTGGTCGACGCATTATCTCAATTTACTTATTCAAACACCTTTCGAAAGAAAATGTTTGCCCTTTGTGCACTTTGTGCAATACACAGCATCCACCAAGACAATTTGTGTACATGTACTATCGCTAGGGACGTGGCTTATACACCGGCCGAGCGGACAGCCGCGTTTGAAATCAACTTATCTATCCAGGTATCGGTGGAGCTGACTATTATATAACTTTTCGTGTTTCTTAAAATATTCCATTAAGTCTAAAAGCAGTTACTTTGAAATGTGTGGCTTAATTTTTTGGCTAACTCTGCAACTTAAACCACTTAAGAGGAGTCAGTAAATTACTCAACGCCACTCATTAGCTTCACCACTCCCTACTTTAACTCAGTGACCCAATTGTCATGCCAACTGACTCACAGATTGAACAAGATCTGATTAAAATCTTGGTTGCGACTGATCCTAATCAGTCACGTGCAGTGTGCTGCTGGAGTAAATCCAGAAAATTACACTTTCAATTTCTTGTTGTAGTCCACGGAAAATATATTCCATTTTCCTTTTTTTTTCAATCTGCCGAATCACATCAGTATGTCGCAGAGGTAGCCGGCGTTGCTTCGAACTCACCCAACTCTGGCGGCATACCAAAATCGGTGCCAAACCGTTGACCAAATCATTCCTCTCCAAGGACACTGCTTTTCGCTTCAAAAACAAAAAAATAAAAACGAATTTTACAATTTTCCACCCACCGCCACACCACATAGGAGCACCGCACCCACTGCGAATCGCGAACTTTCGTCGGAGTGTCACATCACTTGTTCCACAATTCGGTGCATAAATATTCAAAAACTGTAATTTCCTACTTGAAAATAGCCATCGACACGAATATGATATGACAAAACAATGACCGCACCATTTGGGCCATCAAAGTGTCATTTCGCCGCAGGCTACGTGAGCACTACTGGTCACCGGAGCCCGGCTCAGCGCCACAAATTAAACGACAGCACGGTTTTGTATTTTTTTGTTTTTCGTTGGTCTCATTCGCTGTAGTTGCGCCATTGTATGTGCTCGGCGAGCAAAGAAAATCCGATTAAAGAGCAAAAACGAAATTGAAAGTGAAAAACACTGGATTACACTTGAGCCGGTGTCTCTTGTTATCCATCTTCTTGCGGTGGCTCTTCGTGCTTCTTTTTCTACTGACAACCCGTCATGAATAAAACAAAAGGCCAACCACTGCTGGAAGGTGGACTGCTGTTCGCTGGGTGGGTGGATGATGTGTGCTTTGAGAATGGATGGGGGTTGGAAACTGCTTCAATGGAGAGGGGGGGCTTTCGCAGCTAATTGCCGGGTTAACGAAGAAATAATATAAAACCCACTCGTTCGAAGGTGATCAAAGTCAGATACCACTTAGACGTGATTTGCTTAAGTTCACCGAGTGCACGGCGGCGTTTTCGGTTTTGTGTTTTTTTTTTGAGTGTGAATTGTTCCCTGGATTAGTCCAGCCATTGCAAATAACTTCTTGTCATCATAAAAGGATACACAGAGGAAGGAGGGAAAAAATGATTTCCAAACAATCAACATTGCTTGTAGCTGGCTTGGTCCTTGCGGCGGTGTGCGGCCCGGTAGCAGCACAGTTATCGTTTCACAACGACGCCAACTCAAATTCGTTCACCTTGAAGACTCCTAGTTTGCAGCAGTCGTTTATGAGGATTTTCGGGGGTCAACAAAAACAAGCTGCCACCGCACAGCAGCCACAGGTGCAGCAGTCACAGGTATGATGGTTTACACAAAATACAAGTCAAGAAATTACTGTGCGAAAGGAGATTAAGGCGGCACGTGTTTGTGAGTGTGGTTGTGCCTGTGTTTGTGTTGGTTGTTAAGTGTAAGCAGCCAGATCGGTGGGAGAAAGGATGCGGTGCTTTGGATGAATGATTGATGATGTACGGTGTTGGATACTTAATGTTGTCTTGTGGAAGCCTTTTCTTTCGAAGAGAGTTGCTTTCTGCACCTGATGCTGTCTGATTAACGGAGTAATCTATTTTTCGACTGAATACGCAGCTCAATCTCATTAGTTTCTGCTAAGTTGACTTATGCAAGTTGATGTGGCATCGAAAGCGTTCATTAAAAAGGAGAGACAGGAATTAATCCACCGCCTGTGGTGTTTCTTCTTATTAAATGTTACTCAATGCTGACCGAAAGCTAAAATAACTCAAAAAAAAAATGGTTCAGGTCTCAATACATAAGAGGCGTCCCAATTTCATTCACCAGCCATCACGTTACATTTCATCACACACTCTCTTTCAATTAATGAAAGTCAGTGTGAGGTAAGAGACATTCACTTCCTCGAATTGAGTCAGTGGACACTATTAGCGACGGTTGAAACCACTTCTCTCTTTCTTATTCTGTCGCAACAGCAATTAATTCCATTCGACAACTTACTTTCTTGATCTTTTGCTCAATTGATACCAGGAACTCTAAATGATTGTGTGTTCCACTCGAAATAGCATTTAGTTCCTTAAGTGAGCTTCGAGGAAACTGCCACGAGTTTGGGGTTTGTCAAATGACAGAGAATCTTTGTGGTCAATTAGGGTTGATACAAATTTGTTAAGCTGAAACTCTTCTTGAGGAACATGACGTTTGATCAGTATACTGGTTCTATAGCTAAACGCTCGTATCGCACCGTCCGTTATCGAGTCGTTACACCAATGGGTTGATGCAATGAGAATCAAAAGTTGCCCTTTGGTGAGTTACTTTGGAGTATGAATTCAACTTCCCCTAGTTGAAGGAAAGATGAGCATTTTAGAGGTATTGAAAACACTGTTCACTTAGATTGCATTAAAACGTTTTTGAGAGCTTGACCAAGTTGGTCTATGGAGGCACACGACTAGTGATTTTTTGATGCTGAAACAAATGTTTCTCTGTTTATTGTTTTCACTGCGACTTGTGCGAAAGATGATGAAGGTATGTGAACGGTATGTAAACGAGTCGCCGGCGAACAGACAACAGCACATGGTGACAAAGGTAGCTGGACTACGGAGCCAAAATAAGAACAGGGTCGGTCACAATCGTGACTGCTGATATGTGCCGTGTTTATGACTCCGTATAATTAACCACTTGTTGCGAAGAAGGCTATAGATGATTACAATGATGGACATTTCATCAAATTAAGTTTGAAGATGTATAGCTCTTTTCAGACCGAACAGAAGGTCATTTTCAAGAAATACAAATTCAGTGTCTGGAATTATGATCCACACCGTGGAGTTTCGTTTTCGACTTCCTTCCGACTGGAACACAGCAAGATGGAACTGTTCCTTATGTTGGTCAGAAACTTCATCAGCATATATGACATCCACTTGAGGTCAAAATTGAAAATGTTGTCCTGACGATTGTTGTTTTGTCTTTCGACTTGAACGGTATCTTTAAGTTTTACTTTGATTAATGTCTCCGCCAATAGGGCTGCATGAATTTTGCTGATCCTGGCGAAAGTGACTTTATCACACACATTGAAGATTGGATGAGTGGACGGGAGCTCCAAAAATGAATGCGAGGTAAGGGTCTTGTAGCTTGGCACTGCCACCATTGTGTCCCTTCCACTCTAGAACGATGAAATCCTGCAGCGTTACGCTGTCAATTAGGAACTTCTTTGGATGCCATTCCGAAGATATTTTTGCTTCAACAATAGGAAGAGCGGCAAAAATCCATTCTGTCTCCCGTCCTTCAGTTTGTAAGTTCTACACAATATTCGAAGTCAAACTTAATTTATCCGCGCCCTGTCCAGTAGCTCTATTATACAGTGGTAAGTGCTCAAAAGATGCACCCTTCTTACGCCGAAACCTCCTTCGTCTGATAGCATGCAATCCAATCTACTCCTCCAGCAAGCACTTCACTTCTCTCTTTTGCAAATGGGACCGCACTTCAAATCCACATGTAGCCTTAACAAGCAGTCTTCTTCTTCTTCTTGTTGTGGCGCTACAGTCAGAGGTGGACCTGGGCCTCAACCAACATGCCTCTCTAGTCAGCACGATCTTTCGCCAGCTGTCTCCAGTTGCGCACTCCAAATTGGTTGAGGTACTTCTCCATTTGTGTGCGCCACTTAAGTCTAGGCCTATCAGTCTGAAACCACACTCATCAGGTCATGGACGAACGGTTTCAGACGCTCACACAATACAAAGAGTAACTTGTATGCGATGCTGAGGAGACAAATCCGTCGGTAGTTGGCGTAGTCAAAGGGGTCTCCTTCCTTGTGAAACGGGCAAATGACGCTATGATTCCACTCATCGGGCTTGCTTTCCTCCGACCATAACTTACAGATTTGCTGGTGCATGCGCCCAACCAGGTCATCTCCAGCTGCTTTAAATAGTTCTGCGGACAGTCCGTCCGCTCCAACAGCTTTGTTCGACTTCAGCTTGGATATTGCTATCCTCACCTCGTCTGAGTGGGGTGGACGGAATGCTTGTCTATCATCGTCCAAATTGAGTGGAACATTCTGCCTAACAGCGGGATTTGGGTCGTCATCGCCGTTTAGGAGTCGGCAGAAATGATCCTTCCAGATTCTCAGCACAGACTGCGACTCTACTACTAGTTGTCCATTTTGGTCCCGGCAGGCCTTGGTCCGAACGTTGTATCCTCCGGATAGCTGTTTTACCTTTCGGTAATACTTTCGGACTTCATTCCTGCCAAAACACCTTTCCATTTCCTCGACCGCGCGCTTCTCATGTTCCTTCTTCTTCCTTCTGAGAAGCCGGTGATCTTCCCTTCTTCTCTGTTCGTAGAGTTCACGAACAGCCCGCGTTGTTCGATGCAGCGTCGCCTTATAGGCGTCTTGTTTAGCTGCGTGCACTTGCCTGCACTCGTCGTCAAACCATGGGTTCCTTGTGGGTGTTGACGTGAAACCCAGCACATCAGTGGCAGCATCTTTGATGGCTTCTTGACAACGTTTCTAGTCTCCTTCTTTGTTTAGTGCAGGAAGCGTCGAACTCTGAGCGAGTTTCCGGGAAACTCGGTCGGCAAAGTTCCCAGCGATCGGCTGCGATTGTAGCTTTGCGCCGTTAAGCCGTTTTGGTCTATCTCGACTCCGTTGCTCTCTCGATATCCGGGTTCTTACCTTGGCTACAACAAGGTGATGATCCGAGGCAATGTTTGCACCTCGGAAGGATCGGACATTGCGAATGCTGGAGGAGTGTCTGACGTCGATCGCAACGTGATCAATCTGGTTGGTGGATTGATCAGGGGATCGCCAGGTTCCTTTGTGAATGTCCAGGTGTGGGAACCGCGTGCTAGCCACAGAGAGGTTCCACCCCAAGGCGAAGTTTAGCATCTTGAATTCGTTTCCGGATGTGTTGTCGTGCAGGCTTACCGATGACTCCAGCAAAGATGTCCTCCTTTCCCAGCTGAGCTTTGAAATCTCCTAGAACGATCTTGGTGTCGTAGCTGGGGCGTCAATCGTATGTTCTTTCTGGGAGATCGTAGAAGTCATCCTTGGAGTTGTCATCCTTCTTCTCTGTCGGGGTGTGAGCGCAACTTGAGCTGATGTTTCCGAATTTAGCCTTGCGGATTGTCATGAGGTGTTCGCTGACGGGCTCGTAGCTCAAGACCTTTTGCCTCAGTCGGCCTCGAACAACAAATCCGCATCCGAATAAGCGCTGCCATCTCTCTCTGTAGCAATCCCTGTAGTAGATATCGCAGTTCTTCATCGTTCTTATGCCAGGCCCATTCCATCGCACTTCCTGGATGGCGGAAATATCTACTTTGCAGCAGTCAAGGGCCTCCGCAAGTTGTTCGGCAGCACGTGGTCTGTTAAGGGACCTCATATTCCACGTGTAGAACCGAAAATCATTGTCCTTATAACGTTTGCTGGGGTCGTCAACAGTTGGTCCTACATTATCCGAGGCATTTCGGTGTTTCTAAAACATATTATTTTTTACGTGGTGAGGAAGTTAACCTCAAGCACAACCCACAGACTGGTAGGCCAGGCCCATTATTTAAACCCTCGGGCAGGCTGGCTCGCTTCATACATTGGTTCACCATACAACGGGTGCTGTGATGGCTATCCAGGGGGAGCCGCGTGGAGGCTGTATATCAACTTGACCTGTGCACTAACGAGGATTGTGTTGGCAGTTCGCCTTGTTGAGCGCAATTAACAACGTTACCTCGCGTGAACAGGCCCATGCCCCTAACAAGCAGTCACGTCACTTTATTAAAGATCGATCTCGATCAATTCCGTTATAGGCTATTTGGTTAAAATAAAAGACAGACAATTTACTGCCGCATATGTGGGTGCCAAGTGCAAATCAAGAAGCCAACATGATAAAAAGTATCTTCAGAAAATTTTGAGCCAATCAGATTTTCTTTAAGCAGATCCATTCCATCAATGGTTTCAGGTTTTGCCTGGCTTGATACACAACAACCGGCTGTTCCCATAATAAGTGGAGCATAACCTCTGAATCGTAGATATTTTTTCTTTGGCGTTGATGTAGACATTGGAACAACGGATTCACCAGGCCCTGCGTGATAATTTTTCTTCTAAGATTAATCGTAGTTATCAAATTTTAATAGCCAGCAACGTGCCGGTTCTTTTGATTTTTTATGAAAAGCGGAATTTTGATTCAGTTAAAGCTCTTATTCTGCCTTTTTAAACTTTTTGGGTGGACCAAGACGCTTCTTGTCGGTTACAATCACCATTTTTGAAGCGTCTAAACCACTGACTTCAGGATTTATCATTGATTCACCATTCCATGGACTTCAGCCGCACTTTTCTTCAAATGCTTTTTATATTAGGCAAATCCGAAAAAATGTTTTTGTATTAAACAGACATTGATACTGATAAATTTGACACATTTCCAATGAAGTAAGTAATTTCATCCAAGATAAGCCAGAATTTATATGTGGCGCCATCTTTCGTCATCAAATAGACTTGGACGTCCACGTCTCAAATGAAAACAATGTAATGAAAAAGGAAATTAATATTTGGAGTATAACAGGTGTCCAGTACATCTATAAGACTTCGAATGTCCACTCTCGACAAACCAAAACTGTCCATGAATCCCCTGTCATTCGGAAACCCTTTAGTACAATTATTAGAATCGTACAATTTCCGGTGTAGATGGGACCTACAATTTTTTTGCCGACTCCGAACCGTAAAGATTGTGAAGGTCTTTCCTAGACAATTAATCCTCTTTGAGTGTTGACAGGAGCTCAAAGAGGAGGTGCCGTGAAAAATTCGAAATGTTCAATCGGGAATCGATCATAGACTTTTGGCGGATGATCGCCGCGCTCGTGGCCACTAATTTTTGTTCAGGAATAAAAAATTTCGGGAACCTTTTCTTCTAGCGAACTGTCACCACCTCGGAACGCTCACTTGTGGAATCCAACACCGGTAACAAGTGAAAACTTGAAGCTCAATTTGGGTTTGACTTTTTCTCAATGCACAGGACAAGTTTCGGGGGTTTGTGGTATGTTTCTCTTCACAGCAATGATTGCAAATTACAGAAAGCTTAAAGTCACTGATAGATATTGAATGAGACTGTGTATACTAATTTCATCTTTGAAGAACATTTTCAAATACTTTGCCATTCCCTAGCAATACGAATTATGTTGTTTTTCGAGATCAACTTTTAGCCTATGTTGCGAAAGAGACTAAAAACTTGTTAAACGTACACAGCTTCTGGGTGAAATGATGTAATAGTTGGGTACAACATTTAAATGGGGCCTCTTTAAGCGATAGCTCACCCGAATTTTCTGTCCTTTGGGAAATTTTAAAAAATTCCAGTCAGCCTCTGCATCATTCAGTAGAAATGATTTCATTCTCACCGCTTGCTAATAAAAATATTTGTTGGCGCAGTAGTCCAAATGGAGACCAGGGCCTATCTTGCTCATCAACTACTCGTGTTGTGCGCGCTTCTGTTCTCTCACGAGTAGAAGGACGTACAGTTTTTTGCCGACTCCGAACGGCGAAATTTGAGAAGCTTTCTTAGACAGTTATTACTCTTTGAATGTTGTCCGCAGCGCGAAAGAGGTGGTGACGTGAAAAATTCGACAAATTGGTGTTGAACTGGGAATCGAACCTAGACCCATCGGCGTGTGAGTGTCGCAGTCTACCTACTACGCCACGGCAGCCATTTCACCGCTTGCTACTGACTTAAAAACTACTCCATGCAGGTGTGGAACACAAGACACTGTTCTTTGTCAACGGAAGTAAAGGATGTCCCAACAAGAACACAAGATTTAAATTTTAAATGAAACGCAGATATTTAAAAAAATCGTAAATTCTTTATTATATTGTAAAGTAGACAGGATGAGGTTATGTGTGAGATAACACATCGGCCAGATGGCCGCCGCGGCTTTGCTGGCACATACGCTATCTTCTAATGAAATGTTCAATGACCGTTTTGCATAAATGCCGGTATTTCATTAATGCAGAGTCCAATTTCCTCTTTAAAGGCTTTAGTCGTCGTCGGCATATTCGCAAAAACCAACGACTTCAAAAAACCTCAAAGAAAAAAGTCCAATGGTGTTAAATCGCACGATCTAGGTCGCCAATTCTGGTCTCCAAAACGCGAAATAACACCTCTCTCTGCCTGTATGAGATGTGGCGCCGTCTTGTTGAAACCACTTCTTCTCCACATTCATTTCTTCAATTCTAGGCACGAAAAAATTGGTTATAATTTTACGATACCGAACAACATTGACTGTTTGCGCTAAAGCTCACTCATTTCCATAACAAAAAGGTCCAATGATTCCTCCAGCCCAAGATCCAAACCACACAGTGACAAGTTGAGGATGCATTTGCTTCTCGTGAATCACTCGAGGATTGTCCTCGCCCCAAATCCGACAATTCTGTCTTTTGATGAAGCCATCAAGATGAAAATGGAAGATGATTTAAGTTTCACCATTTTGGTAAAACAATTTCACAATGAGAATGCGTTGTTCATTCGTGTAGCGCTGAAGTTTTATTAACCTCATACCTTCTACCAACAAACAATAATAATTGTTTAAATGTCAAACAATGACAATTCGAATGGTGCCAAATTTAAATCTTGCGTTCTTGTTGGGACACCCTTTATGTTGGTCTTTTTGTATGCGGCGCTAGAGTCCGGGATGAACATAGACATCAACCAACATGATCTTCTGTAAGCACGATCTCTCACCAACTGTCTTCAATTGCACCCCAAGTTGGTTGGTTGGTTCCACTTAATTGCGACATCTTAGCCTTGACCATCTTTGACACTGTAATATATAAAATATTTTTTTTTTTTTGAAAAGAATTCATAGGTGTTCCTTTGTAACTGCCTTCGGTTTTATAAAGCAAACTGAGAGTGGCTGAGGTGGCTGATGAATACACTTAGTCCCATACAGGACCATTGTGCTGCAACTGAGACTGCTAACTCTTCCCACAAATCGATGTCACAAAAACACCACTTCTTTCATTTTGAATAGTTTTCTATGAAAAACACATCAGTGCAGGCCTATTTTTCCAGCTGTTTACTGTTCCCAGTCGTGTGCTATAGTAACAGATGATATTGAAACTCCTGACAATGGCAGGAGTCAAAAGTTCAGGCGTAAGAAGTCACTAACCTTAATGAAGGTTAGTGTAAGGTTGCAACAGACTACTACTTTCGTCTAGTACACAAGCTGCAGTTTGGGACTCTATATACAAGGTTTGATTGCATCTTCAACCGTCAATCGAATTTCGAGATTTTCTTTTAATGGGAAGGAATTTTTCTTGGCTCCTAAGCAGTATGCCAGTTCAACAACTTTAATTACCATTGTTTTACTCTTTAATTCAACTTAGATCAATGAATTTTGTTCATATTGGCTACATAGACACAGTTTTTCCTGCATTCAAGACTGAGAATTCCAATTTGTTGCTGTAGACCTGCTCACAAAATAATAATAATAATAATTGTATGGCGCGACAGTCCAGCTCACATATTCCCAATTTATTCAATCCTGTCTCTCAGCTGGGACGAACTGTAAAAATTGTTTCTACGGCTAACAAACCAATGTTTCAGTGCCATCGACTCCTTTTAATCAAACTCAAACTTAATCAGTCTATAGACTGAAAAGGGAACAGTTCAACTCCTTAGAGAGTTCAAGCTCACGAAACAAAGACTGATATCTAATTGAATATTTGAAGGGTTCTCAATCGTACACAGGACACTTGCACTTAACATTCCCCACTCCACTTCAAAATCATTCCATTTCAATTTAATTACTTCATCAAGGACTTTTCATCTGTCAACCCTCTGGGGGCTCTTCATTAACCCAATTTAACGTCCATTTACTTTCTTCATTATTTTCTATAATTAAGCCCGAAAATTGTTGCAGAAATCGTTCACCCAAACAGGGACTTGTCTGAAAGTTGAACTATCCCCTAAAAGGGTGGGCAAATGTTTCCGGATAAGTTTTGGGATGCATTTTGCAGAGTTTAATTAAGCAGCGTTCATTTTCATGAAAACGTAACTTTTATTGAAGCAAAAAAAAAAAAAAACTGGGCTTACATTGCTTCTGAATCCAACGCCTCCTTGTCGAACGCCTTTCGAATGTTCTTGCCGATTGCTTCTAACATTGAGGTCATGTTTTCTAGAGTGTTTCTGATAACTTGCCGGATCTTTTCATGCAGCTCATGAGCGGATTCCTCAAGTTGATTGGACCCTGGTATGATATCCATATTTTCATCGATATCATTCTCGTCCGTTGATCGTCGCCGCCTTCGTGGTATGTCTTCGGTGTCAGGAGCTTCAGTGGTGGTAGTCTGCCTATATCTTCTGTGTCCACATGGTGTTCGTTTTTCACGAGCTAGTAAGCCCGTTATATCTTCGTCAGCAATTGAACGTCGACGACGCCTCCGTTCCTCGTCCGACGAATCTGACCCCTGTCCACCAATTCCGAATTCGCCTTTTAGCATTGCGTTGGGTTTGACATTGTCGGCCAATTCCATGGCCATTCCAGCGGCATTCAGTGCCGCCATTTGCATACCGTCTTTGATGGTCTGAAAAGACAGACGAAAAATTAAAATCATTCGTCATTAAAATCATCATTCATCAATCCTTTTGTAATGATCTCACACTTACATCCACATCGAAAGGTTTGCCGTCGCTTTGACCAGCCAGTAATCCACAAACAAGGCCGAGAAGCCCCCAAGTTATTTGAACTCGCATTGTTGATATCCAGAACGAACTAGATTGATCCCAACAAACACCTACAGTATTTATACTGCTCTCCAATGCATAGGAATGAAAAAACTCAATCAACTGCAACTCTTTGAATGATTTAATTGCCGTCAAGCACACAACATGCAGTCTGCATTGTTTCGAGCGGCAATAGAAAGCCGACACGTAGCCTCATCCCAAGCGAATCTAATTACCTCGAATTAGTTGTCTAAAAAAACAATTTTAAATGATATCAGAATATTCGCTTACAGATTACTTCTGTCCCTTTTCAGTACCCAACCTATCAACAGCCTAATCAGTATCAGGCACAAGACCCAGCGTACTACTCGCAGCAGCAATCCTTGGCTCAGCCGCAACAGCAACAGTACCAGCCACAGAGCCAATATCAACCACAGTACCAGTCCCAGTACCAGCCACAGCAGTATCAGCCCCAACAACAGTACCAACCTCAACAGTACCCACAGCAGCAGTACCAATCTCAGCAATATCCACAGCAACAGTATCAGCCACAGCAATACCAGCCACAGCAACCCCAACACCAGAACCCATACTCCCAGTTCTCTCAGACACAACCCCAAGCTCAGCCTCAGGCCGCTGCGCAGCCCCAGGATCAGCAACAGTACCTCTCTCCTCAAGAGTACCAGACCTATCTTCAACAGCAACAACAACAGCAACAACAATCTCAGCTCTACAACCAAGTGGAAAATATTCAGCCACAGCAACAGCCAGCAGCTGCCTCAACCCAAAGCAACGTTGAAGCTCCCGCTGAGCCAGCAAACGCCGGTCCAAACCCAGCTCTTGGAGTACAGTTCTCACCGTCGAATCAGGTCTCCAGCGTAAAGTTCTCCAGCAACGGGTTGGCCTACAACTTCTAAGCCAGACCACTGACCGGGTGCAATAATATTTCTTTTTTGGGAAACAAATTTCGACTTAACGTTTTCGGGAAACAATTGTCTCACTATTTATTGAATTAAGAAGAGTTTTTTTTGTGTAAAAAATTTTGATGTGGATGAAATATACGAAGGAGGAAAATTAATTGTGGGCAGTTGGATAATTTTGTGACTCACATTATAGAGGTCGTGGGTTCTATTTTTGGACTCAATGTTCACTGAACAGAGCTGGGAACTGTTGTTGAAGAATCTAGATCCCAGCCCCTTAAGAGAGGAGTGAATTCATAAAAAATTTTGTTTTTAGATGAGTGCATCGGAAATTGAAATTTGATCTCATGTTCTAATCTATTGTAAAAACTGTTTGGCTTTTATAGTTTAGGGAACTTTAAAGCGACCGGGACTGGCTACAGCACGGACCAAAGGTATAGAGGAAGAGAGGGAAAGGAGGCGACGAGCCAAATCTTTCCTCCTCATTGCAATGGAATTTAAAACCAATGACCACGGTTTTCATTGGAAGAAATTAGCTGGAGAGAGCGTTTATTGGTCGTGTGGCTTAAGAAGGAGCCTCGTTACTTAAGTGTATGAACGAAGGTGGGCTAAAAGGTGAACAGGTCGGAATTCCTGAAGGGGAGGGATGCTGAGCTAGTAAGCTGTTAGATCTCAGCTGAACAACTCATTAGGGCATCTTTATTGAAAAAGCGATCGACCATTGAGTCGATGTTCTGGACGTAAAATGACTTTGCAGCAGTATTATTTCGAATAAGTTTTACTGCTTGATTTTGAATTTTTTCTAGCACGTGGGCTTGGGAGCTCTATACAAGGGCTCTTTCCTTGTAAACTTACGCTTTGGGGGATTATACGCCTTGGACATTGTAACTAGGCAAATAAGAAGTTAAGACATAATATTGAAATATTGTGCATGCCATGGCCATCTCTCGACTTACCAGCTATACCATCTATACCGGTAAAAAATGAGCGTTCTGTTTTGAGAATAAATAAATAATTATTAATGGGAAAGTAAAACCATTTTATTCAAAGTATTGGCCATTGTTTTCTACACATTTTGACCACCTTTCTGGCAATTTGTGAATAATAATAAAGGGGGACCAGGACCCTATCTTACTCATCAACTACTCGTGTTGTGCGCGTTACTGTTCTCTCACGAGTAGAAGGGACCTACAGTTTTTTGCCGACTCCGAACGGCGAAATTTGAGAAGCTTTCTTAGACAGTTATTACTCTTTGAGTGTTGTCAGCAGCTCGAAAGAGGTGGTGCCGTGAAGTATTAGAAAAATTGGTGTTGAACTGGGAGGAGAACCTAGACCCTTCGGCGTGTGAGCGCCGCACTCTACCCACTACGCCACGGCGACCACATTTGTGAATACCACGCCAATAAAATTGTTCGCCTTTTAAAGCAAACCAATCAGACACCCAATTTTCGACCTCCTTGTAGGAATCAAAATGCTACCCAGCCAATGCGTCCCAAGTCCCATCGATGAAAACAAATGGTAGTCGGAAGAAGCCAAGTCTGGTGAATACGGCGGGAGAGGTAGCTGCTCCCAGCCAAGTGTTTTGATTGTATCCTGAACCGGTTTTGCTTTTGTGCAGGTGCATTGTCATGGAGCAAAATTACCTTGCCGTGTCTTCTGGCCCATTCTGGTCGTTTCTCGATCAATGCAGGGTTGAAATTGATCATTTGTTGTCGGTAGCGATCAGTATTAACGATTTTACCAGATTTTAGGAGCTCGTGGTACAGCACACCTCTCAGGTCCCACTAAACACACAGCATTGTCTTCTTGCAGAATCGATCTGGTTTTGAAGTCGATGTTGATGCTTGTCCCAGATTCTGTTTAGGATTCTTAAAATAAATCCATTTTTCATCGCCAACAATCCGATGCAAAACCGATTTTCTTTCGTGTCTTTGAAGCAAAATTTCACAAGTGTTTTTTCGGTTTTCAATCTGTCTTTCATTCAATTCATGTGGCACCCATTTTCACACTTTTGGATCTTTCCCATATGTTTTAAGCGGTCAGAAATTGTTTGTTGTGCAACATTTAACATTGCTGTTCTGCTTTTGACCCAAAGTGTCATCTCCATCCAATATCGTTTGCAATTCGGCGTCTTCAAACTTTTTTGGTGGTCTTCCACGTTCTTCATTTCTCACATCAAAATCATTATTTCTGAACCGTCGAAACCATCTTTTGCATGTTGCTTCTGACAGAGCATGATTACCGTATGCCTCGACAAGCATTCGATGCGCCTCTGCAGCACTTTTCTTCAAATGAAAACAAAAAATCAATGCGTTCCGCAAATCATCACTTTCTGGTACAAAATTCGACATTTTTAACACGATGAAAAAATATGATATACTAAGTATTTTTCACAGATGTCATAGCAAAGAAACAAAACAACAAATAAGGGTTCGTTCACAACAAATGTTCCCTATCGAGACATTTGTATCTTGACGCTCACTTCATACAGGTATAGCTGATAGTTTGTCGTTTGTTAATAGAAATTCGGTCCTGTCTTTTTCTAATGCATTTAATTGAAAGATCGGACATAAGACTGTTTACAGCAATAACCGGACATTGTTCGTTTTACGGGCTGTATAGCTGACTGGGTATACAATCGAATACTTTCTAGAGAAGCTGTGTGAACAAGAAGGACCTAAACACCATCCTAGATTTCCTACGATTATCTACATGTGTCTGGAAAGTATGGTTACACATATGCACCGATTTGTTGCCTTTTTTCAATTTTTCGAGCTAGTTATAAACTTATTCCACCGAACATCTGGGTGTGCACTATTTTTCTGAAATCCCGAGCCACCTATGTCATTGTTTTAGCCAAAACTTAACACTAAACTATTAAATATTCCAGTTCTTTTAAGTGATTTCAAGTGATTGATTTGATAGCCACCGTATCCTGGATTGCTCTACAGCATATTCCATATACAGTCATATCGAATGTTGCATTAAACGAATTTCATTAAATCACCCAACCCGCAAAAAAATTCTTAGAATTCACCCCCGCCTAATGTACTCCAACAATGATATTGAATTGTATTGAATGCACACATGTTGCTGCCGCAAAACAAGAAAAAACGAATGTATTACAATCAACAAGTAATCTACTGTTGGCGTGTTGTTTTGCGGCTTCGTGAAGTGCCACCTTGTTAGATACACAAGCACGGTAATGAAAATGACGCTGGATTGATTGCGCGCGAATAGATAAGATGGTTCGAAAACGAAATGATGAAAGAGAATTGTTATTGAAAGCACGAGCGTAATCGACCACTTTAACGAAAGTACCTGATTTGAAGCCTTGTGAAAAAATATTTTTAGACAGATTTTTTCGACAGGGAAAGAATCGTTTTGCGGGAAGGATTTAATCTGGGTTTCGTGTTGAAATTCAAGTTCACTGAAAGCGCTTCATAGACAATACATAAATTAGTGGATAGAAGGAAATTCGAGTTGAACGTTCAACTCAAGAATCAAACCAAGAGCGAATGCACTTACTTCTAATTGTTGCATGCAATGATACAAAGTGAAGCTCTACGTTGTCCTCTTCATAACAGAACATTTAGTCCGGGAATATATAGGGGGCGCCACAAACAAAAAATCCATAGTCGACCTTGGATGGTGTGGTATGTCTCTGTATTATCTGGATATGAAAAATCAAAAGTGAAGACTAATAAATTAATTGACCATTGACCATGAAAAGTGTAGTTAGATATCTAGGCATCTAGTTGGACCAATTTCTATATTGTGGTTTTGATGTAAACAATGCTCTGACCAAGGCTAAGAATGCCCTCGCTGTGGCAAGAGGGCTGTTTTACAGCAGCCAACTTGACACCAGGGTGAAGGTTGTATGCTACATGGGGTTAGTCCGACCGATTATGGTGTATGGCCGTCGGGTGTGATTCAACGTGAGCCCTTCCCCAAATGTTGAAGATTAGGGTGTTCGAGAGGCGGTGCCTTCGGGACTGCGTTCGATTATATCGAACACCAGAATCTCAATACAAAAAATTTTACCACAACGAAGTTCTGAACAACGAGGCAAGCCTTATAAGGATAAATAATATTTATTGGCGCCACAGTCCACAGAAGGGCCAGGGCCAGCTTGCTTATCAAATACTCGTGTTGTGCGCGCTACTGTTCTCTCACGAGTAGAAGGGACATACAGTTTTTTGGCGACTCCGAATGGCAAAATTTGAGAAGCTTTCTTAGACAGTTATAAATTTTTGAGTGTTGTCAGCAGCTCGAAAGAGGTGGTGCCAGAAAAAATTCGAGGTGTTCAGCCGGGACCCTTCGGCGTGTGAGCGTCGCACTCTACCCACTGCGCCACGGCGGCCACAAGGATAGATAATTTTATTATTAAGTTGATTCGGACTCACACTACTCGAGCCATGGCTTCAACCAACAGTCTGATCTGTGGGACTTACTACGCAAATGAAATGTACCATGAAAGGATACGTCTTAACGGCTTCATTCCGCCTAAAGCTTTCCTCTACTTGGACAATAACGGCCTGATACAAGATAGCAAAGGCTGCCCTACGCGGAACAGTAGGAGAAACTCCAAATCCGAGCCGGACTTCTATCGCAGCCACGAGGATCTCCTACGGTTAAGTAGAGCGATTTCTACTCGCGATAGAGGAGTCAAAGAATGGCCAGCAAATATGGTGGGTGCACCAGAACCAATCATCAGAGCCGTAACTTCTAAAAATAAAAGACGGGGTAGTTGTGTCAATAGGGCCAACTCATATATGTTAAGTTAGGTTCAGGACAAAAAAAAATAAAGAATAACAAAAAAACAATAAAAAACTAAAACAAAATTAAAAGTTGATAAAAACGAAAACAGTGCAGCACGGCGTATTAGGTATATGCGAGTATGTTAAGAATATAAATAACATATACGCAGGGCATATACGATTTCGTATATATTACATATTCGTATACAGCACTGTGCAAAATAATAGCACCGTGTTCAAACTTGTCACAATTTGTAACTATTTTGTTAATAACTTTTTCCTACCTCCATGTAAACACATCAAATTATGGCACAACGTCTTTATTCTATTAGCAATGAAACCTATAAACAAGACAAGAAAAAATTGCATTCTAAACATAGAAAAGACCCGTTATCCGGAACAACACCGAATTTCGGTGTGTGCAGAATAACAGCACCAAAATAAAAAATTCATGAATATGAAGCAAAAGTCAATGGAATTGTAAACCTTTCATTTTTTTGTAGAATTCCCTCAGGGATATTAGTAATTTTTGTCGATTTCACTTTGATCACAGAAAAATAACTCCTCACCGCTCGGCGGCCACAAAATGAGAAAAACTTTATTTTCAACAAAATTATAGAGGTCAAAAAGAGAAACGTCAAAGTGCGCGCCCAAACGTAATCGTTCAGGCTACCAAGGTGACCGCTCAACTGAGCTGGATCGTTTAGAAAACTTCTACGCTAAATTTTATTATTTGTGTGAGTAATATAGTTTACATTTTAATTTAATTTTAAATAAGCTTAATTTTTAGGTACAGCGTCACAACGTCGTCGCATGAAGTCGGTTAAGGCCTGACATCACTGAACCGGGATATTCTTCCACGCACCCTGCACAACATCCATAGCTGTTTTGTATTTTTTGGTTTTACTTCATATACAGCTTTCTTTACATCTGTCCAAAGGTTTTTAATGGGATTCAAGTCCGGTGAAAGAGGCGCCCACACCATAACTTTAACTCCATTGCCTTGGAAATATTCCTTGGTCAGGTTGGTGGTACAGTTTGGGGTCACTGTCTCGCTGCAGAATCCATCTAAGGGGGATATTCTACTCGTAAGGTAGTTTGGTTTCTCCCATTATGCTGACATTAACTCGGTGGTCACCAAGGGTTTTATCCGTAAAATGGGACCAGTATTATAATAGGAAAAGCATCTCCATACGTTAGCTTTTGCTCCGCGGTGCTTAACAGTCCTTACAGGTTGAAACTCTTGTTTTTTTCACCCACGAACAAATGTCCTGGGCTGCAATCACGGAAATTTTCAAACGACTATCGTCCTGACGATAAACCAAAACGATTTCGTCGATAATTTGCATCATATAACCCAGCCAATATCGTCTCGTCTACGGTCTGTTTTTTACACAGTTTGAGCGCTACTGATGGTAAATATCTCTTGTCATAATTGTACACACACAACAAAATAATGAATAACGACGACCTGATTGTTCTCATTGGTCCCAGGAGTACCAAATAAAACTATTTCAGATTCGTCCATCCCAAATATATTGCGCAATTTAGAACGTCCCCAGTTCAGGTTTTCTTTCGCAAATTTGGTGCGATTTAGTAGGTTGAATTTTGACAGTAATGACACTTTTCTGGGACTTCTGGCAGGTGGTAAAGAAGACCAGCTTCCTTCTTATTGTTGATGTCATCACGAATAGATTTAACTCCTCTTTAATTTTCCTAGCGTTCAAAAACGGGTTACGAGGGTTGCCTTTTATATTTCGGGATTGGGCAACCCTAGTGTTGCAATCTGGCAACTGCCAGCTCTATCGTAAAGTTTGTCATTTTTGAAGTTACACGTACTCAGAACGTTTTGACATACTAGCGCTATTTGTGTTGTTTACAGTAACTTAAAACATTCACCTCGCCCAAAAAACGGAATTAAATCGATTATTTTTTACAACCTTCGACGTGGATTAATTCAACAACAGTGTGCTGAATTTAATTTTTAGCGATGAAGCTCCATTAAGGACCAGTGTTTATCGATGGTATGGTGAATTCAATCGAGGTCGTAGTTCACTCGAAGACGAATTTTGTGAAGGTCGTCCAAAATCAGTTGTTGTTCCGCAAACCATTGATGCTGTGCGCCAACTGATATTACAAGATCGTTATGTGACCTATCGTGAGATTGATACAACCTTAGGCATTAGTGAGATAAGTATACATTCAAGATTGCATGAACATTTCACCGTCAAAAAAATGTGTTCGCGTTGGATCCCACACAATTTGTCAATCGCTCAAAAAAAGGCTCGTGTCGTCGATTGGTCGAAAGAAATGCTCCAGAAATACCATCGCGGTGCTTCGAAACACGTCTATGACATCGTGACAGCTGATGAATCGTCGATTTACGCGTATGAGCCCGAAAGTAAACAACACTCGACTGTATGGGTGTTTCAAATTGAGCCAAATCCAACAATAGTTGCTCGCGCACAAAGCACTTCCAAGCAAATAGTCGCTGTTTTTTCGGAAAAACTGGGCATGTCGCAACCGTACCACTAGAACAACGTAGAACAGTAAATTCTGAGTGGACACAGCCATTTGTTTGCCAGTTATCTTCCAAGAAATCGGGAAAACCAACCGCCGAAGACGGATCACTCTTCACCACGACAATGCGAGCTCTCACACATCGGCTCAAACAACTGCACTCAAAGCAAGAGCACTCAAAACTTCGATTTGATCAGTCATCCGCCGCATGGCACCGAATGACTTCTGTTTATTTCCGTACGTAAAAAATAAAATGAGAGGTCAACGTGTTTGGACACCTGAAGAAGCGGTTGATGCGTTCAGAATGCATGTTTTGGACATACCTTATATATTTCGGGAATGGGCAGCACTACTGTTTCAATCTGACAACTGCCAGCTCTATCGTAAAGTTCGACAATTTTGAGGTTATACGTACTCAGAACGTTTTGACATACGAGCACCATTTGTGATGTTTACAGTAACTTAACAGGTTCATCTCGCCAAAAAAATTTAACTAAATCGTGAAAATTTTCGTGCGATTATTTTTTTACAACTTTTGACGTGGATTAACTCAACAACAGTGCATTCATGAACTTTATTCAATTTTTCGTGATGAAGCTCCATCAAGCACCAGTGTTCATCAATGGTATGGTGAATTCAACCAAGGTCGTAGTTCACTCCAAGACGAATTTCGTGAAAGTCCTCCAAAATCAGTTGTTGTTCCGGAAACCATTCATGCTGTGCGCCAACTGATATTGCAAGATCGTCATGTGACCTATCGTGAGATTGAGACAACCTTAGGAATTAGTGGGACCAGCATACAATCAATATTACATGAACATTTGACCGTCTGAACGATTGACCGTCAAAAAAATTTGTTCGCGTTGGATCCCACACAATTTGCCAATCGCTCAAAGAAAGGCTCGTGTCGATTAGTCGAGAGAAATGCTCCAAGAATACGATCGTTGTGCTTCGAAACACGTATATGACATCGTGGCAGGTGATGAATCATGGGTATACGCGTATGAGCCCGAAAGTAACCAGCATTCCATTGTATGGGTGTTTCAAAATTAGCCATATCCAATAAAAATTGCTCGCGCACGAAGCACTTCCAAGCAAATGGTCAGTTTTTTTTCGGAAAACTGGACATGTCGCAACCGTACCACTAGAACAACGCAGAATAGTCAATTCTGAATAGACCACAACCATTTGTTTGCCAGTTGTCTTCCAAGAAATCAGGCAAACCAACCGCCGAAGACGGATCACTCTTCACCACGACAATGTGAGCTCTCACATATCGGCTCAACCAACTGCATTTTTGAGCACTCAAAACATCGATTTGATGAGTCATCCGCCGTATAGTCCTAACTTGGCACCAAATGACTTCGTTTTATTCCCGTACGTAAAAAATAAAATGAGAGGTCAACGTGTTTGGACACCTGAAGAAGCGGTTGATGCGTTCAGAATGCATGTTTTGGACATACCTCAATTAGAGTAGCAAAAGTGGTTCGAAGATTGGTTCAAACGCATGCAAAAGTGTATATATTTTAATGGAGAATATTTTGAAAAACAGTATATCTATTTTCGATGATTAATATTTGTTTGTGTTCTCTAATCTCGAAATATAAAAGGCAACTCTCGTATTTGTCGTTCATCGGCGGGGGTTAGTTTCGATTTTCTTCCTCTTTTTTCTTGCTGTTGAGCGTATTTTTTGGCATTTGCGATGATTTTATTTGAACACCCAACAATTTCACTTCTAAATTTGTAAGTGTTGCCCTCTCAAAGTAATTTTTTTTTTATTAAGGCACGTTTCTCAGGAGTATAATGCACACCACGGCCCATTTTACTTTGCAAGCAACGTTGCACTTTGGAATATTATCTTTTAATAACTACAATAATATGTGTAGAATTAGTTTATAACCAAAAAATTGAAACTACTGTTGTACACTTTGAAAACGCTTCTCAGAATGACGTGGTTCTATTATTTTGTACATATTAATTTGACTTCATTTCCGGAACGGGAAATTTTTTAATGACAATGTATTTCTTTATTGTCTTATACATAGGTTTTATGACACAATAAGGATGTTGTGCAATAAGTATGAGGCTGCTGCCTGTCCATAGGAAAAAGGAATTAGCATAATAGTGACAAAGTCAAACACTATGCTATTATTTTGCAAAGTTTTGTATATGCGCACGAGTCCGTAACGTTGAACAGACATAATTAAGATTGCTGTAAATAGTAAAGTTAAATTTTAAGTTATATAGTTGTAAATATTTGGTGGAAGTTTAACTTAAAATAATTTTTAAGGTAGTATAGTTAGAATATAAGGCTTGAGTTAGGCTAAGAACAAAAACTTTTACATCCAAGTTTTTTTTACAATTTTCTTGGAGGAAACTAAAATGTATATGGGTTTGAGTAATTAAGCTAGTTTAATTTTTTTCGATATTTAGCAAAATTTTTGAAAAGCTAATGAATAATAGAGCTATGAGAATTATGAATTTTTTTAGAAAAAAATCGTTTCTTTGATAAGGCGCAGTATGATTTTTTAAAAGGTAAATCGACGGAAGACGACGACGACTTGAAGTTTTGCACTCAACTCATGCCACACATTGATTGCAACAAATGCACTGCTGGATTATTTATTAACCTAACTAAAGCATTTGACATGGTAAACCACAATATTCAATTGAGAAAACTAGGTAAAGCAGTATTTCGTGGCTTTATTCTAGAATGGTTAACTTCCTATCTCATGAAAAGTTCACAAAGTGTTAAGTTAGATCATATAAGAAGTGAAACTGGATACTATAACCTAGGTGTCCTTCAAGGTTCGGTGCTGGGGCCAATTTTATTCCTGATTTATATCAATTCTCTTTTTGCTCTACCTTTTAAGGATGCAGCGACTGCTTTTGCTTATGACATTGGCTTTACATATGGCCTGAGTAATCCTCTAGACTTGGTACGTGGCATAAATTGGGACCTTCATCTACTGCGACTATGGTTTTCCGAACACAATTTAATAATAAGCTCTTAAACTTAAATAATGTTCTTCAGTTTATTATCCTCATATCCGTCTGATGCTAATTTTTATTTCCATTCCCCTGACTGTAACAAATACAAACTATTCCAAAACTGCATTTGTTCATCTCGGTCCTTGTCTCCCTCCTATTGTCATAATCAAGTCTGTAGTGCTAAATTTTTTTTATTTAGAGTGGTTCTGAATTTAAATACTTGGGTATAATAATTGTCTCTAAACTCAGTTTTAAAAATCACATTAATATGTTGAAAACTTATTTCCGTTGTAGCCTTCGCCATTTTTATTATCTGAGTAAAGTTTGGTGGAGCAAACTTTTAAAGGCATTTTATTATGGCATCTTTCAATCTAAGTTACAATATTGCCTGTTGGGGAGGTGTGTGTCAGAATAGATTTCAACCGCTGACGATTATACAAAAGTATGTCATACGAAAGATATGTCGTAAATCTTATAGACATCCGAGCTATCCATTAATCTGTTTATTGAAAATTTTTCCTGTTCGCCATTTGTGTTGCCTTAAAAATTGTTCTTTTTAATGTCCGGTAACCGTGCTTCTCGTTTAATTTCACGTTACAACTTTCGTAGTGACTATTTAAATATCATGACTGTACCAATTTTCCCCACCACTGCTTACTGAAATTTTTATTCTGTTTTATCATATCGTTTATTTAATGTACTACCGCAGTCTATACGATCATTAACATTATCTGGAATATTTAGCAAAAGCGTTAAGTAGTGGCTCTTCACCCTTGATATTGATAGTCTCTAATCTCTTCTTTATAATATTCTGGTTCAGCTCGCTCTATATCCACTTATTTAAAAAAATTGTGGTTTTTCTTTCCTTTCTTGAATTGTTATTAATTTAAACTAATTCTTTATAGTTTGATTTTTAGTTGAATTGTATTCCCTGCCACTTCATATTTTAAAAGTTTATTAAAAAATAGAAGTGTCACTCGACTCTATTTAAATTCATTCTTAAATACAGAGTGCCACTAATATTTTCTTATAATATTATTAACTGTGTCAGTAATGAATTGTAATGTAAATAGTTTTGATCTTTATCTATAAGGAAATATTTAATAAATCTAAATCTAAAAAAAGGAATTTTTTGCTTGGATGTAAGGAAGTGAATTAAATCTAAGTTTAATCTTAACCAGTAAATAAGAAATAACAATAACAATATAATGAAACTAATTAATACAAAAAAAAAATAAAGGACCTAGGAATTCACGTCAAAGTGAAAGTGGTATACGTATTTGAAAAGTTCAGGACATACTTCAAGTAATTGGTTCGAAGCACCTTACTCACTATCACAACTTTCCATCCGTATCCCGCATGGCGCGGCAGTCCACAGCGGGACCAGGGCCTACCATAGCTTGCTTAGCAACTATTCGTGTTGTGCGCGAGCAGACAATTACGTACGGCAAAGTTTGAGAAAATTTTTCTTCGACATAAATTACTCTTTGAGTGCTGTCAGCAGATCGAAAGAGGTGGTGCCGTGAAAAATTTAAGGTGTTCAGGCAGGAATCGAACCCAGACCTTCTGCGTGTGAGTGTCGCACTTTACCCACTATACCCCGGGGGCCACAATTAATAATAAAGAAACTAAAAATTCACGTCAGAGTATGGTAAAAGTGGTTTTACGTACTTGAAATGTGGATGACATGCTTTAAGTAAGTGGTTTGAAGGACATTGTATTCTTACCTAATTCGTTGCAGTTCTTGTCCTCCTGAAGAACAGTTTTCTGGTTTGAAATGCGATACTGTAGTATTTTATTCACTTAATAGCTCCAAAGATTTTCAGGATTGAATGTTTTAATGTTGGAGCGAATTTCAATTAGGTAGGACAGTTGAAGAAAAGCCACTCATTTAGAATTGCTGCCTCATAAAACTGAAAAGCAACTTTGAAACCTAGCTTTCTGGCAGTTGCTTTTGAGTTTTTTGTTAGAATGTTAAACCATATACTTCCTGGTTCTTTATTGGCTCGATTAAATAACGAATGATAGTTCCAGCTGTAGGCATACAACCACACACCATAACTCAAACTCCACCACACTTACATGCAAATTGTTCTTTCTCCGCTTCTTTCAAAAACATTGAATTTGCTTTTGTCTGAAAATATTTGTTTTCCAAAACTACTAATGTTTATGAACGTTTGCATTAGCGAAATTTTTTCTTTTTTAGAAATCTGGTGGCTTTTGGGTTGACCGACCGTGGTGCGTGTTTTTTTTTTTGTTCCCGCACGAACAGTTTTCTGGCTCTTGTATAGTTTGAGCAGAATTCATCATTGGATTATCCCTAAATCTGGGGCCGCATATTTTGCTTATTGGCGAGCCGATTGAGCCAAAAATGAGCTTCGTCACTGAAGTTGCTTTAGAACACAATCCAAGAACGAGCTTCGCTTCATATGACCCATCGGCTTCAATTCTTGGGTGAGCTTAATCATGTATGTACGGTGTAAGTCTCTTGTGCAAAATACACCATAGTGTGGTCTGAGCGTTGTCCAATTTTTGTGAACGCCGTGAAATTGACTGATTCCGATCGCTTGCAACAGACTCCTAAATTGCAGCGATATTTTCAACACCAACCCGTTGTTTCACTGACACGACACCATATCACAACGAATGTGTATACACTAATTTTTTCATTTAACTTGTTGTGCGTATCTTTTGTGGCGGGAATAACGACACTCACGCTTTCAATGTTGCGGTCCCCGACTCAATTTTTAATTTCCAGAATTTTAATTTGTAGACGTTGCTGGTTCGTGTACTTGACCATGATGAAAATCTTGGCCAGTATATTAAATGGACAGAGACAGTTTGCTGATTAGTGCAAGAGAGAGTTACACAAATTATTATTGGAAAACCCTTAACCTTTCATCGACAAGTTATCTGCTGTCAGCAAGTTGTTTGGCGTACTTCGTGAAGTGCTACATTGTAAGCTATGTACAATGGTACGGTAAGTGATAAGCTGTGACACTGAAATTTGGAAATTAAATCAAAATTCCAGATACAGTGAAATTCGCAAATATCGACCTCAGTTAAAACAGTCTTGCAGATATAATAATAATACTAGTAATAATAATTGTTTGCGAGACTTTCAGCAGGGGAACCAGGGCCTAGCTTGCTCATCAACTACTTGTGTTGTGCGCGTTACTGTTTTCTGACAAGTTGAAGGTCCTACAGTTTTTGCCGACTCCGAACGGCAAAGATGAGAAGCTTTCTTAGGCAGTAAATACACTTTGAGTGTTGCCAGTAGCTCGAAAGAGATGGGGCCATGAAAAATTCGAGGTGTTCAGCCGGTCATCGAATCTAGACCTTCGGCATGTGAACATCGCCCTCCACCCACTACGCCACGGCGACCTCGTAACTATAGAAAAAATTTCAACTTCCCAGCCGTATTCAAAAGCAAAATTTTAAGTTCTTGAAAAAAAACGGACGCTTTATTTCGAACCGTCATCATATCCGAAGTCGCTATGTCCGGATGAATTTTTATTGAAAATATGTTGTGGAATCATGGGACTTAGAATTTACGTCGTTATATCCGCAAGACTCGAATTTTTCACGGCACCACCTCTTTCGATTTGCTCACGACACTCAAAGACTATTAATTGTCTAAGAAAGCTTCTTAACCTCGACGTTCGGAGTCGGAAAAAAACTGTAGGACCTTCAAGTCATGAGAAAACAGTAGCGCGCACAACACGAGTAGTTGATGAGCAAGCTAGGCCCTGGTCCCCCTGTGGACTGTCGCACCAACAATTGTTATTACATACTTATGAGTTCTTGCCTACTGGTAAGAACTTTTGTTTTTTGGTATTCAGTTGTAGCGACATTTGGCTGTAACGACCATTTGTGTCCAGTCCATTCACCGTCGTATCCGGATTTCACTGTATAACTGAACAAAATTACATTTGGTATCCTTCGGAAGTTGAGACATAAGAGACACAAGTCGGCTGAAGTTCAATTCAATTTTAATCCATTTCCTACAATTATTGTTTTCCATATAAATTGCACTAGTAAACATCTGCCACCTTCGTTGCACACCCGTACTTGTATGTTTGCATGCGATAAACAGAGATAGTAGATACACCTGATAGTCTTCGTGCGGCGAATCACCATGCAATAAAAACATTATCACATCCTGTACGATTTTATTTTAATGACAGATGAGTACTGTTATCGCAATCAGTGGTAATTGTATATTTCCCATTATGAGATTAGCACAGCTGTGGACTGTATATCATTCAATCAAACCCCCTCCGCAAGGCAGTCTCGCATGCACAGCGTATTGTGAACACGCTCGTAGATAACATGCACTCCTGTTTATGCCTTTTTTTGCTGCCTGTGCTCCTATTTTCACTGGGTTTCGACACATTAATGGGATACTATAGACTAATGGTGCTTGGGGCGGCTCATGGGAAGGGGTAAATTTAATCGGAGGAATATGAATATGCGTCAGCCTTTTGCACTCTCCCAAAACCGGATTAGTTTATAGCTCTTTGTCACCATGAACGCGACTCACATTGAGATCAGTGGAGACGGGTAACTCTGAGGAAAAATGCATGCCCAGCGACATTAAGTCCTGTTTGATAGAATTATTCAATATTTAACAAGCGAGTAAATTGATTTTGCGCAAGCGAAATGAAATCAGTTTTTGGCAATTTGTGTCACCATAGCCAACAGATTGCTTTCTACGTGTTGGGACAGTTTCGCTTGCCTTGATTTTAGAACATTGGTGGACTTCTTAACTTTTAGACGGTTTTGTAGAATTTATTTTGTAATAATAATTGTTGGCGCGACAGTCCATAGAGGAACCAGGGCCTAGCTTGCTCATTAACTACTCGTACTGTGCGCACTACTGTTCTCTCACGAGTAGAAGGTCCTACAGTTTTTTGCCGACTCCGAACGGCGAAGTTTGAGAAGCTTTCTTAGACAGTTATTACTCTTTGTTGTCAACAGGTCAAAAGAGGTGGTGCCGTGAAAAATTCGACGTGTTCAGTCGGGAATCGAACCTAGATCCTTCGGTGTGTGAGCGTCGCACTCTATCCACTGCGCCACGGCGGCCGGAATTTTTTATTAAACATCTAAGAATGTACTGTCAAGCTTTCTTATGATGAACAAGACAAGACAGATAAAAATTGCACCATAATGTATTTTACTGCTTCATCCTTAGACAATTTGAGTTGCTTCCGTTTCTACTTCTTCTTGTGGCACTACAGTCCAGGGTAAACCTGGGTTTCAACCAACATATATCTCTAGCCAGCACGACTTTTCGCCAGCTGCCTCCAATTGTGCACTCCAGGTTGATTTTTTTTTATAATTGACGCATGCAAAAGGGATTGCGAGTACCCTTAAGTGACCGGATCAAGTCGCAGCACGGGCCGAAGGTATAGAGGAAGAGAGGGAGAGGAGGTACCGATGCACATTGGTTTTAAATGCCTGTAGATTGTAATGAGGAGGAAAAATCGAGCTGGGAAGAGCATTCCAGATTCTTGTAGTGTGGCTAAAGAACGAGTCTCTGAATTTGACTGTACGTCCGAAAGAGGGCTTGAGGGTGAATTGATGAGCATTCCTAGCGAGGCGCGTATTGCGGGTGAATTCTTGAAGGGGAGGAATGCAACTGGCTAATTCATCTGAGCATTTCTTGTTAAAATAGCGATAAAAGAGTGACAACGACGCGACATTACGTCGGTGTTCTAACGAGTCAATCGACTTCGCAATATTACTGTCACCTATAAGTTTTATCGGTCGCTTTTGAACTCTATCCAGCAGGTGCAGGGAGGTCTTAGAAGCACCTGACCAGATAGGAGCGTTATACTCAAGTTTTGGGCCTATATATGCCTTGTATATTGTAGCCTGATCAGAGGGGGTGAAGTACTTCCTGCATCGTTTAAGAAAACCTAGACATTTCGCAGCATTTTTGGCGATTGAGGTCCTTCTCCACTTGTGTGCGCCACTTTAGTCTAGGTCGTCTTTTGTTGCGTTGTCCCAATGGCTCGGATTCAAAGACTTTTCGGGCCGGAGCAGTGGTGTCCATATGCTCTACATGGTCTAGCCAACTTAAGCGTTGTATCCGTAGACGCTTGACCAGACGCATGTTGCTGAACAGCATGAACATGGAATTTGTCGTTAAATCTTCTCCTCCAGATGCCATCAACGCAAACAGGACCAAAAATTGCACGCAAAACTTTTCTCTCGACAAGACTAAGGGCTTTCTCATCCGCTTGTGCAAACGTCCAAGTTTCCGCGCCACAAAGTAAGCCTGGGATGATCAAGCTGTTATATAAAGTGGGCTTAGTCCTTCGAGAGAGGGCTTTATTCCTCAATTGCCTCTTGAGCCCAAAGAAACAGCGATTGGCAAGAGTGATTCTGCGTTTGATTTCGGTACTAGTGTTGTTGTTCTTATTTACCGCGGAAACAAGGTGGACGAAGTCCTTAACTATCTCGAAGTTTCTGCTGCCTGGTGTGACGCTTTGTCATAGATGTCGATTTTGTGGGTCCTTTCTTGATGACAGGATTTTCTTGGTTTTGCCCTTATTTACCGTCACACCCATTTTCGCCGCTTCCGCTTTAATGCCAGCAAACGCCTCATTGACGGCTCGCTGTGTTCGTCCAATCACGTCAATGTCATCCGCGTAAGCTGGTAATTAAACGGACTTTTGGAAGGTTGTGCCTCTGATGTTGACTTGTGAGTTACGCACGATATTCTCGAGGATGATGTTAAAGAAGTCACATGACAGTGCGTCGCCTTGTCTAAAACCTTTTTTGACATTGAAGGTTTTGGTGAGTTCGGTACCGACCTCGATGGAGGAGCGAGAGTTCTCCATCGTCATCCTACACAATCTGACGAGTTTGGTAGGAATGCCAAAACTAGACATGGCACTGTATAGCTCGTCTCTATGCACACTGTCATATGCGGCCTTAAAATCGACGAATAGGTGGTGAGTGTTGATTTGCATTTCCAGGATCTGCCGTAAAATGAAAATCTGGTCTGGACTTCCCTGGGCTGAAACCACACTGAAACGGACATATCAGGTATGGGCAAACGGTTCCAGACGCTCACACAATACGGCAGAGAGGATCTTGTCGGTGATGTTAAGAAGACTGATCCCTCGATAATTGGCGCAGTCAAAGGGGTTACCTTTCTTGTGGACCAAGTGTTGTTTGTTGGGAGCTGCTAACAAAAATATGGGGGCACAATTAAATTCGAATTTCAAAAGAAGGCGCCAGTTGCAAGTTGTGGCTTATCTTGGAAGCGATTACCAACTTCATTGGAAAAGTGTGGAATTTGTTAGCAATGCTTTGAGTGCATCAGATTCTATTTTAGACAAAAAACTTTTTTTCGCGTATTCGAATTAAACAGCATTTGTGGGAAGTTTTTCCTTCCTTTAATAGTTTGAAGAATATGGCCGCTGGTGTTTGGTAAGTAGTGTCAATTCTTCAAAAGTGCTGATATGAGTGTCGACAAAGAACACTCTAGCGAGGATAAAAAGTTTAAAGATGAATCATACGCTCTACTGGATCAAGATCGTCTACATCGATGCAAAAAAAAAAAACCCACAAGGTCGAAGGTTGGGACCAGACACCCACTTGGACTATGAGCAACTAAAACCAGGCGAAACCATTGCTGAAAAACAGTATTGGAAATAACTACTGCGTTTAAGCCGTACATTGTATGAAAAATAAGCAGAAATAACCGAAAGGCATGAAAAGATGTTTTGCAATATGATACTGCTTGTCACTACTTATTTGTGGCAGTCAAAAACTGTCTAATTATAAATGATAATTGGGGACGCTACAGTTCACAGGAGGACCAGAGCCTAGCTTGCTCATCAACTGCTCGTGCTGTGCGCGCTACTGTTCTCTCACGAGTAGAAGGGACCTACAGTTCCTTGCCGAATCCGAACGTCGAAGTTTGAGAAGCTTTTTTCTTAGACAGTCAATACTTTTTAAATGTTGTCAGCAGCTCGATAGAGATGGTGCCGAGACAAATGTTATGAGGCGTTCAGCCGGGGATCGAACCTGGATCTTCGGCGTGTGACTCTACTCTACACTCTTTCCACTACGTCACGGCGGCCACGCTATCTAAAAAAAGCTAAAATGAGAGGTCATACCCCGTCCGCTGTATTTTTCAGAGCGTGCTTCTTTCGACTAGTGACTTTTTCGACGGATGCAAAACGATTTGCGGGTAACCGGATCGGATCGTTTGAAGAAATCAAATAATGGAACAAAAACTTGATCGTTGCTAAAAGGAACTCATTGTTCAGAGGTGGCATTTGAGAATTACCAGGCAGTTTGTGAAAAGGAATCGCTTCCGAAGGACAATAATGTGAGTGAACTCTCAATGTATAAGTGACATATTTGAAATTCTTTCCAACCAGTCATTAAAGCCTTTAACAAATCTGCAAAATTATTTAATATTTCATACGAACTTATGAAAGCTTAATGATGTATGAATTCAAAGCCATTTCCTAAGAAAGGAACTCCTTTCATTTCGATGGAAGCGTACAGCATTCTTATGGGTCTCATGTGTTGTTCAATAAAATCTGAATCATATTTGCATACGTAACGAGAGTGGCTTTGAGAAATACAATTTTGAATATTTTGCGGAGGCATTATCTCGTATTGCTGGTAAACTCGATTTTGGAAATGCCTCTTCATGCAGAAGTGACACTCATTGCTTTCGTTTATACCTCTTATCTGACTGTGCATATGGCTTGATGCAGATTTACGATTTTACGAAGAGGATCTCTTATGACGAAATAACAAAGACACTCATCAAATTAAAGACTATGTTTACGCCGACTCTACAGAGATGTGTGTTGATTGGGAGGAGTTTTCAAGTTGGAAACGATTGCACAAACACCTAGTAATATTCTAATTTGCAACTTTGGTTGGATTTGAATTTCTTTTTCGAGGGAAATAGTTGGCGGCGGAGGTTTTCTTTTGGCTGTATTCCTCAAATCGGTAATTAAATAGACGGCTTCTATGCTCTCCTAGAAAAACCATACAATTTATGCCCCAGATACGACACCAAGATCGTTCTAGAACACTTCAACGCTCAGCTAGGAAAGGAGGACATCTCTGCTGGAGTCATCGGTAAACACAGCCTGCACGACAACACATCCAGAAACGAATTCAAGCTGCTAAACTTCGCCTCGGGTTGGAACCTCTCTGTGGCCAGCGGTTCCCACACCTAAACTTTCACAAAGGGACCTGGCGATCTCCTGATCAATCAACCATCAATCAGATTGATCACGTTGGGATCGACGTCAGACTCTCCTCCAGTTGTCCGAACCTTCTGAGGTGCAAACATCGACTAGGATCATCATCGTATTATAGCCAAGGTAACAACCCGGATATCGAGAGAGCAACGGAGGCGAGACAGGCCAAAAGGGTTTGACGTTGCAACCGACCGCTGGGACCTTTGCCACTTTGGACTGAGTCTCCCTGCAACTCGCGCAGAGTTCAACGCTGTCTGCACTCATCATAGAAGAAGACTGGAAACTGCCACTGATGTGCTGGGTTTTACGTCACCACACAGAAGGAACTCATGGTTTGACGACGAGTGCAGGCAAGCGCATGCGGCCAAACAAGACCCCTATAAGGCAACGCCGCATTGAACAACGAGGGCTGTTCGTGAGCTCTACGAACCGAGAAGAAGGGACAAACACCTGCTTCTCAGGAAAAAAAGAAGGAGGACTAGAAGCGCGTGGTCGAGGAAATGGAAAGGTGTTATGGAAGGAGTGAAGTCCGAAAATTTTGCCGAAAGGTAAAACAGCTATCTGGAGGATACAAGGCTCGGGCCGAAGCCTGCAGGGACCAATATGGACAACTCGTGTTAGAGTCGCATTCTGTGCTGAGAATCTGGAAGGATTATTTCTACAGACTTCTTAACGGCGATGAACGCCAGAATTCCACTGTTAGGCAGAATGTTCCACTTGATGTGGATGATGACAGATAAGGATTCGGTCCCCCCGACTTAGACGAGGTGAAGATATCAATATCCAAGCTGAAGTTGAACAAAGCTGCTGGAGCAAATAAACTGCCAGTAGAACTATTTGAAACAGCTGGAGATGATTGCACCAGCTCATCTGTAAGATATGGTCTGAGGAAAGCATGCTCTATGAGTGGAATTTCAACGTCACAAGAAGGGACTACACCAATTATCAAGAGATCAGCCGTTTTAACATCGGATACAAGATATTCTCTGCCTTATTGTGTGAGCGTCTAAAAACGTTTGCCCATAACCTAAAAGGTCAATATCAGTATGGTTTCAAACCAGGGAAGTCCACGATAGACTAGATCTTTACTTTACGGCAGATCCTGGAAAAGAATCAAGAAGTGCAAATCAACGCTCACCACCTATTCGTCGATTTGAAGGCCATATATAAGAATGTGCATAGTGAAAAGCTATACAATGCCATGTCTTGTTGTGGCACTCCGACCAAACTCGTCAGATTGTGTAGGATGACGATGGAGAACCCTCGCTCATCCGTCAAGATCGGTAAGGAACTAACCGAGACACAATGTCAAAAAAGGTTTTAGACAAGGCGACGCACTGTCATGTGACTTCTTCAACATTATCCTTGATAAGATCGTGCGTAACCCACAAGTAAACACCAGAGGCACGATCTGGCACGATCTTTCAAAAGTCAGTTCAATTGTTAGCTTACGGTGAATTCATTGACGTGAATTGACAAACACAGCGAGCCGTCAATGAGGCGTTTGCTGGCATTGAAGCGGAAGCGGCTGAAATTGCTCTGATGGTAAATGAAGGGCATCAAGAAAGGACCCACAACATCGATATCTTTGACAGAGCGTCACATCAAGCGGCAGAAACTTTGAGGTAGTCAAGGTCTTCGTCTACATCGGCTCCGCGGCAAATGGGGACAACAACATCAGTACCGACATCAAAGGCTGAATTACTCTTGCCAATCGCTGTTTCTTTGGGTTCTCTCGAAGGACAAAGCTTGCTTTATACAACAGCTTGATCGTCCCAGTCCTACTCTTTGGCGCGGAAACCTGGACGTTACCAAAGTCGGATGAAGAAGCCCTTAATCTTTTCGAGCGCAAAGTATTACGTGCATTGATTCACGCGCCTGGTCAAGCGGTCTTCGGATACAACGTGGGGCTAGGCAATGTACAGCGTATGGATACCACTTCCCTAGCCTGAACATTCTTCAAATCCAAGCTATTGGGACAACGCTTCACAGGATGGCCTGGGCTGAGATGGCGCACGCAACAGAAAAAAGACCTTAACAAAGTTGGAGTGTGCAATAGGAGGCGGCTAACGAGAGATCGTGATGGCTAGTGCTGTAGGTACAGGTCCACCCTGGGCTTTAGCACCATTAAAATGAAAAGTGTGAAGCTCTGCCAGAGTGAAGCTCTGATTGCAGTAAAAATTTGTGGCATGCACTCTATGTGTTTTATGATGTTTAATATAGTAATCATGTGCTTGTCGAACTTCAAATCCCTGAAAAAAAAGTCAAAAACAAAGAAAAATGTGCGAATTTTCCTTGAAATAAGACGCCAGCGGACCACAATTAAATTCATACTTTTATTTTCATTAATTTTCATCCAACATTTTATAGTGATTTTGTATTATGCAACAGTTTCATTATGTAACACGAAGTTAAGTTGACATAAGTGATTTGTTATGTTTATATATATGTATATTCATTTTTTCTTAATTCTTGGGGCTCATAAGAATTAGTTTTTTGTTCAACTTTATTCATAGAATTTCGTTAGTTACGTTAAATACGAAAAAACCAACACAGCTCATGAGTTTAATTACAATTTAAATATTTTAATCGAATTATACCACAACACGCTTACCACGTAAATCTGTTATACAAACACGTTATCTTAAGTTTTTATCACCTAAATAGTTGGCACAATAAAAAATGTTTATTTTCTTATTTGTTGTTGTTTGTTTTTTCAAACCTTATCCAATTTTTTGTTTATACTCTATTTTCGTGGTTTACATGTAAACTTCAGTGAAATGTTTTCATATTTTATTATTTACTTATAAACTTGTTTAAACATTTAGAATAACTTTAAGAGACAATTCTATGCTATGGGTTGGGCCTTACAGTAGTAGCTGTGGCTGCTCTGCGTGCATGCAGCGTTCAGCGGATATTGCAAATGCCTAGCAAAAAATCGGTATTTTTAACGAACGTCTAAGATTGTTACACTCCACCATGCTCTCGGTACACGCATGCATTTTTTCATTTTCATACAAAGTTGTGTTTTGGGTTTCCTCTTGATTTAGCAAATATTTGAAAATGTAAAAAAATATTTTTTTTTCAATTTTTTTCGTAAAAAATGTCCCTCAAGAGACGCCATTATCGCAAAATGTACATTAAAAAAGTTTTTGTGTTTCATTTTGTTTCAGTGGTTGGTTGTCGGTGACAGGGGCTAGTTACCGACACTTGCACGATTCAAAAATCAGCTTTTTTGAGGGAAGTTGATGGAGACGATGCCCAATGGGGATGAAGCTGCACGCATCGTTCCAGCGACCGCCCTCAAACCGGACCATGAACTAAGGATGTTTGAAAAAATGTCACTCACAAACTAAAACCACCACTCTTCTTACAGTTCTACGAACATATTCTCTCGAAAGTCCAATTCGGGGTGAGAGTGCTGGGGCTGGTAGTCCCTGGACTTGAGGGAGCTCCTGCCGGACGACGAGATGCTCGATGTGCGGCCACTGCTTCGTCGCATACGACTCTCTATCACAGACATTTTGCTCAGCGGCTGAGTGGGGTCCAGCTCGCCGAATGCTCCTGCCATTAGGTCGCCGTTTAGGGAATTGAAGCTGTCCCTCTTGGATCGATTCGAGTGGTTGCTGTGATGGGAGCTCTTCCTGCTTAACCTCCTCGAATGGTGGTGGTAGTAGGATGAAGTGCCTGAAGTTGAAACTGGCGGCGGTTGGTATTCTTCGTTGAAGAAGTCGCTTGCTCCAACCTCATCAACGGCTCCTTTATTAGCGATGACACCATCCTCTCCAAGCGGCTGCAGGGGAGTGGACGGGATCGACGGACCGCCGACACCCACTTTCTCGTACGAGTAAGCGTCAATTTTTGGTTTGGGAGACCTGCAGATCTTATCCAAATCCGGCAGGCGACGTCGGAAACTTTCGCCACGTCGCTCACGCTCAATGGTGTCCTGGATGTCCATGCTGCGTTCACGCTCCAATAAATCGATGATTTCTAAGTCACGCTCCAATGTGCTGGATGAATCCATCCTTGAAAATGAACCGCAGTCCGAGAAGGAAGCGTCCTTGTGGCGCAAGAGATGCGAGGCGCCATTCACGCTCTCCCACTTCTTCTCGAAATAAATATCCTTGTCGGCGGAACTCACCATGCCACTGACGATGGATGAGGTTTCGCCGTCGTATCCGCTACCTGCGTCGTTAATACTACTGTTATTGCAGTATGTGCTTGCAGTGATGTTGGAGCAGGAATTGTTCACTGAATCGATGGAATTCTTTCCTCTTCTGCCAACGGCAGCCGGTCGCAGGCCATTCATTACCTTGTGGTTGGGTGCTTTGGAGTGTATACCGTTGGTGCGTCCGCTTGCGGATGAGGACGTCTTTTTGGAGCCATCTCCAATGACATTGATTTTAATGGCTTCTTGCGTGAGAGCGCTTTCCTTGGATGTCATTGATGATGCGGTCCCGCGATGATGCTTCTGTTTTGTATCAACGCCAAGAATGCCGCTTCCGCCATTTTGAATTATTGTTGTTGTCTGAGTGGTTGATGTAACGTCGTCCTTTTCGATGGACTCCTCCTGGCTGTCCTGACGGGATTTCTTCAAACGTTTTGTTGACAAGCGGAAGTAGCCACGTAGACGTTCCTTCTCTGTTCTGTGAATGACAAGAAAACGTATTTAATTTGATTAGAAGATGGTTGTCGCACGCTTTTGTTATTTAAATGCAGTTACAGGAGGAAATTACTTCAAATTCAATGCCTACAGCGGGTAGAGGAGCTCGAAGAAATTTCGACCAACCAAATGATGATTGATTTACTATTGAGCCATGAATTCGTAGAGAACACAGTGAAAGACAGATAGATCGACCTCTTGGTCGTAAACCATAAACTGGGAATATGGAGCGAACACATAAGCCGACTATTTTGATATCGACTTAAGAAAGAAAACAGACAGGACAATAGGGGTGCCCTCATCAGCAAAACACTAAAATTTAGAGCATCATTTGAGGTTTGGCACTCCCCGTCATCTCTTTACATTAAACAGAAACCCGTATTTTGCTAATAAACTCATTTCGTTTACGACTAGGCGCACATTAATCAAAAGAAGAATTTTTAAATTTTGTAATATATGTTCGTGGTCTGCTCAAAAAATATGGCAATTTTTATTTATTCTCACAAAATATTTGTTTATTCATCAATTTCCATCTTATTCCCCTCAAAGATATAATACCTGCGTCTTTTTCAATGCACGAAGCAGTTCTGTTATATATGGTTTGTTATGCCCATGAGTTCTTTCATCTCCTCAATCGATGCAAAACGCCGTCCTTTCATGGGATTCTTTAATCTTGCGAACAAGAAAACGTCACAGGGGGGCCAAATCTGGTGAATACATTGATTTGGGCATGATTACGGTGCTAACCAGTAAACAGGTCCATTATTTAGATGCAAAAGTCATTAATTGTTTTTTTGTAAATCCGGACGTTTACTTCGTTTTGCTTCTCGCAAGCGGCGCATAACTTCAAGACAATACGAAGGTTGCCTTTTATATTTCGGGAATGGACAGCACTACTGCTTCAATCTGACAACTGCCAGCCCTATCGTAAAGTTCGACAATTTTGAGGTTAAACGTACTCAGAACGTTTTGACATACGAGCGCTATTTGTGTTGTTTACTTAGAAGATTCATGTCGCCCAAAAAATGGATTTAAATCGTGAAAATTTTCGTGCTATTATTTTTTACAATTCACACAATTCAACAACAGTGTATCGATGAACTTAACTCAATTTTTGGCGATGAAGCTCCATCAAGGACCAGTGTTTATCGATGGTATCGTGACTTTAACCGAGATCGTAGTTCACTCGAAGACGAATTTCGTGAAGGTCCTCCAAAATCAGTTGTTGTTCCGGAAACCATTGATGCTGTGCGCCAACTGATATTGCACGATCGTCATGTGACCTATCGTGAGATTGAGACAACCCTAGGCATTAGTGGGACCAGCATATATTCAATATTGCATGAACATTTGTCCGTCAAAAAAATTTGTTCGCGTTGGATCCCACACAATTTGTCAATCGCTCAAAAAAAGGCTCGTGTCGATTAGTCGAGAGAAATGTTCCAAGAATACGATCGCGGCGCTTCGAAACACGTATATGACATCCTGACAGGTGATGAAACGTGGATTTACGCGTATCAGCCAGGAAGTAAGCAGCAGTGGACTGTATGGCTGCTTCAAATTGAGTCAAATCCAACAAAAGTTGCTCGCGCACGAAGCACTTCCAAGCAAATGGTCGGTTTTTTTTTCGGAAAACTGGACATGTCGCAACCGTACCACTAGAACAACGCAGAACACAACCATTTCTTTGCCAGTTGTCTTCCAACAAATCAGGAAAACCAACCGCCGAAGACGGATCAGTCTTCACCACGACAATGCGATCTCTCACGCATCGGCTCAACCAACTGCATTTTTGAGCACTCAAAACATTGATTTGATGAGTCATCCGCCGTATAGTCCTAACTTGGCACCAAATGACTTCGTTTTATTCCCGTACGTAAAAAATAAAATGAGCGGTCAACGTTTTTCGACACCTGAAGAAGCGGTTGATGCGTTCAGAATGCATGTTTTGGAGATACCTCAATCAGAGTGGCAAAAGTGCTTCGACAATTGGTTCAAACGCATGCCAAAGTGTATAGATTTTAATGGGGAATATTTTGAAAAACAGTATAGCTATTTTCGATGATTAATATTTGCCTTTGTTCTCTATTCCCGAAATATAAAAGGCAACCCTTGTACTGCTTATTTACCGTCCCAGCATGTAGTAGAATTCCCGATGCACGCCAGAGAAATACAAACAAAAACAGTCAGACAAACCTGATTTTTTTGGCCTTGTTTCTCTTGGGCTCTTTTATTGGGATCATTAGGCCTAGATTTCGATGTCAAAACTATAGTCATAACTCTTCACCAGGTATGACCCATTGAAAGCAAATCTAGATCGCTGTTGACTACGTTCAACAATCCGTGAGCGATGCTCGTGTCACAATATTTGGTGACAAAATTCGCTGCCACACGCTCAATGCCCCAATTTTCGAGAAAATTGCATGATATAAACCCACCCAACATGTATGCCGATATCTTTAGCAACTCCTCTTATAGTGATTCGACGTTTCTTCACTTTCTAAACATGTTTGTTGGTTGTTGATGTACTGGGGCGTCCAGGCTGAACGTCGTCGACCTTCTTTAGAAGGCTTGTACCACATCATTTTTTGACTCAGTGTATTTTCAACGTATGCATGCATATTCTTCGAACCATTTATTTTGACAGCAAGAAATCACCAAACACGCAAAGGAAATCTTACTTTCATACCTCTCAGAAACAAAATATACAGTGTCGGAAAAAACAATTACACCGAATTTGTAGTGGAGAAACCACGTTACAAAACCGTCCGATTCAATGTAAAGTAAAACTGAAAATAATTGATCAAACAATTGTAGTATGTTGAACGCGTTCGCTGCTTAACACGTGCTGAACACACTCATGTATCTCGAGTATTGATTTCGCTTTAAATTCGACACTCGAGCGTGTCCCAATGCACCACAAAATACCGTTTTAAAATTTGGCACAAAACCGCGCTGTTCTCGCGAATTCCATCCTTATCTTTTTTTTATCTTTGTGCTTTAAGCAACCAGTCATATGACTCGTGCTGGCCGGCAAAAGCCCTTCTTTATTATGTGTATTAACTATACTGTGACAAACCTTTTTTTTTACAAATAAAAAATGCAAATGAAATCAAATAAAAACGTTGTTGTGCACAAATTACTTCCACAAATTACACCTCGAAATATTTTGCCCAAAAAAACTGTCTAAAAGTAAATCAACTTAAATCAATTTTATTTATGTTACTTAGGTAAACAACAGATCTTAAAATATTAAAAATCAAACTATGCAACTTCAACACTTAAAAGAATATAATGAAAAATACAGAAATTCAACAACATCAAACGCGACAGCTACATTCAATTATTCCCCTGATTTTTTTTTATTTATTTATTTCTAAAATAATAATAATAATTGGTGGCGCTACAGTCCAAAGGGGGACCAGGGCCTAGCTTGCTCATCAACTACTCGTGTTGTTCTCTCACGAGTAGAAGGGACCTACAGTTTTTTGCCAACTCCGATCGGCGAAATTTGAGAAGCCTTCTTAGGCAGTTATTACTCTTTGAGTGTTGTCAGCAGCTCGAAAGAGGTGGTGCCGTGAAAAATTCGAAAAATTGATGTTTAGCTGGGAGTCGAACCTGGATCCTTCGGCGTGTGAGCGTCGCACTCTACCCTCTACGCCACGGCGACCATTTCTATATTAGAGTTAATTAACTGTTACATTTCCTGCGATCGTCCTATGCTACAAATTTCGTTCATTTGCAAGTTATTAGTGATATTGAGCAAAAGTATTTTTGAGAGCCAAAACGTTTTTTAAAATGGCGAGTAATAAGTACTCCACCGTATTTAAAGTATAGGATACACCATTCCGTATAGGATACACCATTCCGTCGTTTCGCCGGTTTCATAATTCTGGTAGTCTAGAAACTAAACAACGTGGTGGAAGGCCCAGAAAAACCAGCATACGCGATGATCATGGAATAGTGCGGGCTATTAAAAAGGACCCTTTCATGTCTGCAAGGGCAATAGGAAAGGAATTGCACTTGGCTATCTGCACCAGATCAATCCAGCGAAGGATAGAAGAAGCCGTTTTTTTTTCCTACCGTGCTGTAAAAATGCCATTCATTTCGCCGAAAAATCGAAAGGCGAGGCTTGCATTTGCTAAGGAACACATCAGCTGGACCGTTGCCAAATGGAAAATTGTTTTGTTCTCCGATGAATCCAAGTTCAACCTGAAGAATTCAGATGGAGTGCAGCATGTTCGCAGACCAAAAGGCGAAAGACTGAATCCACGATCTACAAGAGGGGCAGTAAAACATGAGGGAGGTAGTATTATGGTCTGGGGATGCTTTTTCAGTCAGGGAATCGGGCCAAATCATAAAATTGATGAAATAATGGATCGTTTCATGTACAATGATATTCTTTAAAACGTAATGTTTTCATATGCTGAAGAAGAGATGTCCTTGAGATGGATATTCCAACATGATAACGATCCGAAGCACACCGCGAAAGTTGTGCAAAATTGGTTTTTCAATAACAAAATCAATGTTTTGAAGTGGCCAGCGCAGTCCCCAGATCTTAACCCCATAGAGAACTTATGGGAGATTGTTAACCAAAGAATTCATCGGGAAAGGTGTAACGGCAAGGATTCGCTTTTTGGTCAAGCTAAAATTGCTTGGAAGAGTATCCCCGCAGATATCATAAATAATTTAATTGAGTAAATGCCCCCGAAGTGGCCGCCGTGGCGAAGTGGGTAGAGTGCGACGCTCACACGCCGAAGGGTGTAGGTTCGATTCCCAGCTCAACACCAATTTTTCGAATTTTTCACGGCACCACCTCTTTCAAGCTGCTGACAACGCTCAAAGAGTAAACATTTTCTAAGAAACCTTCTCACATTTCGCCGTTCGGAGTCGGCAAAAAACTGTAGGTCCCTTCCACTCGTGAGAGAATAGTAGCGCGCACAACACGAGTAATTGATGAGCAAGCTAGGCCCTGGTCCCCCTTTGGACTGTAGCGCCAACAATTATTAAATGCCCCGGAGATGTGAAGCAGTTATTCAAAATAATGGGTTTGCTACAAAATGTTAATAAAACAGATGCTTAGAAGAAAATTGAAATAAGTGCTTTAGTTTTGTCGCGCTTGATTTTGTTGAATTTTTTTATATTTCATTATATTTTTTTAAGTGTTGAAGTTGCTTAGCTTGTTTTTTCGTATTTTAAGATCTGTTGTTTACCTAAGTAACATAAATAAAATTGATTTAAATTGATTTACTTTTAGACAGGTTTTTGGGCAAAATATTGCGAGATGTAATTTGGTGCTATTGTTTTGTCCGACACTGTATAAGCTTTCAAACTAAAACTGTATGTTTGAAGAGAGTGTGCCAACTTAACAAAACAAAAATATATACTGCAAAATTTGAAAATGTTAGCTTAATATTTTAAGGTAATGCAATTTACATAACTTTAATGACTTTTGTAATTTATACTTTGTTTGCTTCACGTCCGTATTCTTCGGGGTCTTAACATGAACTGCTTAGTCTTATCTTTATCGGGTCTTAGGTAAAACGGGACGCTAGCTGTCCATATAACTCTCCTCAAATCTTCTAGACTAGAAAATTTGCCCAACACTGTCTTGAGGTGATCGAAGTGTGTCCATGTGGCGTGTACTTTCCCATGAATAGATACCAACATTTTCTGTGTGCATTCGAAATGAAATGAAGATAGAACAGATATGATGACTGGGGCTTGTCTGCAGCTGAAGCTATGAACACAAAAGTGTGCATCGGCCTCTGTCATTTTGTCACGCTTTGCACTAGGAAACAGGTAGAGCATCTAAACCAAAATTGAAAACTTTGATGTATCTTGAAAAACCGTGCCAAATTTTTAATTAGTTGATTGGATCTCAACTTGTTATCCTACAATTACATAACATCTTACCTATAAGTTTCGCAATAATTTGCATTCTCTCTTTCACTCAAATCAAAAAATTCTCCTACACGAGCCTCTTTAAATTACAACACATTCTCTACACACGAAACACGCCCCTGCAATCGGTCCTTTTTGACAGCAGTCCCCACTAAGAGATTCAAAGTAGCCCCCTGGACCTACGTAATTAAAACAAAATAACAGTTCGATTGCAAAGTTGTTTGTCTTATCCCGCAATTGAAAAGAACTCTGTTGCCACTCAATTAAATAGACTCGTATTTCGATTGAAACTACTCCTCAGACCAACGCGACGTAGCCCCACTAAATCACTGTGAGGATCTGGCTATGCAGTGCTTGAACTGCTTTCAGAAAAAGTAATTTACAAAAATTGTCAAAAGAAGCGCCCTCCATCTGGCAGTCACAATACCCCCGAGCTATTTGCGCTGCTTAGCTTGCCTGAACTTTGTTCTTTGATTTTAATTTTGCTTTTGTTGTTCTTCTCGTTTGTTTCTTTTTTCTCTTCATTCTGTTGGTTCCCTTCACGTGGGGGAAGAAGTTTTGAATGGCATGTGAATATAACAGCCGGCGCTGGAACTTGTTTATTATTTTTTTGCAGCCATCCACCACCGGGTAATGTAGTCAGCTCTTGATTGATCTGCGTTTTCTATGCTCGTGAAAGTTAATTCGATGATTTTGACAAGTTCGGGGGGAGTGGTGACAATTCAGCTACTTGAGCCGAGTGTAATTGTGTAAAACAGATTTTCTTTCTGATTTCCGGTGGATTCGAATTCGGTGTCGGGGTGGCGATCGATATTCCGGTTTGAATGTCACTCCATTTCAGGGGGACCGGAAATGGATAAAGTCAAGTGTTGACGGGAAACATGAAGGAAATTGATTTGAATTCTGGACAGTATAGGCAACTGGACCTCATGGATGAGAGTATCCGGGGGTGGAAATGTCATCGCCAACAATTGAAATGGCGAAATGGGCGTTATTGGTGGAGATGAGAATGCTATTTGTTTGACCTGCAGCAGCGTGTGACGTCAAAAGAAATAAAAGAAACACTTTGTGGGGGCTTCACATAACTTGCAATCCGTCTTGAAGGAAGCAATGGAAAGAGGAATGCCAACGATTCGATTGACATTCAAACCCCAACCATATACAACGCATTTTAGAATGTGTTTAATGAACGGTAGTTGTCAGACGGATTTCATTTGTATTTTGCTTTTGTTGGGAGTGCAAATTAATTTCTTTTGTTGAAAAAACTTTAAGTATTGTCCATCGGAAGCGACTAGCTTCTCTCATCTTCCTGGAAATTTGCAATTTACCACCTCTGAACAATGAGTTGTCTCTGGCATTGATACAGCCATTGAGCCATTCTCCGATTTCTGCAAAAGTTCCAAACCAGCGACTTCCCGTCTGTTGAAAGGACTAGTTGACGAAGGATGTCTGGGAAATAAAGCGTGCGGAGGAAATCACCAAATTTCAGCGTTTCTAGGTCGTTTCTGACTGCTTGCCAATTAAAAGAGGCAATTAAAACATCCCGCAAATGCGACTTGATTAAATCAAATCTAGACATTTTCAAAGAGTCAGAATACAATGCTGTTGTCTAACAGACGCTGGTGCGCGCCTGGTGACAAATGTCACACTTATTCATTGAAGTAGTTAATGGGTTTTCAGATAAGCTACAACTTGCAGGTGTTCTGTTTAATGCCCGGAATCTAAACAAAGAGTCAGATTCATTCTTCCACTGGCGGAATAAGTGGGTTTAAACATATTTGGAAACAATTGAAAACTCAGTCCAAACAGTACGTTTTGTTAAATGAAATTTTGGACAGAGATAAAGGCTCGTCAAGCATGCTATACGCAAGTTTTTCAAAGAGTTCTTAAAACTGATGAGACAAGTGAACAACATTCATACCACAGTCATTGGACCGTACGCTATGACAGTGTCTTATGATTTTTTTCAAACTCAACAGCTCAGCTTGTGGCAGATTCTGCCCTAAAATCTCCCAAATTCCATGGGACTCGGGCATTGAAGGCAATCTGTTGTTTTCGCTTTGTATTTTAAGTCTGAAGTCAGGGGTTTGAGTTGGACCACAAATTCGATCATTCGAAGATCATTTTTTCTTTTGTGCCACCCTTTGTTTCCGGCCATTACTGGAAAAACAAAGTTGCCGCGTTTGGCGCTATCCTGAACCAGCGTGTTCTTGCTGAGAAGCCAATACATCCACAGGGAGTGAAGGCTTAGATTGTACTTCGAGGTTGTGGCACCATAAGATCTCCTTTTTGTTGAAAACGAGTCTGGGAACAAGAGTCCTCTCAACGGTGAGCGTTCCAGATTCGTATTCGCCATCTATTTTTACTGAAGTTGAAAACATGGCCTTGACAAATTTAAGATCACTCAAAAACACCATTCCAAGAACACTGTTTTTAAACTGTTTTTTGTGTACAAGTCTGAAAATTCGACCTTATTTAAAAGTAAATTTAAATAATACTTTGCCAACAACCTTATGGCAACAATCTGAGACCGATCCAATGATTTAAAGACAGTATCATGGGTTAATAATAATAATTGTTGGCGCTACAGTCCAAAGGGGGACCAGGGCCTAGCTTGCTCATCAACTACTCGTGTTGTGCGCGCTACTGTTCTCTCACGAGTAGAAGGGACCTACAGTTTTTTGCCGACTCCGAACGGCTAAATTTGAGAAGCTTTCTTAGACAGTTATTACTCTTTGAGTGTTGTCAGCAGCTCGAAAGAGGTGGTGCCGTGAAATATTAGAAAAATTGGTGTTGAACTGGGAGTCGAACCTAGACCCTTCGGCGTGTGAGCGTCGCACTCTACCCACTACGCCACGGCGACCACAGTATCATGGGTTAAAGTTTGAAAATATCCGCAAGCTTTTGGACAACAACATAAGTCCCCATAGTTGATACCTTCCTAAGTAACCTCGAGTAAAACGAAGTTGAAGACAGATAATTGAAGTTTCAGTACACTGCCACCTCGTTTGTATGCATAACTGGTGCTGTTTGTCCGAAATCAAAAGGTCTTTTGGGTAAACACACACCAAAACGAACTCGCAAGGATCTTATGATGACCGGTGTCGTCTCGCCGAGGAAGGGAATCGCTGCCAAGTGCACCCAAATCAACCAATGGCAAGATCTTCGCATCATTGGGCTCAAATCAAATTACTTTTAAGATTGAAAAAGCAAATTCAAAATTTTCCAATCTGATGGTTAAATGTGGGAAAATCCAATTAAACGAATCTAGCAGTCAACGTGAACAACGGTTGTTGAGAAGTTAACGTTTGAGGCTGTCGAAAGGCTGGTGTGGGCGAGACGGTCTTCATTGCCACTATTATGGATAGAAAGTGCACACGAATATTTCAAAACACAGAAAATGCACACGAATATTTCAAAAGAATGTCCTAAAACAGGACTGAAGTGCTGATGTTTATATTTACAGAATAGAAGAGGGAAAGAGAGCTGTATAAATTTCAGACAAGAAAAGTCGTACTTCGTGCGTAACTGCAACAGATAGTACCATAGATCAGATTGTTGTCTTTTCTTTATTTTTCTGTTTTTACCAGGTATACCAGTATGAAGAGAGTGTCAAGATGCATATGTCTCGATAGGGAACATTTGTTGTGAACGAGCCCTAATTTTTTTTTTTTTTTTGTTTGTTTGCTATGACATCTGTAAAAAATCTCAAGTATACATCAAGTCATTGAGCAGACAACATTATATTTTTTCATCGTGTTAAAAATGTCGAATTTTGTACCAGAAAGTGATGATTTGCGGAAAGCATTAATTTTTTGTTTTCATTTGAAGAAAAGTGCTGCAGAGTCGCATCGAATGCTTGTCGAGGCATATGGTGATCATGCTCTATCAGAAGCAACATGCAAAAGATGGTTTCAACGGTTCAGAAATAATGATTTTGATGTGAGAAATGAAGAACGTGGAAGACCACCAAAAAAGTTTGAAGACGCCGAATTGTAAACGATATTGGATGGAGATGACACTTCGAGTCAAAGGCAAATGGCAGCAATGTTAAATGTTGTACAACAAACAATTTCTGACCGTTTAAAACCTATGGGAAAGATCCAAAAGTGTGGAAAGTGTGTGCCACATGAATTGAATGAGAGACAGATGGAAAACCGAAAAACACTTGTGAAATTTTGCTTCATAGACAAGAAAGAAAATCGGTTTTGTATCGGATTATTACTGGCGATGAAAAATGGATTTATTTTAAGAATCCTAAACGGATTCTGGGACAAGCATCAACATCGACTGCAAAACCAAATCGATTCGGCAAGAAGACAATGCTGTGTGTTTGGTTGGACCAGAAAGGTGTGCTGTACCACGAGCTCCTAAGACCTGGTGAAACCGTTAATAATGATCGCTACCGACAACAAATGATCAATTTCAACCCTGCATTGATCGATAAACGACCAGAATGGGCCAGAAGACACGGCAATGTAATTTTGCTCCATGACAATGCACCTGCACACTAAGTAAAACCGGTTCAGGATACAATGAAAACACTTGGCTGGGAGCAGCTACCCCACCCGCCGTATCCACCAGACTTGGCTCCTTCCGACTACCATTTTTTCTTCATCGATGGGACAAGCATTGGCTGAGCAGCACTTTGATTCCTACGAGGAGGTCGAAGATTGGGTGTCTGATTGGTTTGCTTTAAAAGACGAACAATTTTCTTGGCGTGGTATTCACAAAAAAATTGTGGTCGCCGTGGCATAGTGGGCAGAGTGCGATGCTCACACGCCGAAGGGTTTAGGTTCGACTCCCAGTGCAACACCAATTTTTCTAATATTTCACGGCACCACCTCTTTCGAGCTGCTGACAACACTCAAAGAGTAATAACTGTCTAAGAAAGCTTCTCAAATTTCGCCGTTCGAAGTTGGCAAAAAACTGTAGGTGCCTTCTACTCGTGAGAGAACAGTAGCGCACACAACACGAGTAGGTGATGAGCAAGCTAGGCCCTGTACCCCCTTTGGACTGTAGCGCCAACAATTATTTTTATTATTCACAAATTGCCAGAAAGGTGGTCAAAATGTGTAGAGAAATGTCTATTGACAGCATCGACATATTTTCTTCTTCTTCTTATTGCACTAAAGTGCGCTCAGGATCTGGGCCTCAAACAACATCACTCTCCAGCCAGCAGGATCTTTCGCCAGCTGCCTCCAGTTCCGCACTCTATGTTGATTGGCGTCCTTCTCCATTTGTGTGCGCCATATAAGCCAATGACTTACATTCGAAGACTCTCTACATGGCCTAGCCATCTTAAGCGCTGTTTCCGAAGACGCTTGACCAGGCGCATGTCACTGTACAGCCCATAGAGTTCGTCTTTAAAGGTTTTCCTTCAGATGCCATCAACGCGACCAAGACGAAAAATCTCACGGAAATCTTTTTGCTTTTTTGCTTCCTCATCCGTCTTTGGTAATGTTCAGGTTTCCGCACCACAAAGTGGGACTGGGGTGATCAAGCTGTTATATAAAGCGAGCATTCCTGAGAGGGTTTTATTACTTATGTGCCTCTTGAGCCCAAAGAAACATCGACATATGCCGCCCTATAAACGGGCCTATCATTAAATGATGAAATGATAAATGAAGCTCCCGCAAATCCACAACATCCGCTTAACCTTTCAAATTTTTCTGCCAATTCCGCTAATTAGTAAAGGCCGTGAGCGGTTTTAAACTCTGCTTAGTTTTGGGACATAACATTGTTCCAGGAAATCAATACGCCCCCGCCCACATACCTAACGTATCACTCTGAAATCAGAAAGGATGAGGAATGCACAATGTTTTCGAGTTCCAATCATAATTCTCTTATTCCATCAAACGTAAGCTAATACTTCACAGGCACACCTGATGACAGTTCGCAGTTCCCCCCTCTGAGCCGTAGAGATTTTTCTGAGCTTCACGCAAATATGAAAAATAAGATTTTATGCGGAAAACAGACGCGGATTTGCGACTTTGCATACGCAGAACGAGGGACCAGCAACACTTGCTGACAACACGAGCAAGAACTTTTAATAACTACCCACGCTAGCCTCCACTTGAAAAGCACCTCAGACACGTAAGCAGTAACTAGGAGTCCACACACAAAACAAAAACTCCCATTCACCTTTGTGACATTTCGACTTGTCTGGTCCAGAGCGTGTGCGTCTTATGGACAAAGTTTATTTTGCGTAGTCCTGTTCGCAGAAATCGCAGAGATTATTATTCCATTAGATACCAATTTCAATTCACTGCTGCTGTGAAGCTCTTGTGATATCAGCTGACGTGTCCTCAAAGTGTGAGCAAGTGTATGCCCCCTCCTGGGGCAGTGCGACGAGCTCATGCGGAGCTAAACGAACAAACAAGTTTCAACTCACCTTGGCAATATCTGGGATGCGTAGATGCAAGGGAAAATAACCGTTGGCAGGAAGGCAATCCAAACAAACATTAGGTAGGTGAAGTCGAAGTGCTTCGTGTTCTCGTATGTCTCGACCATGACCATCCGGGCCAATCGAAGTATCATCAACGGGCACAGGCAAAGCACCTGAGCGGCGGCCATGGATCCCAGATTGCGTTGTTTCCTCTTCTCTCGGTTGACGTCCATTTCGGCGCTGTACAAGTCGTATGACTTTGCTGTTGTGCTGTCCACTGCCATCGGTCCCGACCTGCTGTGACCACGTTCTACGGATGATGCGGACGAGTGCCTGAAAGGAGTTGAAATGAAAGTGAAAGCATAATTATGCGGTCAATTACTGAGTGAGAGTGATGATTGTAGTTTTGTGCGGTGGAGTGGCAGCAACTTGACTCGGCTAGACGATGGCGTTAAGAAATCGTTTTTCCATTCTAACCCAAACGACAGCCATAGATCAAAACCTGTGACCAAAAAGAATTGTAATCTCTAGACCATTTACAGTGGCGTGCAAGACAACACAATCGTTGCAAGGTACTCTCGAGAAGCTTTGTGACGCAGATGTCATATTACGAGGAAAAGTTTGAAACCGCAAGAACAATTCAAAATGGGACAGGAGACTCATTGCTCTGGGGAAATGAGGAAAGCAAGAAGGCAACATTTGAAAACCTCTTGCGGGAATTGCCGGATGCCCTGACAACAGTGTAAAATGGAAACCAGGAGCACACCGCTAGACACTTTTCCACAAATTGATTGCTTAGCGAAACAGTGGGAACCCGGAGCACTTGCATAAAAAAAGACTTATATTGATGTAAGCCCATCACAAAGTAGCTTACCCATGTGAAGAGTAATACATAGTCAGACTTTACTGATAGGTAAACTGCTTCACTTGGGAAGCCATTGTAGAAAGATTCACCGCTGAGCGGCCCCTCGGTGTCTCAGGATTCGCGGAGTTTGCAGTGCACATAATCGACCCACTGAAACCAACTTTCCAAAATTAATGGCCCCCTTTAGTTAAGAGGACGACACTTGACCACATTTGGCAAGACTATAGTAAGTTACGATGAGAGTGTACGCGAAGTCGCATATATAACTTTTGAGACGAACATAAAATTCTACACAACAATCAACAAATAATAAAGGTACCCAATTACTTCTAGGAGAATTTACGAATACGATTAACGCTGAACAAAAACGACTATCTCCTTGTACTCTTCATCGATTTTAACAAGACCTTTGACACTCTGGAGCCTGAAAAACTGATAAATAGTCTGTACAAATATAGTCTTAGAGGACTAATGACAAATTGGTTAAAAAATTATTTAACAGACAGAACGATTCAAGTTAAAGGATCGAACATATCAATAAAAATAATAATAATTGTTGGCGCGACGGTCCACAAGGGGGCCAGGGCTTAGCTTGCTCATCAGCTACTCGTCTTGTGCATGCAAGTGAACTATCATCATTCAACTCCCCATCATCAGCAGCAACACCAATACTCATCATCGTCGACAAAAAAATTTAGCCACCAACGCCATTAACAGCAACGTTCTCTCATGAGTAGAAGGGACCTACAGTTTTTTTGCCGATTCCGAACGGCGAAGTTTGAGAAGCTTTCTTAGACAATTATAACTCTTTGAGTGTTGTCAGCAGCTCGAAAGAGGTGGTGCCGTGAAAAATTCAAGGTGTTCAGCCGGGAATCGAACCTATACCCTTCGGCGTGTGAGCGCCGCACTCTACCCACTACGCCACAGCAGCCACCGTACATACCAAGCACTGAAAAAAAAAATTAAGTATGGAGTATCGCAAGACTTGAAACAAGGACCTTTCTTATTAATTCTTTTCATGAATAAACTACTGACTATAGTTATTAAGGGAACAATATATGAGGGGCGTTCAATATATTCTCAGTATCGATATGAAGGAAAATACAAATTCAATTTAAATTGTTTTTATTTTTCCTCTTTAACATCAATGCATTTGCTACTTCTTGAGATAAGCTTTTTTAAACTCTCAAAAAAATGAATTTCCTCTTTCTCTGCATAATACCCATTTATTGCCGACTTGAGTTCTTTATCATCCGAAAATCTATTTCCGCGAAGACATTTTTCCAAATCCGGAAACAGGAAACAATCACTAGAGGCTAGGACTGGACTATAGGGTGGGTGTTGGATGTCTTCGAAACCACAATCTCGCGCAGCAGCTTTAGAAAGTCGTGCCGTGTGCACAGGAGCGTTGACATGAAGAAGCAACACACCCGCTGAGAGTTTACCCAGTCTTTTCTTTTTAATTTCCTACCGCAAATTATGCAATTATGGAACCGTAGGATATGGCGTTGATGGTTTCACCTTTTCTTTTTGTACTCAATGAGCAAGATTTCCTTTGAGTTCCAAAAAACTGTGGCCATGAGCTTCCCGGCAGACGGAGTGACTTTGAACTTGTTCGAGGGGTCTGTTTCTTTTCTCTGCTATTGCATGGACTCTTGTTTGATTTCAGGGTCATAGTGGTGAACCCATCTTTCGTCCCCAGTAACAATTCGATCTATAACACCGTCCGCGTTCTCACTACACATCTTCAAAACCTCTCTACAGCATGCGATTCTCACTTTTTTCTGAGGCGCTGTGAGCATTCGTGGCAACCACCTTGCACTAATCTCTGAAAGGTTAAGATGGTCATGAAGAATGGTATGAATGGTACCAGTTAAAAGATTGGTGATCTCTGCTATCATTTTCACCTCTATTCGGGCAACCTCAAGAATAAATTGTTCGAATTCTCTGATACTTTCTTCCGTACAAGCAGTAGCCGGGGCGCTGGAGCGGGGGTCGTCTTCAATGCTCTCTCTGCGTCGCTTGAACTCACTTGACCACTTTTGCACAGTTGATAATGAAAGTGCGGAACCCTGGCAAACAGCCACCATCTCTTCATGAATAGTTTTTGACTTTTTCCTTGCTTAGTGAGAAATTGAATTTCAGCGCGATGCTCAATTTTCACCATCAACGTCTCAGTTACCATTAAGATTCTGCTTAACTAGAGAAACCGAAGTAATAGTCACGCTTACATGAAATTTTACATGAATGCACTAAAATAATAATATTACTTGGTAAATAAGTCAATTTATATATCCAACCTCAGCTCCACTCCGATACGGAGAGAATATATTGAACGCCCCTCGTAACCCTATACGGATGATATGATAGCAATCTGTGAAAAACATTTTAGCATTAGCATTTTACAAAAAGAGTTTGATGCAGTATCATAATGGTGCCACGATAGTGGGTTTATTATAAATACTGCAAAACCTAAAGGACTCCAGTCAATAAAACCGTACCCATCCGTATTTACCGCAGAAATGACTTTTGCCCCCTTTACGAAACCAATAACGCAGTCGAAATAGTTTCACGACTTAAGTATCTTGGAGTTACAGCGGACAGCAACTTTTTATGGCGCGAACACATAAGACCCTTGCGTTTTCAGCTCAGACGTGCTATAAGGTTGCCAAATATCTCCCTTCTGCACTTTTGCTTTTGATTTAATGATTCATAAAAAATGTAACAGTGATCGGATTTTGTTCAGACATGCGTCGTTTTTGTGGCCGCCGTGGCGTAGTGGGTAGAGTGCGACGCTCACACGCGGAAGGGTCTAGGTTCGATTCCCAGCTCAACACCAATTTTTCGAATTTTTAACGGAACCACCTCTTTCAAGCTGCTGACAAAACTCAAGGAATAATAACTGTCTAAGAAAGCGTCTTTAATTTACTCGTTTGGACTCGGCAAAACTGTAGGTCCCTTCTACTCATGAGAGAACAGTAGCGCGCACAACACGAGTAGTTGATGAGCAAGCTAGGCCCTAGCCCCCTCTGGACTGTAGCGCCAACAATTATTATTATTATTATTATTATGCGTCGTTTTGTTCAATAATCTATTTCCATCTAGATGGCAACTTCATAATATCCCCTCGTAGAAGCCCACATCCATATTGGTGAAGAACTCGGAGAGCCAATTTTCACAAGCCTCTTTTGAGTTCAACTTCACACCACCGAGGGCGTTCGACATGGAAAGGAACAGGATAATCACTTGGCGCTATGTCCGGGCTATATGCTGGATGCGATGAAACCGACCATCCGAGCTGCTGCAGCTTCTGACCAGACATCAACGAAATGTATGGTCTGGCGCTGTCCTGGTGGAACACTACACCCTTCTTGTTGGTCAGTTCTGGACCCTTCTGGTTGATCGCCTGCTTGAAGTGGCCCAGTTGTTTCCAGTAGATGGTAGAATTAAGCGTCTGGCCATACGGGAGTAGCTCATAATGGATGATTCCCTTAGAATCCCACCAAACACACAGCAAAACCTTCCTGGCCGTCAATCCCGGATTGGCCACTGTTTGAGACGATGCATCGGTCTTCAACCACGACCGTTTTCACTTGATATTGTCGTATTTGATCCATTTTTCATAGCCAGTCACCATCCGCTTCAAAGATGGGTCGAGTTCGTTTCGTTGCAGCAGCATATCGCAGCCGTTGATTCGGTCTAGAAGGTTTTTTGCGTCAAATCATGCGGCACCCAAACATCAAACTTTTTTCTGTTTCCAGCCTTCTGCAGATGGTTTAAAATGGTTTGGTGACTAACTCCCATCTCCTGTGCGATGTCACGAGATGCCACATGCTGGTCTAACTCGATAATTTCCATGATTCGATCGGTATTCGTCGTCACAGGTCTTCCGCCGGCTGGCTTATCCATGGTGGCGTTTTACCGGCCAAGTATTGCCAAATACGAGTCCTGTAGCGCATTGTACATAGCCGGAAAATTCAAAGGACACAAAGGCAAAACAGTTTTTAACTTCGTGCTTATAACTTTTTTGTTTTTGACTCTTTTGTTAGCTTCTAAGTATATTCCGACTGTGAAACTAGTTTTAAATGAAACTACCAATAACATTTACTTTCAAGTATAAAACCTGAAACATAGTTTTGTAGACTGTTTTTTGACGCTCCCTGTACGTATCTCATTCTCAAAATTAATCGTCCTTCGGAACATTTCATTACACCACGTTTGTTCTTATCCAAAATACGCATCAATTGACACGTCATACAATGTGTCCAAAGTTTTTGCTGTTCTAAAGCGCAACAAAGAGAAACAGTTGAATCAGTTTATCCGCCATTTTGTTCGAAAAATTGTGTTTTCGAAAAAATCTTGCATTTATCTCTCGCCACAGGATCGTTTAACAATATTATTGACGAACTTTCTGGGATCAAGCGAGATGCATATAGAGCCCGAACCCGCCCTGAAACTGCTAGGTCAGGTTGGATTTTTTATCAGCACAACCCAACCAGCATGACTCTGCAGCATAGAAGCTTATCAAGAAATCAGCGGAACTCTGCTTTCTGCAGACAGAGTAGATTACAGACGGCTTGTTGACCTACTACGAAGACACTTCGCATCCGCTTAGTACTAAAGTGATGTACAGCTGAATCATAAAACCCTCTGTGATGCCTGATCCCGTGAGCGGATCTACCTGATCCTACAAAGTGTTTTCAGGCCTTCTGCAAAAACTGGTTATTTTTTGCTGCTTTTAACTTCCTCAGACGTTGAGAGGACAGAGAACAAACATAACTTGTCTCCCAACATTTTGCCTCAGTTAAAATTTTTGTCGGATTTTTGAAAGAAGTTTCCATTATAAGTCCCGACATTCGCGTTATCTAGAAGACCCAATGGTGACAGTCTACAGTCTATAGTGTTAAAGTCGGGGTCTCTAAGTATCACAAACGTAAAAAGCACTGCGCTTACAAAAAAAGGTAAAACTGTGGCTTGTTGTTTTACCCTACCCCTTTGAACTCATCAAACGAATTCTCCTAGATGTTATTCCAATCCAATTTCAGCAAAAGTTTCCTGTCCCCGGACAAGGGTTCTTCTCAGACATAGGCAAAGAATTCAATTTTATTTAAATGGCGATAAAGTTTTTGTAAACTCACCCGAACAGACATTTTTCAAGGCAAGAGGGTAATTTTTCTGCACGGTCACAGAGCAGTTGACCTCCTCGAACAAACAACGGATGGGGTAAAAGTGGCTGATCCCAGCAAAAGGCAGCTGGTAAACACTTTGAAGAAAACATTGCTTTCATAGCAACTGTTCGCGAAATCCTGAATAGCGGGAGCGCATCTATCATTCTGCTTCTCTTGCTTTCGAAGAAAACGACAAAACCGACACAAAAACCTTTTAAATGGCAAAGACATTTGGATTCGAGTATTTGTTTGAAATTAATGTTTTTGTATCTTGTTCGCATTTTGTTTCTTCTTCCGATGGGCTGTGACTTTCCTGTATTTCATTCAAGCCACCACTCTCTACTCTTCGCCAAATATTTTGCTTCGCAAATAATTCACGACGTAACAGAGGGACTGCGGATGTTTGCTCCGTTCAGATCCTTGGGGAATTCAATCGGAACAAAAACCATTCGATGTGGATGCTCCTTTTTTGGATGAAACTGCTTGGATTCATTATTTATGTGGAATCATTAATTAAAATGAGGAAAATGAATACTTGTAGAGGACTGGTCGATTTCTTGCTTAAAGGCTTAACAATCAACGTGACCCATGGTTTGTTTATTTTTTTCAGTTTTCAATGGATTTCAGCGGTTGTCTGTAAACGGAGGAGTTTCATTTTGCATGCAAATGAAAAGAGTCATGCTTGGCATTCTTGAATATTTTTTTTATGCCCACCAGAACAACAAAATTGAGGCAGTCAATCAATACTTTATGTATTCGTCAAGCCCATCCAACGCGTCACATTCATAACTCGAAAGGGGCACATTTTGAGTCACAACGCGTTGGTCGCAAATCAAACCCGTGTGCATACTGCTAATGAAAAATTATTACTCGGGTGTTTCGCATACTCTAAAAATGTCCCAGCACAATGAAGGCAATACCAACATTGTTTCTGCATACACCTAGAATTAGTAGCTGAGTATTTTTTACGCGATTTCATTCCAATAACAATGCGTTGTAAAAGGTGTTTTTATTGATGGTAGAGAGCTGTGGTATGGAATAAAATGAAGAAAGTTATTCTACATTGATATGAAGTTTGCTTCGTCCTAAAGATAATCTTCGGGCATTATGATTTCAATCCTACTTCTGGCATATTATAGCAAACTTTGACGTTGCTTCATCTTCAGTTTCATTTCGATGACATTTTTCAACATGTATGGATGTACAGCTCTGTGCAAAAAAATAGCACCACGTTGAGGTCTGCATTTTGGATGCTAATTACTTTTCTCTATGATCATGTGAAGACACGATATTTATTGTAGGACATCTGTTGGGTATCAGTAATAAAATACAAAAAACAAGATAAGCGAAGATGCATTTTAAGACAAGAAAATTCCCGTTATACGAAATGAAACCGAAATTTCGGTGTGCAAAATAATAGCACCATGTCATTCTAAAAAGTGTTTTCGAAGTGTTTGGTGGTGTTTAGTTTTTTTTTGTGCGTCAAAAGATTTAAGTAAAAATATTTAAGTATTTTGAAACTAGTATTTTTAAAATGCAACGTTATAAACAATTAAAATGGGTCGCGGTGTGCATTGTACTCCTAAGAAACGTGGACTTATAAAAAAATTAGTTTCTGACGGAAAAACGTACAAATTTATTCGGGAAATCGTTGGTTGTTCGAATAGGATGATTAATAATGCAAAAAAACACGTCGAAAAAGGAGAAACAGGAGGTAGAAAATCGAAATTAACCTCTACCGACGAGCGAAGAATGATAAGATTAATGAAAAAAACCCATTCATCAGATCAAACAAAATAAAAGAGGAACTATGTCAAGCATATAAATTCTACATACGCCATGGTACACGCGTCCGTATTTCGATATGGACATAGTTAAATTAGGTTTTTTTTTTTCATTAAGTTTAAATTTAAGATAGGTTAGGTAAGGCTTAGGCTTAGACTCAGACCCAAGTTTTTTTCAACTTTCTTGGAAAAAAAAAAAATAATTATTTAATTTTAATTTTAGTAACAATAGTTTGTTCGCCCAAAGGCAATTTTTAAATTACATCAAGAAAAGCTTAGAGCACCTGCTAATGGTCAGTAAGTTAGATTTAAGAACTACTGTAAAGATGAATGTAAGCTAGTTTTAAGTATTTTTCTAGAATTAAAGTAAGATTAGATTATATATTTAATAAAATATGCCAAAAACGAAACGAGGAACTAAATCTGCCCGTATCAACATCAACCATAAGAAGGAAGTTGATAGAGAAGGAACTTCCTGCCAGAAGTCCCAGAAAAGTACCCTTGCTGACAAAGGTCCATCTTCATAAAAGAAAACAATTTGCGCAAGAACATTTGAACTAATCGACTCTATGCCACGACGTTGTGCCGCTGTGCTAAAAAATAAGGGTTATAAGACGAAGTGTTAGAACAGTAGTATAAGTAGTAGTATAAATAAAAAAAAATTAAAACCGTACTATTCCACTAAATTTTGCAGTTTATTTACGACGTTTTACATGTGGTGCTATTATTTTGCACACCGAAATTTCGGTTTCATTTCGTATAACGGGAATTTTCTTGTCTTAAAATGCATCTTCGCTTATCTTGTTTTTTGCATTTTATTACTGATACCCAACAGATGTCCTACAATAAATATCGTGTCTTTACATGATCATAGAGAAAAGTAATTAGCATCCAAAGTGCAGACCTCAACGTGGTGCTATTTTTTTTCACAGAGCTGTATATCGTGACCGCTGTGGCGTAGTGGGTAGAGTGCGACGCTCACACGCCGAAAGGTCTAGATTCGATTCCGGGCTGAATGAATACCTCGAATTTTTAACGACACCACCACTTTTGAGCTGCTGACAACACACAAAGAGTAATAACTGTCTATGAAAGCTTCTCAAACTTCGCCGTTCAGAGTCTGCAAAAAAATGTAGGTCCTTTCTACTCGTGAGAGAACAGTAGCGCGCACAACGCGCACGAGTAGTAGATGAGCAAACTAGGCCCTTGTCCCCCTGCGGACTGAAGCGCCAACAATTATTATTATTATGGATGTATATCGGCAGTAGCTCCCCGAATTTTGTCCCCAAGGTCGTCAATTATTTCGAAATTCACGACATATACTAGGGGTTTCATATATACAACCAAAAGAGAGTCAAACAATGTTGAATTGCACTACTTTGGAGGACAATGGAGGATCTGTTACATGAAACTATGCGGTTTCTAAGCTTTTCCTTCAACAAAGCAAATTTGGCACCAGTTGTGTGATGTGTTGCGCCATTTTATTGAAACCAGCTACTGCACATCATGGTTGTTGAATCAAACGTAATAAACGAGATAGTTAGTTTTCATGGCTCTAAAGGAAGTATGGAAAATGTTCCCATGAACCCAGAAAGCACCCCAAACGGTCAGGTTTTGTGGATGTAACCTCGTTTCAACAAAGAGTTGACTTATTTTGCTTTTTATCTCGGTGCTACACACAATTTGTATTTTTTTTTCTTCACGTAGCTTTCCTTTCCTGGGCGCTGCCCAATCGGCACAGAAACCGTCTCTTAAACCTACATGACGACAGGAAATGTTGATTACTTGCTCTTCTAAAAACCCTGCTTACCCATGTTCAGATAAGTTCAATCCTTGTAGCGATTTAATTTCGCTCACATGATATGAATTTCCAAAGTTGTCATCATCTTTACCCGGCTTCAAAATTTGGTCATTAGATCTATTTGTATGGTAAGCCTATAGGTTACCTACTTGTGCCTCAGAGGACCCACCAATTGCAGTTTTCCCACATAAATCTCTGTTAAAGACTATTTTGAATTTAAAATTAATTATTCAATGAGTTTTTTTTTTTGTAAGCGTATATAGGCTTGAATTTCACTTTGCATGTAAATTACACAAACAACAATTCCTATATCCGCTTTTAAGCCTAGATTATGAAATAAGCCTGTGAAATAAGCGGCGATAAAAACAGTGCTTCTAATCAGAGGTTTCTATGTGTTGTCGATAGTTTATTCTGATATGTCCTTAAATCCTTAAATTCATTTATCTGATAAACAAAAAAGAAACGGCAAGAATATGAACATTTTTGCTTTCGCTATCTCTTTCATTAACACCACAAATAACTAATGACCATCTCTTTTTCTTCTTTTTCTTGTGGTGCTACAGTCTGGGGTGGACCTGGGCCTCAACAAATATGCCTCTCCAGCCAGCACGATCTTTCGCCAGCTGCATCCACTTGCGCACTCCAAGTTGGTTGAGGTCCTACTCCACTTGTGTTCGCTACCTTAGTCTAGGTCGTCCTCTGTTGCGTTGTCTAAATGGTTCGGATTCAAAGATTTTTCTATATGTCTATAGAGCTTTGTATACGAAGACGCTTGACCAGGCGCATGTTGCTGTAATCTTCTCCTCCAGATGCCATCAACGCAAACAGGGCCAATAATCGCAAGCAAAACTTTTCACTCGAAAAGACTAAGGGCTTCTTCATCCGCTTTTAGTAACGTCCATGTTTCCACGCCATAGGGTAGGACAGGGATAATTAAGCTTAGTCCTTCAAGAAAAGGCTTTATTATTTATATTCCTCTTGAGCCCAGCATTCCTCCCCTTCAAGAATTCACCCGCAATACACGCCTAGCTAGGAATGCCCACCAATTCACCCTCAAGCCCTCTTTCGGACGTACAGTCAAATTCAGAGACTCGTTCTTTAGCCGCACTACACGAATCTGGAATGCTCTTCCCAGCTCGATTTTTCCTCCTCATTACAATCCACAGGCATTTAAAACCAATGTGCATCGGTATCTCCTCTCCCTCTCTTCCTCTATACCTTCGGCCCGTGCTGTGACTTGACCTGGTCACTTAAGGGTACTCGCAACCCCTTTTGCACGCGTCAATTATAAAAAAAAAAAAAAAAAAAAAAGAAACAGCGATAGAAAAGAGTGATTCTGCGTTTGATTTCGGTACTTGTGTTGGTGGCCTTATCAGCCGCGGGCCCTTGACTACCTCGCAGTTTCATCTGCCTCTTGTAAGGCTCTGTCCAAGACGTCGATGTTGTGTGTTCTTCCGTGATGACAGCATGTACTTGGTTTGCCCTCATTTACTGCCAGACCAATTTAAGCCGTTTCCTTTCCAATGTCAGCAAACGCCTCATTGACGGCTCGTTGTGTTCGTCCCAGCATCGTCAATGTCATCGGCGTAAGTTAGCAATCGTGCCTCTGGTGTTGACTTGTGAGTTACGCACGATCTTCTCGAGGATGATGTTCACATGACAGTGCGTCGACAACCTTTTTTGGCATTGAAGTTCTCGATGAGTTCGTTACCGACCTTGACGGAGCAGCGAGAGTTCTCCATCGTCATCCTACACAATCTGACGAGTTTGGTAGGAATGCCAAAACTCGACATAGCACTGTACAGCTCGTCTCTATGCACACTGTCATATGCGGCCTTAAAATCGACGAATAGGTGGTGAGTGTCGATTTGCACTTCTTGGGTCTTTTCCAGTATCTGCCGTAATATGAAGATCAAGTCTGCACTTCCCTGGCAAGAAACCACACTGATAGGGACCTATCAGATCATGGACAAACGGTTTCAGACGCTCACACAATACGGCAGAGAGGATCTTGTATTTGATGTTAAGGAGATTGATCCTTCGATAATTGGAGCAGTCAAAGGGGTTTCCTTTCTTGTGAACCGGGCAAACGACGCTGAGATTCCACTCATCGGGCATTCTTTAGTTCGGCCATATCTTACAGATGAGCTGGTGCATGCGCCCAATCATGTCATCTTCAGCTGCTTTAAATAGTTCTTCAGATAGTCCGTCTGCTTCAGCAGCTTTGTTCGACTTCTGCTTGGATATTGCTTTCTTAAACTCGTCTAAGTCGGGGGGCGGAATTGTTGTCTATCATCATTCAAATCGAGTGGAACATTCTGCCTAACAGCGGGATTTGGGCCGTCGTCGCCATTAAGGTGTCTGCAGAAATTATCCTTCCAGATTCTCAGCACAGACTGCGACTCTACCACGAGTTGAACATTTTGGTCCCGGCAGGCCTTGGTCCGAACCTTTTATCCCCCGGATAGCTGTTTTACCTTTCAGTAAAACTTTCAGACTTCATTCCTGCCATGACACCTTTCCATTTCCTCCACCGCGCGCGTCTCAGGTTCATTCTTTTCCTTCTGAGAAGCCGATGCTCTTCCCTTCTTCTCTGTTCGTAGAGCTCACGAAGAGCCCTCGTTGTTCGATGCAGTGTCGCCTTATAGACGTCTTGTTAGGCTGCATGCGCTTGCCTGCACTCGTTGTCAAATTATGGGTTCCTTCTGGGTGGTGACGTGAAACCCAGCACATCAGTGGCAGCATCTTTGATGCCTTCTTGACAACGTTTCCAGTCTTCTTCTATGGTAAATGCAGACAGCGTCGAACTCTGAGCGAGTTTTAATGAGATTTGGTCGACAAGGTTCCCAGCAATCGGCTGCGATATAAGCTTTTTGACGCCAAACCGTTTTGGCCTGTCTCGACTCAGTTGCTCTTTCGATATCCGGACCCTTACTTTGGCTACAACACAATGAAGATCCGAGTCGATGTTTGCGCCTCGGAAGTTTCGGGCATCGAGAATACTGGAGGAGTGTCTGACGTCGATCACAACGTGATCAATCTGGTTGGTGGATTGATCAGGGGATCGCCAGGTCCCTTTGTAAATGTTTAGATATGGGAACCGCATACTAGCTACAGGGAGATTCCGCCCGGAGGCGATGTCCAACAGCCTGTCCGTTTACGCATGTGTTGTCGTTCAGACGGTATGTACCAATGTACAGGAAGGTGAATGACATACTTAAGTTACTTGCATTGCACAGAAAGCCGACAATATATCGTATCCTTGGCACTCTTAAAGTGCAAAATATATTCCTCGAAGTATAAGTGCCCTTTAAAATACATTCTTGAACAAGTGTTAAGTACTTACCTTTGTCGATTTCGCAAGTCTGCTCTGTGTTCAAACATCATCACTGTGTAGGGGTCTTCCGGTGGTCTGAGTTCCTGCGACGTTCGTATGTAGAGGTACGCAAGGAGGATTGTTGGTCCACAATACCTGAAATAATTTAAAATTATTTAGAATTGCAACATCGTAGAGCATGTGTCATAACACTATAAATAAGATATAATGAGTAAAAGGGGCAAAAATGGGGAAAAAAAGTTATGCACTCCTGGGTTGCGGAAACTTTTGTTAGACGCCTGTTATAATCAAAAGGAATCAATGACGGCGCTCAAAAGAAGATTTGGCTGGTCCAAGAAGAAGTCTTTTGGGACCATACATGCTTTTCAAAAGACAGGCAATTATCCAAGTTCCGAAGCAAACAAAAATAGAAAAAAAACAACACCAAGAGAATTTAGAATTTAGAAAGTTAAGGACCTTTTCTCCATCTATTTACTGACCTTTTAATTTTGTTGATGTTTTCCTTTCATTTCTAATTCATTGGCCAGCTTTTAATTTGCCAATTTTGTTTTTATAATTTAATTTGACTGTTAGAATTTAAACTTAAATGAATGAAATATGTACGAATATTTTTGTTTGTGTATTTTAAAATATAAAGTTAGTTAGTTGATATGCCCCTAAAAAAATAGTTAAAAAAAACTGAAAGGGAAGAAGCAACTCTTTCTTATTCTCTGGCCACAACTGTATTTTTCTCACTTGTACATTTTGCTTGATCATGTTGAATGTTCAAGAGCTTTACTTTTTCTACCTCCTTTTTGAATCCAAGTATTTCTTCAGCAAATAGCTCAGACACATTCCAAGTGAAGCGTAGGGCTGATGGTAAAACTTCCTTGGAATATATCGACGGTTATTGCTTCCACAACATTTCTTCAGCAAATAGCTCAGACACATTCCAAGTGAGGGGTAGGGCTGATGGTAAAACTTTCTTGGAATATATCGACGGTTATTGCTTCCACAACATTTTCTCAGAAGGTCGATATAATCTCAATGAAACAACCAGGCGCTTCAACAAAAGACTAAATTCTTCTTTTCTTTCTTGCATACAATCCGGGGTGGACCTGGGCCTCAAGCAACAAGCCTCTGCAACCAGCACGATCTTTCGCTCGCTACCTTCAAATGCGAACACCAAGTTGGTTGAGGTGGTTCTCCACTTGTGTGCGCCACATTAGCTTATGAAACAGTGAGTATAAAACAGGTCGTCGTGGAAATTAACTATGAAATCAACACCGAGCCCGGTCCGCAACAATGCGGTTATAAAGTCATTCGTTTTGAGGATTTTTACTTATTGCTGAGCAGAAAGAACAACGCTACTTTATGCTTGAGGAAATAGACTGACATCTACAAAAGGTCAAAGAAATTGATTTGGTTCGGGAATTGATAAGCACGTTGGCTAGCGTCTGTTATCTACAGTGCAAATTGATTTGTATTTATATATATATATATTTTCGTATATGTATATTTAGTTTTTTCGATGAACAAGAATCACAAAAACACAAACTCATTAAACGATTTTTTAAAGTTCATCACTTCTAATTGGCCAAAATGTGAGAAGCATAAGAGAAACATAAGAAGCAAACTAAGTAAAGTTTGCTTAAATATTGGATTCATATTAACTTCCACGAAAATTCGATTCAGCTGCGCATTTCTTCTAATTAAAATCGAAAATCAAAGCTTTTCGCCAACGTTATTAGCAATGACCCACGATTCTTTAGAGACCTACTAAATGAAACAGCTTAACTATTCGGTTGCCAAATTAAAAGTGAGGTTTTATTTATCTAAAGCTATGACAACTGAAATCTGTATATTACTTTGCAACCTTGATAAGTGTAGTTAAATGTTTCTACTGCTGGCAATGTCGTTACACTACTTATCTTTATTCCGCACCTAAAATTAATTATTACAGTACACCATAAGAATTGCCCATTTTACATATAGAGATGTGGTACGTTAATAAGTTGCTACTCGGAAACTGTTATACACTATTTACTAAAGCAAAATTTGAATATTTTTAAAGAAAAGAACACTGTATTGTTATCACAGACACAGACGCTGACAAATGTCACACCGTTTCAATGCAGTTTGTAATTGCTTCCAAGATCATCTACAACTTGCAAGTGGCGTCATCTCTTGAGAACGGGCAGAATCTAGTAATAATTGTTAGCGCTAAAGTCCAAAGGGGGACCAGGGCCTAGCTTGCTCATCAACTAGTCGTGTTGTGTGCTCTACTGTTCTCTCACGAGTAGAAGGGACCTACAGTTTTTTGCCGACTCCGAACGGCGAAATTTGAGGAGCTTTCTTAGACAGTTATTACTCTTTGAGTGTTGTCAGCAGCTCGAAAGAGGTGGTGCCGTGTCGAAAAATTGGTGTTGAGCTGGGAGCTGAGCCTAGACCCCTCGGCGTGTGCGCGTCGCGCTCTACCCACTACGTCTAGGCGACCACTGACTTTGTGCCCCAAAGGAAGTGTTTGGTTGTTAGTGGAAAATTACACCCAAAAATCTTTTCGGCTGATTGTGATGTCATTGAGCTATTGAAAGCTAACTTTGAATACAGCTTCTAATATGCTCCACATCAAGTGTTCCCCCCCCCCTGGTTTTCTTTGTATTTTATTCTTTTATTCTTATTGCAAGACCTTGGAAAGGTGAGAGATGAATTCCTGCAGAAGAAGTTGTGACGGCGGCAGGATCTGGAGGCTTGAGTTTCAATAACAGACATGTCCGTCAGGATGTCTTAGACGCATTTTGTGTAGCCTGACGAGAAATGAAGGAAGGATCGTTTAAAATTGAGCTTAGGCTAGAGAATTCCGACAAGCATTTGCCTCGTTTCTGAAAATTAGGTTAGAGACACTGACAAAATTTACATTGAACATTAAACTCCTTCACCCAAAGATAGGTGGCCTTCTATCCTAAAACTTACTAAAAAAAAATTATTATGTGTTTAAGGCTTTAAAAGCAAAGAAATTAAACTCGCAGATAATGCAGTGAATTTGACGAAGAAGAAGCTATTTGAAAATTTTATGGACCACTTTAGGTCATATAACCAGTTCGCATGACTGAAATTAAAAGACCACCTCTTCTCCCTCTTGTCTGAAACGAATTTTATGAGCAACTATTCTAGACAAAATATTTATAAACAGCGGTCATTCAACTGCAATAAACTTAAAATCCAATCATAAAGACTTGAAATCCTTTAAAGGGTTTGTTTTAATTGCCCGTCATTAAAGTCCTCTCTAGCTATCAGTGCTGCCTCGCATTCATTGCAGTGAAACTTTCGCAATCAATTCGATGTCAAAATGTAATCCACTGCCAATTCTTCATCTGCTGAACGGAAATCATCATACAAAACAAAAACGTCGCACACTCGTTATAAGAATTACAAAAATCGTCGTTCGACCATAAACTGTTGAGAATCACTTTTTTTGGAATATATATACATACCAGGTATACCGGCATGAAGTGAGCGTCAAGATACAAATGTCTCGATAGGGAACATTTGTTGTGAACGAGCCCTTATTTCTTTTTTGTTTGTTTGGTATGACATCTGTGAAAAATCTCAAGTATACATCAAGTCATTGAACAGAAAACATCATATTTTTTCATCGTGTTAACAATGTCGAATTTCGTACCAAAAAGCGCGGAAAGCATTCATTTTTTCTTAAAAAGTGCTGCATCGTCGCATCGAATGCTTGTCGAGGCATATGCTGATCCTGCTCTATCAGAAGCAACATGCAAAAGATGGTTTCGACGGTTCAGAAATAATGATTTTGATGTTAGAAATGAAGAACGTGGAAGACCACCAAAAAAGTTTGAAGACGCCGAATTGCAAACGATATTGGATGGAGATGACAGTTTGAGTCAAAAGCAAATGGCAGCAATGTTAAATGTTGCACAACAAACAATTTCTGACCATTTAAAACCTATGGGAAAGATCCAAAAGTGTGGAAAATGGGTGTCACATGAATTGAATGAAAGACAGATGGGAAACCGAAAAAACATTTGTGAAATTTTGCTTCAAAGACACGAAAGAAAATCGGTTTTGCATCGGATTGCTACTGGCGATGAAAAATGGATTTATTTTAAGAATCCTAAACGGAAAAAATCATGGGTTAATCTGGGCCAACCATCAACATCGACTGCAAAACCAGATCGATTCGGCAAGAAGACAATGTTGTGTGAACCATGCATTGATCGAGAAACGACCAGAATGGGCCAGAGGACACGGCAAGGTAATTTTGCTCCATGACAATGCACCTGCACACAAAGCAAAACCGGTTCAGGATACAATCAAGACACTTGGCTGGGAGTAGCTACCCCACCCGCCGTATTCACCAGACTTGTCTCTTTCCGACTAACATTTGTTTTCATCGATGGGACACGCATTGGCTAAATAGCACTTTGATTCCTACGAGGAGGTCGAAAATTGGGTGTCTGATTGGTTTGCTTTAAAAGACGAACAATTTTATTGGCGTGGTATTCACAAATTATCAAAATGTAAAGAAAACAATGCCCAATACTTTGAATAAAATGTTTTTACGTTCCCATTAATAATTAGTGTTTTATTTTCACAAAAATAACCGGTTTATACCGGGATACCTGGTAAGTACTACGATGAGTTATTGGATGAGCTATTGGATGAGTCATTGGATGATTAGGAGGATTAGAAGTTGAATGAGTTGTTTTATAAATTGTTGAATGAGTAGTCGGGCGATTTGGATCAATAGTCGGGTAACTTTATTTTTGGATGAGTGGTATGACTTAAACGCCATGGCTTAAACGGTAGAATGCGACATTCACACGCCGAAGGTCCACGTTCGATTCCCGGCTGAACACTTTGAATTTTTTACGGCACTAGCTACTTATAACACACAAAGAGGAATAACTAATTATTATTATGTTCGATAAGTTGTTGGATATATTGTCAATTTTAATTTCATATCCTGAATTTTCAATGTCTCACCCAATCATATCTGCCGAAATAAGAGAAATGAACTCTTCGAATGTTTTGGGCTTGTTGGCACATGCAGTGAGCCAAAATAAAAAACTGGGACACTTATTACCTTCATATTCAGCTTGAAATATCTCAGCCACTTTTGAATATATTAAAACGAAATGAATTGCATATGAAACTGTAGTTTAATACGGTTTCAGTAATTCAAACACATTTATTGAATTTTTTTAATTATAGCAACTAAGGCTTAAAGCAAATGTAGTGCTATTTCATTGGTCAAAAAAAACTGTGACACTTGTTTTCCAAGACCAGAAACAAAGAAAGATGTACCTCGAATTCGAATATTTACTGTTTTCAAATTTAGCAATCCATGAAATCTCTATTTCTAAACAAAACGCAAACATTTTTTATGTTTTATTCTTTATTTATCCTGCGTATATCTAATAAAAAGAAAAGCAAAAAACAAAGCAAATAAAACAAAAAAAAATCAAGCGCCACCCTATTCGAACACTTCTGCAAGTTAGAAAAAAAAAATTGTTTCAAAACTTAGTCCAAAGCTCATTATTACGCTTTTAATGGATTTTTTGTAAACGCTTTTCAATGAAATTATTCAAAATGTTTTAATACTCCTTTTCCACCCTTTGCCAATGCTCATTTACATTTTTCCGAGCTCTTTCATAGCCTGCTAGCCTTGTTTTGAGCAAAGCCAACACGTTTTCAATGGGATTAAAGTCCGGGCTTTGCGCAGGTCACCTTAACATCTGAAATCGCTGCGCTGACAACCAACTTCGAACGCTTTTGGCAGTGTGCTTGGGATCACAATTTTGTTTAAAAATTACCTCTTCATCAGGATATACGCTCCTTTCAACAAATTCTAATAAATTGTCCTTCATCATAATCTCTTCAATTTTTACTATTGTGCCAACGTGCTACCAAGTAAAGCAACCCCACACCATTAGACTACCACCACCATTTTTTATTGTTTGTTTTACTTCTAAATGGATTCGTTTGTTTGGCCTTCCATCTGATTGGAAACGATTTATTTTTGTTTCGTCTCTCTTTTCCAATCCTCAACAGTCCACTGTTTCTGGTCTTTAATAATAATAATAATAATTGTTGGCGCAATAGTCCACAGGGGAACCAGGGCCTAGCTTGCTTATCAACTACTCGTGTTGTGCTACTGTTCTCTCACGATTAGAAAGGACCCACATTTTTTGCCGACTCCGAACGGCGAAGTTACTACTCTTTGAGTGTTGTCAGCAGCTCGAAAGAGGTGGCGGCGTGAAAAATTCGAGGTGTTCAGCCGGGAATCGAACTAAGACCCTTCGGTGTGTGAGCGTCTCACTACGCTACGGCGCACTATGGGGCAGCTCTATGTCAGGAGCGGCGAGAAGTCGATTTTCAAAAACGTAACCAATCTCAATGATGGGCAGATGAACATACAACCAAGATCAGGCAAGAGGTAAACGATCAATTAAGCGAATGGTAGTCGCCGATGCACTATGGGGCAGTTCTATAGCAGTAGCGACGAGAACTCGATTTTTAAAAACGTAACCGATATTAATACAAGTTACCTTTCCGGTTAGCTGATAATGTGGGCCATATGGTTTGAGATTTTTTTCCCAATAAGTGGCTTAATCACTCAGCGTTTGGAATCAAAATTGTAAGAGGGAAGTTACGTTCATTCAAAAGTACTTGACGCGAATTTGTTCAGTTGGTACATTAAACAAAGCAAGTGTTTGTAACAAATGTTTTGGATTGAATTTATCAATTCCGTTACAAGAACCTAAAAGTTGTTTTTTAAATAACGGTACTTTTTGCATAGGCAAACATCGAGCTAAATTTGAACTTAATTTTTTTTTAGCTTAATCATTTCTTTACTGAAAACCGAAGTCAAAAGTCACCGATGTTTGCCTAAACTATTTTTTTACTTTTTTGTGTATATACAGCCCTGTTTAGAATAATGGCACGACTATTGATTTTGCTAATAACTTCTTCTCATGGTCAGGTAGGCGCTTTATATTCATTGCACAACATCTTTATTACATTGGTCATAAAAGGAATAAGGAACATAATAATAAAAATCTTGTCATAAAACAAACATCCGAATATCGGAAATGCAACCTATTTTAAGTTGTGCAAAATAATATCGGCACGTTGTTCTGAAGAGCATTCTCGTAGCGTACACCAGTAGTTAAAATTTCTTAACTTTAAACCTTATTTCACACATATTATTAAAGATACAATTTCGAAAATATTGAACTATTGTTATTATATTCAAGGTGTCAAAATACAATTTTTTTCTTGCGAAAGACAGGACCTCTTTGAGATAAATTTGAATAGAAAATTTAGGACTTTTGAGAAAAGAATTGAAGATGTTGAGACATTTTTAATAAAAAACACAAACTGCTCTGAAAACCATGTATCAGAGCTAAGGAGAGAGTTAACCCGTTTCAAAAGTGAACTCAAATCTAAATGGAACAAAAGCCACCGGACAAGGTCGTGGTTTAAAAAAACGAATCAATTTGGCTTCGAGAAAGCATAAAGTTCGCAATTTTTGCGCAACCCTCTGGACATCGTCAGGTAAGTTGTGATCAATTGAGTAATCGGAGAAAACGTGAAAGAATAGAAGATCTTAGGGACACATCCGCTGAAGAACTTCTTCAAAAACGCAATCAAATCAAGCGAAATAACAGGTATAGACGTAAATCACATCATTTTGCAGTGCTTATACAGGACTTAATATAGATGTGGCACAATTTAAATTATTGTCTTGAAACTTTGAGATTGTTTGTATCGCTGTATCCTTGGTATTATATGAGTACTTCAGTTCACAAGATATTGGTACATGGGCACGAAATAATTTCTCAGAGTGTGTTACCAATTGGTGAATTAAGTGAGGAAGTATTAGAAGTAAACAATAAGGATTTTAAAATGTATACAGAGAATTTTAGTCGAAAAACATCTAGACAAGACACTCTTACAGATATTATGAATAGAATGTTAATATCTTCAGATGCATTTATTACAAACCAGAGAGTAAGGAAGCCTGCAAAAAAGTTCCATTTGATACTGTAGCTATCGATATATTCTTGCAACTCGATTTGAACAAACAACCTCAAATTGACTGCGATTACTTTTCGGACTCAGAATAATTTGTAAATTAAATGTTGAAAATGTAAATAAAATGTTTTACTTTTATTTAAAACCAGATACACAAAATATTTTTTTTCAGATTTTCCAGCTTTGTGAATTGTCTCAAAATAAAGTTATACTGTTCTTCCAAAATTTTAATTAAAAAAGTAAATAAACTGTTAATTTTTTATAAAATTTTATTTTAAATTGACTGCAGAATAAATAGAAATAATAAGTTTTAAAATGTTATAACGGTTCTTTCAAAAGCCTGAGCAGTTACAGTTATTTTGACTTCGGATTTGAATTTAGCACACCCAGATTCTTTAGTAAAATATATTTTGGTTAACTCAACTAAAGAGCTTATAATTATCGCCGTCAACCGGGCATTTCTGCCTCACTGTGCGTCGGCATGAAGACCGGACGTCGATAAAGTGGTGATTCATGCAGGCTTATAAAACCGTTTTTTTTTTTTGTTGACCAAAATGAGTTTGGTCAATAATGACGATTTTGCGATACAATTCATCTTCTTGGCGCATTTTCTCCAGAATCCAGTCGGAGAATGGTCCATCGACTATAATTCTTGAGTCTACTGACTCTCTGGCTGGTGTAAACTAAGACCAATACGCAAAATACGCCTTAATGTGATCTGAAAGATGCCCAGCAGAACTCCGTGAAATTAGTTACGGACGCTGGAAGGGTTGGGTTTTCATAGAGACTTCGCCCAAACCGTAGTCACGTAAATATAGATACGTTAACAGAAATGGGAGCATGACGCAGACTGTACTCTAACTAAAGTTATAAATTACTTTCCAAACTCGGAGCTGTCTGTGCCGACTTTAATTCCCGGCGTAATACAATTATGGCAAACATTTAAAACTCCCCACTTTAAGCAATTACGGTTGAAATTCACAGAGTATCTATAAGCAGGTTCATAATAAACAAGGTTATTAAACGATTAAAGTCATGTCAACCTCCTGCCCATCCAATGTCTGTACATGAGAACGCATTCCTGCCACGCACCATTTCAATTTCATTAATTAATAAAGTTTCGATTTCGAGATGTTCGAGTTCAACTGACCGTGGCTTAATGCATAATTCAGTTTCTCTGGAATTCAGGCAACGGCATCCAAGTGGTCAACCACCGTAATAAACTTATTTATCACTCATCCCCAATAAAATAAATGTTTTATTAATCACTTACATGATGAGGAACAGCCCTCGCATGTACTCGTGCATGTCGTCCAATAAATTGACCACACAAAGCCCAATGCCACTCAGCCGCGGGACGTATTCCTGAAAAGGAAAAATGAGGTAAAATCAAATTTAATAAATAACACTTTAATGTTAAAAAAAAAATGAAATTCTGTTCCAATGACGTACACCAGTCAGAAAATATTGTTCCCGGTTTGCAGGAGCACTAGTTTCAGTGACGTTGGTATTTTTAATCAAAGCGATGCATGTGTTCGATTATGAAACCTCCTTCTGAAGCGAACAATAGATGACATGCGAGTCCCTCCACGGGTGACGGATGCAAGTGCCCCTCTGGCACTTTGTGCAAAATTTATGAACCGACTCTCAATTGTCGTGCACTTCATTGCACTTTTATGACTCTATGAATATACTTGAACGGTGATGGAGGTGGATGACACAAATTAAGTCTACGGATGTTTTATGGGGTTGCACACGGTCGAACACGTACATGTGCGTGAGCGTTGCGGAATATTTTTTCTCGGCATGAGCAGAATAGTGTTCTTTGGGAGCGAAATTATTCGTCAATATTTGGAGTTTTAGCTGAGCCCCTACGTTTTGAAATTTGTGAACACGCGAGGTTGGAAAAGTTTTTGATACTCAAGGTTGTGGAAACAATTGGAAACAAAAAGTTCTCTAGATATAAAGACGACTGAGAAAGAAAGAAAGACTGAGAAAGCGAATTAAAGAACGTTTTTCGCTGCCCAAAAATTAAGATTGCCGTGTTCAATGAAAACTGCAAAAGAAGACCTGGAAGCTGAAAAAGCAGATTCAAAATAGGGTTGATTTTTTAAGTTTTTTGGGATCACCAGGGGTTCGCGATGTGTTATGTAGCACTTCACTCAATAAGTCTTGGGACTGACCTGTAGAGGGCGTCACTACTAAACAATCCATATTATTTTTGGAAAGAACAAACAATCAAATGATACCAGTCGAATTTTCATGATGATCTGATTATTTGGTTACAAGTCACAGTGCTTCAAGTAATTAAATGTAATTAAAAATGGAGCGATCAAAGAAACACGTCAGAATCCACAAGAGGTAGAACTGGAACTGAAGAAGGAACAAGTCAATGAAAAAAAAAAAAAAAAACAAAATTTCGTGTGTTCATTAAACACTGCTGTTTGATGGGAAAAAATATGGAGCAAGCTCAGCAATGGCTTGAAAAGTTCTACAGGTATTCTGCTCCATCAAAAACAAATATGTGTGGGTGGTATGCTGACTTTAAACGTGGCCGTACAGACACCAATGATGCTGAACGCTCTGGGCAATTAAAAACGTCAAAAAAGTACACAAAATCGTTTTGCAAAACCGCAAAGTGGAATTGCGAGACAAAGATGACACCTTAAGAATAACAGAAGGCAGCGTGTACACTATTTTGCATGAACATGTGACTATGATAAGACTGTTTTCGAAATGGGTGCCGCGTTTGCTCACAATAAACCATAAACAACGACGTATCGATGATTCTGAAAGCTGCATGGAGCTGTGTCGCCAGAATAAACAGGACACTTTGCGTCGGTATGTCAATTTGGATGAAACATGGATCCACCACTTCACTCCAGACTCAAATCGGCAGTCAGCGGAGTCTACAGCAGCCGGAGAACCACACCCAAAGCGTCCAAACATACAAAGCTCGGCTGCAAGTTTGTGGCATCCCTATTTTGGAATGCGCACGGAATTTTATTCGTCAACTATCTTGAAAGAGGCAAAAAGATCAACAGCGGATACTCGTACTACATGACATTATTGGTGCATTTGAAGGAAGAAATTGCAAGACAACGGTCCCATATGAAGAAGAAAAAATGCTCTCCCACCAAGACAATGCACGGAGTCACAAGTCGTCGGCTACCATGGCCAATTTGCACTTAGGCTTTAAATTGCTTCCGCACCCATCATATTCTTCAGGGTTAGCCTCAAGGGACTTCTACACCTTTTCAGACCTCAAAACGATGCTCACCGGAATAAAAATGGCTCTAATGAGGAAGTGTTCGCCGAAACTGAAGCTTATCTTGAGGCCAAAGATAGATCGTTCTTTTCAAAAGGTATCGAAATGTTGGATTGTCATGAAAATTTTACAGGTATCATTTGAATGTTTTTACTTTCTTAAAATAATATGAACTTCTCGTTAGTGGCGCCCCCTAAATGTCAGTCCCGGGATTTTTTGAGTGATGTGTTACGTATGACTAAGTTGAATTGGCTTACAACACTTTCGATACTAAGCCCAGAAAATATTGACGCAAATTCATAGTTAGCTCATTAATAGTGCCTAAAGTCGACTTAAGTTATAGCCGACTCTAAAACAAACAGCCAACTTTAACTTTTCGTTACTCATAAAAATATTTATGAATGTAATGTAATGTAACTAATATCTGCTTAAAAGCGTTATTGTAAAGTGATTTAATCGAACAAATCCAAATGTCATACGAAATCTATTACTTTCAAGTGTTTTTGTTTTGAATTTACAAATTTTCCGAGACAAAAGTAATTGAAATCAATAGAATGGATTCAGAAAATGAAATAAAGGTATTACGGGTTTATTATTTAAGATTTATTATAAGTAAGACTGTATAATATCAGACAAAACTGGGACCCCATGGAGAGGGAAATGCTGTGGCAATTTGTGGAACAGAATTTGGAGGTGATTGAAAACAGAGGCAACGATATATAATTGATACGGGTGCGAATGAAAATGGTTGCAAAAATGTCCGCTACCGCTCTTAAGCAGTAACGGCTACTGGAAACTGCGTTACCGTACCAGTTGTCGATGCTTCAGATGTCCTTGTACAAGTCATGATTGCTGATGACTTGGAAGATGATAATATCCTCATCGACAGCAATACAGCTTTAAAATCACAAAATCCAGTATTCCACAAACTGCCGCAGTTATTAGTCCCAAAAACGTCGGGAAACTTTTGTCTCCAAATGAAGATGTTGGAATAAGTTCGGATGCTGGGCTTAAGGTTACCGCTGACGGGCTAACCCCTTCCAGGCCTCGACATCAAAGCATGATGTGATGTCAGCGCGGCTAGCTCAAATTGAACAAGAAAGGCCTCACGCAACGGAGCTTCATTTATTTGAGTTGGAACACCGGAAATAACTGCACTCTTTGCGAATACAATTATTAGAAGACCAAATTGCACACCAACGGGAACTTCATAATGGAATAATTAATGGAAAAAACATAAAAGAATGTGATATTGATTTTTTTTCAATGTTTGTTTATTGTTCTAATTATGTTAATTATTCTGTGATATGGCGTTTAATTTGCACATGCGCACAATCTATCGCTCCAATAACCTTTGGAAAGCGAGCAATCCTATGAAATCTCTGTTTTTTTTATATAATTCTGGCCACTGTTGGTTGGGAAATTTCATGGAAGACTCCTGAAAGTAAAAACGTGCTATGGTACTCGTACATGTCAATAAAAAGCTACCAGTTCACTTGTTAGTAATTCTACCACAAGATGACTATGAATAACAAAAAGTCTACTTGAAGTTATGTAGGTAAATAAATTCTTTTAAAGTCGACTTTAAATGACTATGAAGTTGCGTTTTAGTTTTTTGTCGAACCTTACAGGTAGTAATGCCTGCTACTTGCTTCTCTACAGGAGTCGTAAAGGGTTCCTTGAGACCCTACCTTTTGGTATCAAATTGTCGAAGGCTTGGTTCCCATGCTCCGTGGCTATCGGCAGGAATACCAACGTAGACAGCTTAAAAAGCTTAAGTGAGAGCGTCACAGCATTCGGCATCATGGCTTCGGCAGCATCAGCCTAATCTGTGATTACCGTGCTCTGACAACAAGCTCAGAATCGGGTTGGCGTCAGGTAATCCTCCGCTATTCTCGACGCTCTTTCTAAGTACAAGCATCAACACAGATGGTGTTTGTGTGGTTATTAGACTGACGTATTGAGTTCCTAGCTGTGATTGAGGGAAGGTGAAAATGGAACTTTTAAAAGGAACTAAAAACTATGTCACTTTATTTTCATTCAATTACAAATCAAACGCAAATATTGTATTTGGGACATTCCAAACAATGTTTCTTTAGGCCTACCACTGCTTTCTTATCCCATCCAATGCAGCATTCAGTTTTGTTAACAAAAAACGATACTCACTGTAGATTTTAGTATAAGTAAACCTGTGTGGATCACTCAATACAACATTGGACAGAACAACAAAGGGCTGCTTTAAAGAGGCATACAACTTAAAATGAAGTTCTTGGTTTTTCTTGATGGATATAAAATTTACTTTATTGGAAAAATATTTTTTGGCACTTTTTCTGACAAAAGATCAGAGCATAGTCTAATCTGAAAGTCGATAACTTTTTCCAACGTTTGTGGCTAGGTACCGGTAATAACGAGACGAATTTTGTCAACCAAGTGGCCAATCATTTCAGACTTATCAGCGTGGTCTAACGACTTCACAAATCCAAATCCTCACAGGAAATGGACGAGCGGTGTTAAATCGAGCGATTATGGAGGCCAATTCATGGCTGCGTGAAACTATATGAATTCCACACACTTCCTTCAACAAACAAATTGTGCCAAGAGCTGTATGATATATTGCACCGGTTAGTTTAAATACAGCTCCTCCAATTCGTGATTGTTCAACTGATGAACGAGAAAGTCAGAAATCAATCGTCGTTTGTAAAGAAGTACGGACTAATTATTCGTTATTTAACCAACCCATAAAAGCAAAAAATTGTTTTGAAGAAGTAATGGTTTGCTCCTAAGGATTATCTTCACTCCAAATATGGTAGTTTTGTTTATTGACGTGAGCTTCATCGATAAACAAAATTCGCTTTGAATCATCGGCAACATTGTTTTGGGCCCCATTTCTTGCCTAAGTTCAAAACGAAAAAAACGACTAAAATCGAAGAATGGTTGTCTTTTAAATGGGAGCTTATTTTAAGTAACCTGGTTTTGGGCAAGGCAATGTTGTAACGAAATTTTCATTAATTATTTTCCATGCGACCCAACAGATAATGGGAGTTCATGGTCGAGGCTGGAACTTGGGTCTTAAAACGGAGCATGTCCTAAAGATGAGGTGAAAATATTATGTGTGCACAAAGTGGGGAAAAAAATGACTATTTGTAGCTAAAGCTTAAACTAAGACCAAACTTTTTGTAAGCCAAGAACAAGGAATTTGCCAATTTGAGCTCAAATTGTTCTTGCATATAGTTAGAAATAGCATCACGTGGTAAAGAGCTTCCGTCATTACTGAAAGAGTTACTTCTAAAACATTTCACTGAAGAAAAGTCGATGCGCAAGACTTGTAGACAAGAGCCCAGCAAATGTTCTAATATATATAATAATCGTTGGCGCCACAGTCCACAGGGGGACCAGGGCCTAGATTGCTCATCAACTACTCGTGTTGTGCGCGCTATTGTTTTCTCACGAGTAGAAGGGACCTACAGTTTTTTTTACCGACTCCGAACGTGGAAGTTTGAGAAGCTTTCTTAGACAGTTATTACTCTTCGAGTGTTGTCAGCAGCTCGAAAGAGGTAGTGCCGTGAAAAACTTGAGGTGTTCAGCCAGGAATCGAACCTATACCCTTCGGCGTGTGAGCGTCGCACTCTACCCACTACGCCACGGCGGCCACAAAATAATTGAAAAATATAAATCTACTTGAACGGTGGGGAATCGTGTTCGTAGTAGGCGGAAACGTTCGTTTACTAAAAAGGAAAACCTATAATTAGTTGGCAAAGTGAAGCAAAATCCGAAAATAAACACCTAGAAATTGCAAGCGGAAATTAAAGAAGAGATAAATAAGCAATTTAGTGCCCAGAATATACGCCATGTATAACATGATGCCGGGAATGACGCAAATTAGAAGAAAGCCATACACTAGAAAAGCCAATCGACAGAAACGACTCAAATGAAAATGGATTTCTTGAATAATGTGAGACACTCCGACGAAAGCAAGTCAAATATACACGACTCCGACGAACGCGACAAGGTTTGGAGAAAATCGAACACGCAGCTGGATCCAAAGGATATGACTTGCACTATAAAGAACGGTGGAGCTGCATGGCAGCATTCGGCGTAGGAAATTTAGTTTTCATTGAGAATACGATGAATCGATATACTCAAAAATAATCCCCAAAATTATCTTTCAAGAAGTCCTTTATCTTCCAGCAGGATATTGACCCAAAGCATACTTTGCTACTCGTAAATGAAATGTTTTTTCCGAGTATATAGTGTACCAAAACAGCTCAAAACGCTATCCCAGTTCCCGAATTTAATGTTATTGATCATTTATGCGACTATCTGGAGAGCCAAATTTTGAAACACGAAATTAGCACCAAATTTAAGCATAAGGTCATTCTACAAGAATAATAATAAGAATTGGATGGTGCGACGGTTCACGGTGGTTTGCTTATCAACTACTCGTGTTGTGAGGGCTACTGTTCTCGCACGAGTAGAGGGTCCTACAGTTTTTTGCCTACTACGAACGGCGAAGTTTGAGGAGCTTTCTTAGACAGTTACTACCCTTTGAGTGTTATCAGCATCTCAAAAGAAGTGGTGCCGTAAAAAATTCGAGGTGTCCAGCCGGGAATCGAACCTGAATCCTCGGCGTATGAGTGTCGTACTCTACACATCTCAAAGAAGAATAGCAGAAAATAGTCCGAATATCACTCAAAAGCTTGTTGCTTCAACGGGTTCGAGACTAAGCGCTACTATATGTTTCATAAGTCAGTAAATTTTCAGGTCGTTCTGCATACTTACTTTTGTGACTGTGCTGTTGTACAAGTCACATTATTTGTGCTTCAGTCAAGGGTGGACCTGGGACTTAATTAATATGCCTCTACAGCCAGTAAGGTTTTTCGCAAGCTGTCTCCAATTGTGCACTACAAGTTGGTTGAGGTCCTTCTCCAATTGTGTGCACCACCTTAGTCTAGGTCGTCCTCTGTTGCGTTGTCCCAATGCACGAATTCAAAGACTTTTCAGCTCGGAGCAGTGGTATTCATACGCTCTACATAGCCTAGTCATCTTAAGCGTTGTATCCGGAGACGCTTGACCAAGCGCATGTCGCTGTACAGCCTATAGAATTCGTCGTTAAATCTTTTCCCCCAGATGCCATCAACGCAACCAGGACGAAAAATTGCAAGCAAAACTTTTCTCTCGAAAAGACTAAAGACGTCCAGGTTTCCGCCCCATAGAGTAAGACTGGGATGATCAAGCTTTTATATAAAGCAAGCTTAGTCCTTCGAGAGAGGGCTTTATTACTCAATTGCCTCTTGAGCCCAAAGAAACCGCGGTTGGCAAGAGTGATTCTGCGTTTGATTTCGGTACTGGTGTTGTTGTTCCTGTTTACCGCGCAGCCGAGATAGACGAAGTCCTTCACTACCTCGAAGTTTCTGCTGCCTAGTGTGACGCTCTGTCCGAGACGTCGATGTTGTGTGTCCTATCTTTCCTTTTTGCTTCCGCTTCAAAACGACCTAATGCTTCATTGACAGATCGCTGTGTTCGTCCAATCACGTCAATGTCATCAGCGTAAGCTAACAATGGAACAGACTGTTGGAAGTTCCCGCCTCTGGTGTAGACATGTGAGTTACGCACGATCTTCTCGAGCATGATGTCGAAAAAGTCACATAACAATGCGTCCTTGTCTAAAACCTTTTTTGACATTGTCTCTGTGAGCTTGTTGCCCACCTCGGTGCAGCAGCGAGAGTCATCAATCTGACTGACTGAACTAGACACGGCCCTGTTTTTAATCGTCTCTATGCACACTGTCATATGCGGCCTTAAAATCGACGATAAGGTGGTGAGTGTCGATTTGCACCTCTTGGGTCTTTTCCAGGATCTGCCTTAAAGTGAAGATCTGGTCTATCGTGGATTTCCCTGGTCTGAAACCACACTGATAAGGACATATCAGGTTGTGGACAATACGTTTTAGACGCTCACATAATACGGCAGAAATGCGATTATTGGCGCAGTTAAAGGGGACCCCTTTTTATGGACCGGGGAAACGACGACTAAGCATCGACTTTCGATTGATAAATGGGTAGAGTATAATAACCATAAGGTTTACTTTGTGTTTTGTGTTCGATATACTTGTTTCAAAAGTGAGTTTTTCTTTATCAAAAGTTCCTTGTAAGTACTTGCAGTTTTCAGACCATTCAATATTGATAGAGTTTAATTGCAGGCTGTATTAGTAGAAACTGATATTCTCTGCGTCAGGTAAGCTTTATAACTTGAGACTTGTTAGCACTTAGCTTTATTTTCCACTTACTACAAAACTTTTGTAAAATGTGAAGTGAATTCTGTAACGAAGTTATATTGTCCTGTGCTAAGATGATGGATGAGAACAGGGCTGTATCATCAGCAAACAAAGTGAGAAAAGTGTTTATAGTAGGTGTTGGTTAACCGGACACAAAGATATTGAACAGGATGGGCTGCAGAACGGAACCTTGAGGTACTCCAAATTCAATTATTCGGGGGAGTTCAATATATTCTCGGTATCGGGTGAAGCTGTGGTCAAATATATAAATTGACTAATTTATCAAGTAATACTATTATTTTAGTGCATTCATGTAAAATTTCATATAAGTGTGTTAATTAATTCGCGTTGTCTCTCTAGTTAAACAGAATCATAATGGCAACTGAGACGATGACGGTGAAAATTAAGCATCGCGCTGTAATTAAATTTTTCACTAAGGAAAAAGTCAAAAAACTATTCATGAAGAGATGTTGGCTGCGTACCAGGGTTCCGCACCTTCATTATCGACTGTGGAAAAGTGGACAAGTGAGTTCAAGGGAGGCAGAGAGAGCATTAAAGACGACCCCCGCTCCGGCGCCCCGGCTACTGCTTGTACGGGAGAAAGAATCAAAGAAGTCGAAGCACTTGTTCTTGAGGACGTCCAAATAAAGGTGAAAATAATGGCAGAGATCACCAAGCTTTTAACTGGTACCATTCGTCATGACCATCTTAACCTTGCAAAGATCAGTGCAAGGTGGGTGCCACGAATGCTCACAGCGCCTCAGAAAGAAATGAGAATCGCATGCTGTAGAGAACTTTTGGAGATGTATAGTGACAACGCGGATGGTGTTATGGATCGAATTGTTACTGGGGACGAAATATGGGTTCACCACTATGACCCTGAAAGCAAACAAGAGTCCATGCAGTTGCAGAAAAAAGGAACAGACCCCCGGAAGAAGTCTCTCCGTCTGCCGGGAAGCTCATTGAGTCAAAAAAAAAGTTGAAACCATCACCGCCACATCCTACGCTCCCACTTTACATAGTTTGCGGGAGGAAATTAAAAAGAAAAGACGCGGTACACTGACAGTGGGTGTGTTGCTTCTTCATGACAATACTCATGTTCACACGGCGCGAGTTTCTAGGGCTGCTGCTCGAGATTGTGGTTTCGAAGAAATACAATACCCACTCTATAGTCCAGACTTTGCCTCTAGTAATTATTTCCTGTTTTCGGATTTGACAAAATGTCCTTGTGGAAAAAGATTTTCGGTTGATGAAGAACTCAAGTCGGCCATAAATGGGTGTTTTACAGTTTTACAGAGAAAGAGGAAATTTATTTTTTTGAAAAGCTTAAAGATTTTTAATCTTAAAAAGCTTGAAAAAAAGCTTAACTTAAGATCCAACAAATGCATTGATGTTAGGGGAGATTATATTGAAACATTAGATATTAGAAGACAAATAAGAAACAAGAATAAAAATAAGATTCCTTCATATTGATACCGAGAATATACTGAAAGCCCCTCGTATATAATGACGATTGAGCTTTGCCTACAGAAACAATATATAAATATAATATAAAATATATAAAAATACTTCGGAGAAGAGTATTGGAGGGGCTTGTATATAAGCCGTTTGTGCCACACAAGCCATTTCGATATCCAATAGTACCAATTCTGTTGAAAGTTCCAAATCTAAACTTATTTGATTCTTACTATTTGATGGCGTGTGGAATAATAATATTAATAATTGTTGGCGATACAGTCCAAAGGGGGCCAGGGCCTAGCTTGCTCATCAACTACTCGTGTTGTGCGCGCTACTGTTCTCTTATGAGTAGAAGGGACCTACAGTTTTTGCCGAGTCCAAACGAGTAAATTAAAGACGCTTTCTTAGACAGTTATTATTCTTTGAATGTTGTCAGCAGCTCGAAAGAGGTGGTTCCGTTAAAAATTCGAAAAATTGGTGTTGAGCTGGGAATCGAACCTAGACCCTTCGGCGTGTGAGCGTCGCACTCTACCCACTACGCCACGGCGGCCACATGGCGTGTGGAATGGTCAGCTCTAAATCCAATTTATTCCTAGATATTAGCTTGTACGATATGAAGGATTAGGTAGTCCTCTAATATTTTTTCAAATAGTTGGTCTAAAAGGGCTTAAGAGACTTATAGGTCCATCAATTTTAGGACCTGTCTTAGATTTAACAGCGGCTGCTTTAGCTGTTTTCCATTATTTAGGAAAAAACAATTTCTTAGGACAGGAGTTGAAAATTAACATTAAGTAAACTAATCATTTTTCTGGCCGTAGTGGCAAAGTCCAGTTTCGATTCCCGGCTACACACCTCGAATTTTTCATGTCACGGCCACTTTCGACCTGCTGACAACACTCAGAGAGTATTAACTTTCTAAGAAAGCTTCTCGAACTTCGCCGTTCACAGTCGGCAAGAAACTGTAGCTCCCTCCTACTCGTAAGAGAAGAGTAGGGCACAGAACACGAGTAGTTGGTGAGCAAACTAGGCACTCAAATTATTATTATTATACTACTCCAATGTTTCCAATACCTTCAATACCAGCAGATTTATTAGAGTTTGACATTTTTATTGAATAAGGCACTTTTTTGGGCGAACGGAAAAGCTTTCGAAAACAAATTTATGTTATTTTAAAGTTTGGCTCGTTGACCGTAAATCTCATTGGACATAACACTCGTTCCATCAGTAGTTTCAAATGGAATTCCGTTCTCAAAGAAAAAAACTCATTTAGTATTCTGTTAAATGGTTTTAGCGTCCCATTCAATGAGGTCTTCGAATCCAGTGTGTTCAGCTTCAGCCTCTATGGTAGATTGTATCACTGCTGGAGAAGAAGTGATACGGCTCGCATGCAGTAGGGGGAAAATCCCTTCGCTTAACATGGTGTGTATTGAGAAATCGTTGCTCAGGGACTGAGCTCCTGTCGATTGGGTTTGAATGGGTTTCAGTTTCGCATAGTTGCTTCTTGGAAAGTTGCACCAAGAACTGCTGGGGGGAGGGGGGATGATTCGCGATTTTTCGTAGACCTACTGTTTCATCCGGTCCTTGTCAAAGGTGAGACCGGTGAAGATGCGTAGTATCTTCCTTTCGAAAATCGATAGTTTCTCCATACTGGTCTTGGAGATGCTGTACCATACATGGAACCCATACGCTATAATGGGTCGTATAAGCTGCTTGTACAGTAATAGCTTCGTTTTTCGGCCTTTCGATCCGTTCTTATGCCGCATCAATGGAAAGCGAAACGGGTCTTTTAAAGGATCAGATTATAATGAGGATTAAACTTCAACTTCTCAGTGAAGTTCACTCCAAGAAACGTCGCCTTGTCCATCGCTGTCCCATTGGGAAGCACTACCTTGATGCTCCGGCATATTCTGGCTGTTTGGGAACCTCGTCGTGTTGGTCTCCGCAGACACGTGAGGGCCGATTTGTTGGTGTTGATCCGGATGCCCCACTTCTGACAGTAGAAATAGAGCTTCTCCATTTCCTGTTCGATAGTCCGCGCTGCTATCTGCGGTGACGGCAATACTGAGTATGTTAAAAAATCTTCAGCAAACAAGCAACAGTTAACAAATGGCGACAATGGCGGTTGGTATGCGGTGTAGTTATTATATATTATATTATAGGTCCCAGTTGGGATCTTTGTGCAACGCCTGCATGGCTGTTCCTTATTCTTAATTAACTTCCTTCTTGATCGCCGTGGCGTAGTGGGTAGAGTGCGACGCTCACACGCCGAAGGGTCTAGGTTCGATTCCCAGTTCAACACCAATTTTTCGAATTTTTAACGGAACCACCTCTTTCGAGCTGCTGACAACACTCAAAGAATAATAACTGTCTAAGAAAGCGTCTTTAATTTACTCGTTCGGACTCGGCAAAAACTGTAGGTGCCTTCTACACATAAGAGAACAGTAGCGCGCACAACACGAGTAGCTGATGAGCAAGCTAGGCCCTGGCTCCCCTTTGGACTGTATCGCAAACAATTATTTTTATTATTATTTACTTCTTTCTATTTCTACATAGAATCTTCTGGGGTGAAGAAAACTATGGATGGTTGCGATGAGGTTAGTGGGAAATCTCGTTAATTTGAGTTTGAAGATGAGCCCTTCTATCCAAACTGTGTCGAGGGCCTTCTCAACATCCAAGAAGCATGCCACAGTGACTTGGTGATTGTTCAAGCTCGCCACGACATCGTGATGAAATTTCATCAAAGGATGCAGATACGAGTGTTTTTCCCGGAATCCGAATTCTGGATTGGAGTCTGGGATGATGTTTGATGATAATGTTTGATGTTTTTTCCGTGCAGTGTTGCTTAATTTTCTTCATAAACAGTCTTTCCAGGATTTTGCTCATATATGGGTCTGTATCCTGTCACGTTGTCAGAGTCCCCTATCTTGGAAATTGCAACAATCCTCGCCACTTTTCATCTGAATCGGAAGTATCAGTTGTTGATGCAATTGTTCATGATGACAGTCAGGAGTATCATCACGATGTGTGGCATCCGCTTAAGGTTAAAGTTTGAAATTCTGTCCGGTCCGGCCGATTTCTTTGCCGAATGGATTCATGGATGATTTCCTCGATATCTTCTGGTGTTCCAAGCTCCTGGTTGTCCGTCGGTCATCAGCTGTGTTGTCTTCGCTAAAGCAAACGTGCACGTGGGTGTTGAATGCTGCTGACGTAGTTTCTCACTTCTGCCATGAAGTTCTGATCTTCCGGGGACTTGGGCTTGAAACTGCTCTCGAAGTGAGATGCGAAAGCTTTCTCCTCTAGGGTAGTCGCATCTCCTCCGTTTGCCTTTATGGTTGTTGGCAATTTCCTCCTCTTAACGACGATCTCGTTGAAGGTCCCGGCCTTATTATTTTGAGCTTATTTTGCAGGACCGTATTATAGTGGTGATTAACCGCATTATGTTTGTGCAGTTTAACTCCCTGAGAACGGTCTGGTATTCACCATTTGCCGTGTTCAATTCGCGGCGGTAGATTCGCTGCAAACGTTTCCCCAATCTCTGTCTATGGTGGTAGAGACTTTGGATATGAACTGGTAAATGGCTGTACCTGTCCCTATTTGGTCTTGGTCGCTTCTGGTGTTCTAAGGCGTTATTGATTGTGTCCTCCAATCCATCGATAGCAGCGTCGGTTTTCGTATTGGTGAGATTCCTCGTCGGTGTTGGTATTTGAATATTTACCAGTATATCCTCTTGTAGTTTTCCCAAGTCCAGCTGATGATAGTTGATGACGTCCTCTTCTGGTTGGTTGATAGTAAATATAGGCTATTGAAGGCTTAAAACAAGTAGCACCGCCTCATGGTCCGAATCGCTTCCCACCCTTGCTGTCACAATGCAGCCTTCTTATATACTGGCACAGCACCACGGACAGTACCTGTACCTGCACTGGTTTGATGCTAGGCAACCTATCTCAGGCGGTGTCGTCCGATCCGCATGCTGTGGTCCATCATGCCACCGTGGTGTGATGAGTATGTTGGGTTGTCTTTCGAGTGGGCGGGACGGTTATGCTGATGTGGTGTGACGTTGGGTTGTCTTTCGAGTGGTGTGTTGTGTGGAAGTGAGAGCGCTTACACTACTTTTGGTAAGTTTCCGCAATTTTGATTGAAGATACCACAGAGGAGCTTATGAGTACCATAAATGTCCCTTTGTGTGTTTAAACTCACTTCTCAGTATTTGCAACCGAATCTCAAGTGTGTTTGAAAATGTTTAATTGCGCTTAACCCCTTCAAATAAACCGTAATTTCATCCTCCGATTACTCGAATATTCAATTAAATTTAAAGTATGGTTACTAAATCTCATCGTAACGAGGGTCAACTGCCCACCCACTATGGCATTCGTCCCCTTGGGCGCTCTAGTACACAAAACAATCACCTTCGGAGGTTGCGACAATGTTTTGCTTACCAAATTGAAATATAGACGTTCATTAGGAGACAAAGGTCTACCTCTAAGAGTCCTCCATTAGCTCGGCTACCGCTATACTCCGCCGTCTCATTCACCTCCGACAATCAATGGCATTAAATTCCAGCATGTGTATCAGTTTGCCTGACTTGGCTTTAATTTCGGATCATCGCTGGAATCGAATACCCTCGTCGGTTCACTCAGGTGAGTCTAACTCGGTTAGACGGGGATGATTGAGCTGGAGTGTTGCCGACTCACGTATCCAATTCCACGAAAAGGGGATGGGCATGGGTGATCGGGATGAAAGTTTTATTTCATATTTTCTAAATTTGTATCAATAACTTTCAATTGGAGTGTCCTTGATGCGAGAGGCCTGCTCCGCGTGTTTCCACAATAGCGAATGATTGACGTCGAGTGAAAACATGACGGCATTGTTTGGGTTTTGCACCTCAATTCGTTGATTTGATTGATTGTGCAAAATAATTCGGGGAATTGCGTTATTCAATTTCATCGAAACTAGGAACTAGATATTTTTGGATTTAATAATTTTGGGCACAAATTTCAATAACTGAAAACGGAGGCAATCCGTTTTACACAGGGATATGTTCAATTTTAAGCAGAAGAGTCTCGCTGATGGTAAGGGATAAAAGGATGTCCAAAGTGACACTGTCCACTTACAACGGCAGCGGAATGTAGACCGATGAGCTCAGTCGCACGTAGTTGATTATGGCAACTAAGAGCATCAAGCAAAAGTTGCTTATCTCATGCAGGACGTTAAGTTTTCAATTTATAATTTACAGTCTCTGTGGCAAGGTCGTTCGAAGCATAAATTTCGCCTTCTAAGCAGAATTTACAACTTGAGTACGCTAAAAACTAGTTTCTGCCGAAATTATTTATGTTCTGATTACAGTCCACATCTTAAGACGGTGTTGATAATCCCAAACCCGCCAAAGAGGATTCATGTCTGAAAGACGATTTCCGAAAATCACCAGGGGTCTAATCAATGATGACGACTATCGTGCGACGATATCGTTGAAACGAGAGTTTTGCATCGCGTAAGCAAAAAAAAACGATATCGACAGAACGATATTATTTTGTTTGCTTCATGTACTCTCAAAACTGCCTATCGCTATCGTCCTGACGACCGTTTTTTGACGATAGCTATTTCACTATCGTTTTGCGTTGGGCTGGCATAAAAGTGGTAAAAATTTCAAGAAAAAAGTAAGAAAAAAAATGTAATCAGTATCAGATTCCCTGATCAATCCATCGTTAGGCAGATTGATCACATTGCGATCGACGCCAGATACTCCTCCAATATTCTCGATGTCTGAACCTTCCGAGGTGCAAGCAGCGACTCAGACCGTCACCTTTTTGTAGCCAAAGTAAGAGCCCGGATATCGAAAGAGCAACGGAGTCGAGACAGGCCAAAATGGTTTGACGTCGGAAAGCTACAATCGCAACCGGTTGCTGTGAACTTTGCCGACCGAGTCTCCCGGAAACTAGCTCAGAGTTCGACGGTGACTGCATTTACCATAGAAGAAGACTGGAAACGTTGTCAAGAAACCATCAAAGAAGCTGCCACTGATGTGCTGTGTTTCACGTCATCACCCAGAAGGAACCCATGGTTTGACGACGAGTGCAAGCAAGCACATGCAGCCAAACAAGACGCCTATAAGGCGACGCTGTGTCGAACAACGAGGCCTGTTTGTGAGCTCTACGAACAGAGAAGAAGAGAAGAGCATCGGCTTCTCAGAAGGAAAAAGAATGAGCCTGAGAGGCGCGCGGTTGAGAAAACGGAAAGGTGTCATGGCAGGAATGAAGTCCGAAAGTTTTACTGAAAGGTATAACAGCTACCCGGAGGATACAGAGCTCGGACCAAGGCCTGCCGAGACCAAAATGGACAACTCGTAAAGGTGTCATGGCAGGAATGAAGTCTGAAAGTTTTACTGAAAGGTAAAACAGCTATTTGGGGGATACAAGGCTCGGACTGAAGCCTGCCGGGATCAAAGTGGACAACTCGTGGTAGGGTCGCAGTCTGTACTGAGAATCTGGAAAGATCATTTCTGCAGACTCCTTAACGGCATAAATTCCGCTGTTCCACTCAATTTGGACGATGATAGGCAAGAATTCCGTCTCCCCGACTTAGACGAGGTGAATAAAACAATATCCAAGCTAAAGTCGAACAAAGCTGCTGGAGCAGCCGGACTGTCCGCAGAACTATTAAAAGCAGCTGGAGATGACCTGGTAGGGCGCATGCACCAGCTCATCTCTAAGATTGCGCCGTATTGTGTGAGCGTCTGAAACCGTTTGTCCATGACCTGATAGGTCCATATCAGTGTGGTTTCAGACAGATAGGCGTAGTCTAAGGTGGCGCACAAAAGTGGAAAAAGACCTCTCCAACTGGAGACAGCTGGCGGAAGATCGTTCTGACTGGAGAGGCAAGTTGGTTGAAGCTCAGGTCCACAAGAAGCAGAAGAAGAAGGATCCTTTTGTAATTCCTTTGAAAATGGGAAAAACAGATTGTTTATACACTTAAGTGACCGGAATCAAATCACAACACAGGTCGAAGGCATAGAGGAAAAGAGGAGAAGGAGGTACTGATGCACATTGTTTTTAAATGCCTGTTGATTGTAATGGGGAGGAAAAGTTGGGTTGGAAAGAGCATTCCATATTCGTGTGATGCGGCTGAAGAACGTGTCTCTAAACTTAACTGTACGTCCGAAGGTGGGCTTAAGGGTGAACGGGTGAGCTTTCCTAGCGAGGCGGGTATCGCGGATGAATTCTTGAAGGGAAGGAATGCAGCTGGCTAACTCATTAGAGCTTTTTTGTTCAAATGTCCATTAAATAGTGATAGAGACGCAAAATCTCGCCGAACGATTGACATCGAAGCGTTATTTGTTACCAATAAGTTCTATCGCTCGCTGTCGGATTATATGTAATAGAAGCAGAGTGATCTTAGGAGCACCAGACCAGTTAGGAGCGTTATACTTAAGATTTGGGCTTTTACAAGCCTTATATTTTGTTGACAGGTCAGAAGGAGTGAAATATTTCTTGCATCGCTTTGAGAAACTTTTCGACATTTTGCTTTCGAGACATTTCGCTGCATATTTTTCGACCTCGAATATGTGATCGTTCCAACTTAGTGTTGAGTTCATACACATACCGAGGACGGGAAGTCGACAAAGCCGGAGTCATTCATGGATAATGTTCGGTTACTTTGGGATCGCTTAAGTGACAGTAGTTTTGCAAACATTTAAATCTACTCTATTTCTCAATCCTCAATCAATTACACCTATGGATACATAAATGACACAAAATTAGATTTCGTACAAATGTTGAAATTTTTCAACTAACAGTTAATTAAAATATAACGTTTTTGCATTCAGCGTGATCATACTGTAGCTTACTTATGTTGGGCGAACAGATGTTATGTTTGGTTCTGCTTTTTATTTACCGTAATCATTTTTGCGGAGACGTTGTTGATTTTGCTTGGATACATAAATTGCAGAAATATCTTAGTGTATGCAATTCTCGCGTAACTTTCAGCAGAGCAACATCAAATTTTGTATAGTGAACAATTAATTCATACTACGGTTGAGGAAAGACGAATAATATGGAACATGCATGAAGACGGGAAAAAAGTGTCGGAAATTGATAAAGTTTTGCACTCCTCGCGAAAAAAGTGTACAACGCAATTGATTGTTGCACGAAGAATACAGATTTATTGACCAATGCGAAAATTCGGAAGCCGAGGCCTAAAAAAACAGATTTGCGTACAGATGCAGCGATAGTTAGAATGTCGACAAAGGATCCTTTTAAGTCATCACGGCAAATAGCATCCGATATTAATCAAATATTGGAACTTAATGTATCTAGTAGTCTTGTCAGAAAACGATTAAATGAGGCAAAGTTGTTTGGACGCATTTCGAGAAAAAGCCACTACTGTCTAAATGATATTTCAAAACGATTAACTTTAGCCAAAAACCACCTCAATAAGACTATCAATTTTTGGAAAAACATTCTATGGAGTGATGAAACCAAAATTAATAGGAATGGACCAGATGGTAAAACCTTTGTTTTTTGTCCTAAATGTCAAAAATATAGTCCTAGGTTTACCCAGAAGACAATAAAGCACAGAGGCTGAAGCATTATGGTTTGGGGTGCAATTTCTTGGCATGGTGTAGTTCCGCTCATAAAAATCAATGGAAAAATGGAGTATTTTAAGTATTTAGACATTTTGAAAAACCATATGGAACCAAGGTGGTAAGAAGTTGGTTTCATACAGAGAAGATTTACGTTTTGTATTGGCCAGCCCAGAGCTCTGACTTAAATACTATCGACAATTTATGGAACGAAGTCAAGAGCGAAATAGCAAAAAGAAAACATAAAAATATGGATGATCTTCGGTCTGCCACACAGAAAGCTTGGTATGCCCTACCCCAAGCAAAATGTATAAAACTCGTGGAGAGTATGGGCCGCACGCTGCCGTTGCTAGTCATAGGCCGAAGAGGAGGGACGAGAGCCGTGGAACAATTATGAAAAGCTGAGGGTACGTCATCAAGAGTATATTGGATTAGAAATCACAGACAGGAGATCATTTATAAAAATGAGAAAGAGTGTCGGAGACAAAACGGAGCCCTAGGGAACACCAGCATTAATATAGTGAATATTTTTTTTTTTTTTTATAATTGACGCGTGCAAAAGGGGTTGCGAGTACCCTTAAGTGACCGGATAAAGTCACAGCACGGGCCGAAGGTATAGAGGAAGAGAGGGAGAGGAGGTACCGATGCATATTGGTTTTAAATGCCTGTGGATTGTAATGAGGAGGAAAAATCGAGCTGGGAAGAGCATTCCAGATTCGTGTAGTGCGGCTAAAGAACGAGTCTCTGAATTTGACTGTACGTCCGAAAGAGGGCTTGAGGGTGAATTGATGGCCATTCCTAGCGAGGCGCGTATTGCGGGTGAATTCTTGAAGGGGAGGAATGCAACTGGCTAATTCATATAAGACCTGAACCCATCCAATTCAACTTGTATTGAACGGTTCGAAAGGTAATTTCTAATCCATTGAAGTAGAGATTCATCGACGCCAAAAGCACGTGTTTTCGACAAGAGAGCCTGATGCCAGACTCTGTCAAATGCCTTTGAATAATCACGTGCAATGGATCGCTTTCTCCTATATACATTGTGTAAAGATTGGTTCCATTTTTCGGTAAGATAAGCCATCAAATCACCAGTTGTCCTGTTGTTGCGGAGCCATATTGCTGGTCATTAAGAAGCTTCCGATTTTCAAGATATTTTATAAGCTGACGATTTATCTGCGTTTCCATGAAAGTAGGGACGTAAGTGCTATGGGTCGGTAGGAGGTGGGTGATGATGGCTCGCTCTTTTTAGGGACGGGCTGGACAAATGCTGTTTTCACTTACTCAGAAAGAACCCTAAGGAGTAGGACAAAGGGAAAAGCTTACGTAGTGGTTTTGCCAGAGCAGAAGAACACCTTGAGAAGAACGGGGGTTATCATCCGGGCCAGCGGATTTTTCCACGTTTAGATCTTTAAGTACTATTCCAACTGTACGAGTACTTAAATGGACTTGTCCCATGGAAAAATGTACGCCCTCGAGTACAGGCGCGGAAAAAGCGCAATCTGGAATCGTTGAGCTGGCTGCAAAATGTGCAGCTAACAGATTTGCTCTGTCCAAAGATCTGACAGACCATTGACCATTGCAAATGATCGTTGGAATTGAAGCCGAGGCCGAATTCCTTAGCTTTTTACGAATAACCAACATTTTTTGCTGCCCTTGGGACATTGTAGCACTTTTTGCCTCAACTTTTGGTCAAAGGAGAATTTAACACGTCTTATTAATGCATGGTGGTCGCCGTGGCGTAGTGGGTAGAGTGCGACGCTCACACGCCGAAGGGTCTAGGTTCGACTCCCTGTTCAACACCAATTTCTCTAATATTTCACGGCACCACCTCTTTCGAGCTGCTGACAACACTCAAAGAGTAATAACTGTCTAAGAAAGCTTCTCAAATTTCGCCGTTCGAAGTCGGCAAAAAACTGTGAGAGAACAGTAGCGCGCACAACACAAGTAGCTGATGAGCAAGCTAGGCCCTGGTCCCCCTTTGGACTGTAGCGCCAACAATTATTATTATTATTATTAATGCATTGCAATCATTTCGGGCCCTTTTGAATTTCTTCCCGATTTCCTCATAAGGTTTGGCTTTGAAAGTCCGGAAGAAGCTGGTTTCTCTCAACCTGATAGCCTGTTTGCAGCTCGAGTTGTACCACGCGTTTGACTTCGGTTTGATACCCTTAACTCTGTGAGGAATGAACCTGATAAAATTATTCTTGTAATCATATCAGCAGCGCCATCTACGCACCGGGAAAGCATAGTGACCAGGTAAAATGCTAAAATCCATGAAGATGCTGTTTAGACCGCTCAAGTTTGGCTTCCTCATAAAGTGATACTCTTCTCGTATGTTTGTTTGACACCATTTCTAGCTTCAATGAGAAAAAAGAAACAAAAGTATAACGTCTTCATTTCTAACATTCATTTGGTTGCAACATTTCAAAAATAAAAAAATGCTTCACAAAGATGTGAGCAACAAAAGGTTAAGTATCTTTCAAAACAACATATGTGTGAGGTTAACGGAAGATTCCTGTCAACATGGTGGTACTTTACGATAGCAAGTTAATTTGAACAATTTAGAAGTGCATTAAAGGATTCGATTCACCAGAAGGGTCTTCTCTGCTACAGAATAGAGGCGGACATTTTCATAAAATTTACGACCTCACAAATATCGTATTATGTAACGGTCATCGCTGCTCGCATGTCCGAATTGTTCGACTTATTTTTGCTGTGGGTGGTTGTGACGGGCATTAAAGGTAGGTGTTGTGATGGGGCAATTAGCGGAAGCTGATATTGAAGGAGCTGACGGCATGCTGTGGTGGGCGGCAATGTGCAAACAGTGTGGCGGATGTTAAAGTGATTTAGTGAACAAACAATTGGGGTGGGTTGACAAATATAGGGGAACAGACCTAATGTCAAATTATTTCCGTCACTAATTGGGTAATAATTTAGTCTTACTGATAATTGTTTTTCCGATACGAGATACGAGAACAAACATAAATGAATGTGTACGGTAATGAATTCGTTAAACGCTTATGCTGAGTTCTTAATGTAATTAAACTAATTAATAAATTGAAATCTTCTTTATAACTTTTACTGAGAGCATTTGATTTGTGAAGGGAGACATGCAATCAGCTGAATCCAATTTCTCAAAATAGCCCATGTACAGCACTGTGCGACATAATAGCACCACGCCATTCTGAAGAGTGTTTTCCACGTGCACACCACTATTTTGATTTTTTTTTTGGTTATAAACTAATTCTACACATATTATTGTAATTGTATTGTAAAAGATAATATTTCTAAGTGCAAAGTTGTTTGCAAAGTACACTGGTGAGCATTGTACTCCCGAGAAGCGTGCTTTATTAAAAAAAATGCTTTCTGAGGGTAAAACTTACAAATTTATAAGTGAAATTGTAGGGCGTTCAAAAAAAATGATCCTAAATGCCAAAAAATACGCTCAACAGGGAGAAAAAAGTGGAAGAAAATCGAAACTAACCCCCGCCGACGAACGACAAATCGTAAGATTAGTCCAACGTAACCCGTTTATGAACGCTAGGAAAATAAAAGAGGGGTTCAATTTACCCTTGGCGACATAAACTATAAAAAGAAAGCTGTAACAGAAGTATTTATCTGCCAGATGTCCTAGAAAAGTACCACAACTGTAAAAAGTCAACCTACTAACACGCACCAAATTGAATTGAATGAACTGGGAACGTTCTAAATGGCGCAATATACGAGTGGCATTCAATATATTCTCGGTATTGATATGAAGGAAAATGCGAATACAATTTTAATTGTTTTTATTTTATTAACTGACCCTAACATCAATGCATTTGTTACATCTTTTTTTGACTCTTTCCTTGCTTATTGAGAAATTAAATTACAGCGCGATGTTCAATTTTCACCATTAACTAGAGACAAAACGCGAATTAATTCACACATTTATATGAAATTTCATATGAATGGACTAAAATAATAGTATAACTTGATAAATAAGTCAATTTATGTATTATATAATATATAACCACAGCGTTTTTGTCGGGTCCTATATTGAGTTGTAGTCCACATATCACCAAAACGGCATTGAGCACCATGCCATATCAATTTAATTCACTGTTTCATAAGTGCGAAGAATGAAAACGAGCACTCAGCAAAACAAGGCGGTACTGGAAAGTCGGCGTCTAAGAAGAGTTCTGCAAATTTCTAGGCCCCAATGAATTTCAAACAATGAGTTGAAAAACCGCACCACGCAACCATTATTATGAAATAAGATACAGAAAATGAAACTGGATCGATCACAGAACAAGACGAATACATAGCAATCTCGAGGGCCGCCGTGGTCTAGTGCGTAGTGGAACAGTGATCGGATTTATTTCAAATATGCGCCGTTTAGTTCGATAAACTGTTTCCATCTTGATTGCAACTTCATAATACCCCCCTCGTAGAAGCCCCATCTCCTTATTTGCAAAGTACTCGGGCAGCTCCTTTTCACAAGCCTCTTTTGAGTTCAACTTCACACCACCAAGGGCTTTCGCCATGGACATGAACTGGTGGAAATCACTTGGCGCTATGTCCGGCCTATATGGTGCATGCAATAAAATCTCCCATCCGAGCTCCCGTGGCTTATGACGAGTCATCAACCAAGTGTGTGGTCTGGCGTTGTCCTGGTGGAACACTACACCCTTCCTGTTGGCCGATTCTGGACGCTTCTGTTCGATCGCCTGCTTCAAGCAACCCAGCTCTTCGCAGTTGAAGGTAGAATTAAGCGTCTGGCCATATGGGAGCAGCTCATAATGGATGATTCCCTTCCAATCCCACCAAACACACAGCAAAACCTTCCTGGCCGTCAATTCAGGTTTGGCCACTGTTTGGGACGATTCACTGGCCTTTAACCACGACTGTTTTCGCTTGATATTGTCGTATGTGATCCATTTTTCATCGCCAGTCACCATCCGCTTCAAAGATGGGTCGAGTTCGTTCCATTTCAGCAGGGTATCGCAGGCGTTGATTCGGTCTGAAAGTTTTTTTCCTTTAAATCATGCGGCACCCAAACATCAAGCTTTTTTGGATCCAGCCTTCTGCAGATGGTTTAAAATGGTTTGGTGACAAACTCCCATCTACTGTGCTATGTCACGAGATGCCACATGCCGGTCTAACTCGATGATTTCCATGATTCGATCGGTATTCGTCGTCAAAGGTCTTCCGCCGGCTGGCTTATCCATGGTGTCGTTTTCACCGGCTCTGAATCTTCGAAACCATTCCTCCGTGGTTCAAGGTGATAGAGTACCATCCCCCAAAACACCATTAATCTCACGGAACGTTTCTCTAGCGGATTTGCCCTTAACTAAGGAAGACTTTAAAATAGCGCGAATTTCGGCTTTAGTGAACTCCATGTTTACACGTATATAGCTGTTGAATACAATATCCAAACTAATCATGCATAGCGTAGTTTTGTAGGTTATGTCAAGTCCTTTCAAATGTATGGTATTGCTAGATACGATCTCTGTAGCACTTTGTACATAGCCAGAAAATTCAAATAACAAAAATTCGGAAGGGAGATATTTGGCAACCGTATACTAGGGGCGTTCAACATATATACCAACATGTCTTTCCAGCCAGCACGATCTTTCGCCAGCTGCCGCCAATAGCGCACTCCAAGTTGGTTGAGGTCCTTCTCCACTTGCGTGCGCCACCTTAGCCTACGCCGTCCTCTGTTGCGTTGTCCCAATGGATCGGATTCAAAGACATTTTGGGCCGGACCAGTGATGTGCATACGCTCTACATGGCCCAGCCATCTTAAGCGTTGTACCCGAAGACGCCTGCCCAGGCGCATGTTCATAGAGCCCATAGAGTTCGTTGTTAAATCTTCTCCTCCAAATACCATCAACGCAAAGAGTAGGGGCTTCTTCATCCTTTGGTAACGTTCAGGTCACCCCTAAAGCCCACAAAGGACTGATGATGCTGTGCAGTGCACCGGTAGCAGTGCGTGGACTTGCACGCTCATGAGTAGGGGGACTTTCACCGACAATCAACACAATCAGCAACTCAAACGAAATTATGCTATATCGTGCATATCCACACCAAATTGTGTCATTCCTGCGTGTTCGCGTAATTTGAAAATGAACTACCTTGCCAGTGGTCAACTGTGTGAGTCTCAAAGTGACTGCACGTCGGTGGTTGATGAGCCTAAGCCAGGTGCCCCAAAAGCTGGTGCCACAAATGAGACCATGTCACAATATTCAAACTGATCAACAACCTACAGCTAGCGTGAAGGTTACACTTTTTTCTTTCAAGGCCCAAGGACAAGGTCGACTAAGAGGTCTTCGTATGTCATGAGTAGGTTTATGTAGAGCTGAGACATCAAAATGTCTGAAGGCCAAGCAACTACTTCACAGACCATGAAGTTTACTACTTCATGCTGCAGGTGCGTCGATACACAGACGGACACCCGCCCTAATTTAACTCGAAATTATCCTCAATAAAAAGCGAAGTCCATATAAAGTTCATCAAAAAATTATTATCATCATAACACAACTTCGCAGAAAGTTCACGCATTCTCGTGTGGCCTTACCCAGGATGATATCTGAGTTTCGCTCCCCTAAACAATTTTATTATTCCCAAAGGAATGCGTTCTCCTCTCGTTATTTACTTGAGGCTGGAGACCCACACACACGCCCATAAAAAAAGGATTTCCGTTGCTATCCCAAGTACGACCAATCGTGTACGATTTTGTTTCCTTTCTTCCACTTGGGAAGCAGATACTAATTAATTCAAACTTAAGCATCTTGTGCCGAATTCATCATCTCAGCTGTGGAGGTGTGCTTAGGGTTTCGACCAAAAATTTATTAAAACTGCGCACATTAGGGGTAACTTGAAAGAAATTTGAAGACAATTTTGTGGCAGGAACTTTTACGAATTATCTGCCCGTTGCAATCTTCTTTTCGCAGCCTCTTAAAATCCATGACGAATATGAATCTTACGCTCCAAGGCATCTGAGGGGCTCTATATAATATTCATTGGTTCTGCCCGAGTTGTTTCGGAGAAAGCCGTAACTCGACAGTAAATACTTGCTTTAACATAAACTTTTTATGCTTTCATCACTTCTTTCTGTTCAGTAAAAGAAATGTGAATAATATAATGGCGGAACAGATTGAATCTGTCAAAAGATGGCGCCACCTGCATGTTGTCCCTGATCTTGGAAGCAATTACGTTCCTCATTGGAAACGTGTGTACTTGTCAGCAATAGCTTATGTGCATTAGCTTCTGTTTAAGACAGATTTGATTTTTCGAAAATACTGCGGATTGCTGCGATTTCTGGTCCCTGACAGTCAAATATTGCCAGATAACAGATCATTTTATTTTTTAGAAGCTCTTTAAACGATTTACGCCTCAAATGTGTTGAAAAATCTTTTTTTGGGAAGGAATTCAAAGGTGAGGGTGTGTTGCCGAACAAGAGTGAGGTGAGGGTGTGTTGCAAGAAGAATCATTTGTGTCTCAAAAGTTTTACCGTGATATTGGCAGTGTTTTAAAACCCCATGTAGGTGGTCTAAAAAAAGTAGCGACACCTATAGAAATGGATTCAAAAATACATGAGAAGTGATTTAAGAATCCTTGTCGAAATGGAAGAAAAGTGGCTCCTGAACTTAACATTTCGTTGGAACAAATGCAACAAATACTGATGAACTAGCTTTGACTCAAGCCATTGAAGTTTCAAAACACACACGATCTTACATCGCAACAGAAAAAGTCATAGTCGAAGTTTAGTTGTCACTTTTACCCGATAATAATGTGTTGCCGTTTTTTTTTTTGAATAGTCGCCAGTCAAAATGTCAACAAACAAAACGGCCAAGTTTACTTACCAGAGAGGTCCTTCGAAAATGTACAATTTCAGACGGCTAGCCGACAGTAGACTGAACCGATAGTGATCATATAGACGTTTGCCTAAAAATTAATGCGGCCGTATTCCGTGATCCCGATTGGTGTTGGATGTAGGCCTTCGATTTCGAGCCCTTAGAACGCAACAGAGGGGCATGGGCATATCCACGAGAGGCAAAGTTGTTAATTGCGTTCAGCAAGGTGAGCTGCCAAGACTATCCTTGTTAGTTTACAGGTCAGATTGACCACCTAAGATAAGACCACCTTGCGGCGCCCCCTGGATAGCCATCACAACACCCGTTGTGTGATGAACCACTGTATGCAGCGAGCCCCTCTTCCCGAAGGTTGAAATAATGACATGGCCTCTCAGTCTGTGGATTGTGCGCGAGGGTAACATCGTCACCACATAAAAAATCGTTAGTTTAAAGTCAACAACATTCCTCGGATAATGAAGGATCAACTGTTGACGACCCATGCAAACGTTTAAAGGACTACGATTTTCGGTTTTGCACGTGGAATGTGAGGTCCCTCAAAAAGCCACGTGTAGCCGAATAACTTGCGGAGGCCCTTGACAGCTACAAAGCAGACATTAGCGCCATCCAGAAAATGCGATGGGATGGTCCTGGCATAAAAACGATGAAAAACTGCGACATTTACTACAGCGATTGCTACAAATGGAGAAGGAAGCGCTTATTCGTATGCGGATTTCTTGGTCGAGGCAGACTGAGGCAAAAAGTCTTGGGCTTCGTCCCCGTCAGCGAACGCCTCTTGACAATCCGCATCAAGTCTTAATTCGGGAACATCTGCCTAATTTGCGCTCACGTCCCGACGGAGGAGAAGGTTGACAACACAAAGGATGACTTCTATGACCTCCTAGAAAGAACATACAATCGATGCCCCAGCTACGACACGAAGATCGTTCTAGGAGACTTCAACGCTCAGCTGGGAAAGGAGGACATCTTTACTGGAGGCATCGGTAAAGCCTGCACGACAACACATCCGGAAACGGACTCGGAAACGGAACCTCTGTTAGCATACGAAGGTTCCACATCTAAATATTCACAAAGGGACCTGGCGATCTCCTGATCAATGCTTTATCATTGCTTTGGCGTCCTTCTCATACCACAGTTAATGATTATGACAATTTGTTGTCGATCTTATGTCTAAGCCTGTGTGTCTTAGTATTAAGATAGGCCCAAAGGGTATTCGAACTTAGATCTGAGCCTTGAGAAGGCAAATCAAGCACATCAATTAGCTGCGTTTGAAGCCATTCCAAGACTTTCTTGGGGATGTGCCTCGGATCCCTATCAAGTTGAAAAACAATTTCACATAGAGAATGGGATACTTTTTATGCTGCTTGTGTGAAGTATGAAGAGGTGCGACCCTTGTACGCCGAAGGCCTATGTTTGACATCCAGCTCAACAGGAATTTTTCGAATTTTTCACGGCACCATCTCTTTCGAGCTATTGACAACACTCAAAGACTAAAAAAAAACTGTTTAAGAAACTGACTAACAAAAAACTTCGCCGTTCGGAGTCGGAAAAAAACTGTAGGTCTCTTCTACTCATGAGAGAAAAGTTGCGCGAGTTATGAATCCCAACATGTATTGAACCGATATACAACATTTTGACTCTGCAACATTACCAACAGACTCCCGTACTCATAACCCAGCAAAGTGTGCATGGAGAAGCAGCAGACGAATGCATTAAACATAAAAGGGAGACAATACGGCAACAGCATCTGCACATTTGAGACGCTGATAGAGTTAACCCCACTGCCACTACATAACAGCAAGAAAGAGTTTCTTAGCATTGCGCACTCTATGCTCAAAATGTACTCCTCACCTTTTAAAATGTACAGTCTGACTTAGTGAAGTTAATCTTAGGACATGTTTAAGTCACTTTTGTAAGAGGAGTGAAATAAAGCAATTATGCTTTACGGTTGCCCAGTATGGGGAAAAGCCGCACTGTGCCACATCAAGCAATTACAAATAGCTCAGAACAAAGTTCTAAAAATGATGTTGGACCTACCTCGGGATTATTCCACCTTAAAACTGCACAAAAGAGCGGGTGTTGAGCTGGTTTATAAGCGAATATCAAAACTGACGGATAAGTTTTATAATTCATGTTCTTTGCTGACAATCCACTAGTCAATGAGTTGAGTGATTGTATTCCTCAATATGTTTGACGTCTTTCGTATGGCATTACCTTACTTATTAAACATTAAAAAATTAATTTATTTGTTTATTCATATACTTATTTATTTCCTTTTTTTTCGTTTACTTATATATTATATATTGTTAATATATATTATATATTTATTGTGTTTATTTATTTATCTGTTTATTTATTTAATAATTTATCTATTTATTTATTGTTTTTTATTTTGTATTAATTTATTTATTTTCTTATATATTGATTTATTTAATCATTTATTTATTTTTATTTATTTATTTATTTTTTTTTTATTTTCATTGAAGGTTTTTGTCGTATTTTCCTTCAGTTTGTTTGCTTCTATTCTATCAAATTTATATAGATTTAATATAAGTTAAACTCATTTTTCAGTAGTAAGATATATGATATATCAAATCTCTGAAACGGATGCTGTGCGATAGCTAATATCAATGTAAACATTTTATTACGAAATAAAAACTATTTATCTATCTAAAGCAGACATCGGTCTAATATTGGTAGTAATAATAATTGTTGGCGCTGCAGTCCACAGGGGACCAGGGCCTAGCTTGCTCATCAACTACTCGTGTTGTGAGCGCTACTGTTCTCTCACGAGTAGAAGGGACATACAGTTTTTTAACCGACTGCAAACGGCGAAATTTCAGAAGCTTTCTTAGACAGTTATTAGTCTTTGAGTGTTGTCAGCAGCTCGAAAAAGGCGATGCCGTGAAAAATTCGAGGTGTTCAGTCGGGAATCGAACCTAAGCCCTTCGCCGTGTGAGCGTCGCACTCTACGCACTACGCTACGGCGGCCACGGTCTAATATTACAAACTATAATTTTGTTTTAAATCAAAGGCAAAAGACTGTAGGTCCCTTTTACTCGTGAGAGAACAATAGCGCGCACAATACAAGTAGTTGATGAGCAAGCTCGGCCCTGGCTACCCTGAGGACTGTCGCGCCATACAATTATAATTGTGTGAAGTTTGAGCAAAGATTGTTCAGGTACATGCGTTAGTACATTTTGCCTTCTGTGAGATACACATTTCCAACACTAATTAAACTCTCGACCCAGCGCAGTGTACAGCATGATAAGTCTTGAATATATTTGGTTTGTGTTTGCCAAGTCCATGATCTTCCAACTGCACAGAAACAATTGGTTTGTTTCGTCAGAATGCCTGAAAAAAGTTCATTGATTTATTTTTTGAAAACTGATAAACGCAAATTGTTCACTTCTTTTCTTTTGGTGTAAGAAGAAGGACAATTTTTTTGCTCAAAAAGCTTTTACCTGCGCTCATCTTGGATTCATTTAAATATCCCCGTGATGTTAATGTGAAAAACACACTTTTGTATTGCATTACCGCAAGAAAGTATTCTTTGCTGTTCATGAGATAAGTAATAAATCGCGGAAAAATCTCAAAAAAGTTCTCCAACAGAAGAAATCACTAAATAACTTTAACCGGAAGAAGGAATGCACTATTGGCAGATGTGCCCTCAACTGATGCCTACTGTGGACATTCGAATTTGAGGTAAGACTTTACACTTATCAGCTGATGTTTCTGTTTTGAATTTGAACACTTTAATTTAATGTAAATTTAAAGCCAAATGAAAAATAATCTCTGACGGCTATGTCGTAGCTTTTTCAACAGCGAGAGTACTTAGATCGTTTCCGTAAATTCTTTTCTATGAAATATTGTTCTATCGGGGAAAGAGAAAAATCAGCGCATATCCTGTTCACGAAGGAGAGGGTGCTTACACAGCAAGAACATACAACACAAGTGAAATTTATTACCTCAAGAAATTTTTTAAATTATTTTCCAACCATAGGTACGATTGCACTGAAGAGGTAAACGAAAGAAAGTGCATGCATGGGAAGCCATGTATAACCGAGAGTATATTTTTTCACACTGAGCCAGGAGTTAGGGGAAAAACTTCACGCGCATTACGCCAAAGAAAATAAAACGCTATTCCAACTTTTGCTTCACTTTGAGCTTTGTAGAAACAAAGAAATGTGACAACGGGAAGTCATATGATCCAAAGATGCTCAAAGTAAGGGATGTTTTAATTTATTGATATTGTAACGCATTTGCGGACGCAGCCGAACTGCCTTTGAAGATTTTGACAGCTGCTGGATGTGACATTCTTTTTGGGAATCAAGACAGCTCTCTCTCTCTTGCTTGACGTGCGACAGGAAGTGTGGAAGGTTAGGAAATAAAAAAAAGTGTGCTACTAAATTATTCTTCGCGTTTCAGTTAAGAAAATCTCCTTTGCCATCGGTCAGTTCGGTATTTCCAAATCCGCGAAAACGCAACAATATTAATGTCTGAAATGGAAAGAACATAAATGAATCCTGCTTTAATCCAAGTATGATCTTCTGACATTATAACTAAAATGAGATTTCTGGCATAGGACTGCCACGTCTGACTCGGATTTGGAGAATTTTTCCAACACTTGTGGCCGTATATCAGCAATAAAACTGATGTTGTCCTTTAAGTATGCAATCGTTTTAGCTTAGACTACAAATATTCTCACTGTAACAGAATGTCCACCTCACGTGTTACTACGGGATAACAAAGCGTTCCCTTCAATAAATCAATTTTGGCACCAGCAGCCACAGCTCTTTCACACGATGGTTTTTGAATTGATGAACGAAAATATATATAACAGGCAGGCATTATTTCACGGACCAATTACCACACCAGTGGTCGCAGTGGCGTAGTGGGTAGAGTGCGACGCTCACACGCCGAAGGGTCTAGGTTCGACTCGCAGCTCAACACCAATTTTTCGAATTTCTCACGACGCCACATCTTTCGAGCTGCTGACAACACTCAAAGAGTAATAACTGTCTAAGAAAGCTTCTCAAATCTCGCCGTTCGGAGTCGGCAAAAAACTGTAGGTCTCTTCTACTCGTGAGAGAACAGTAGCGCGCACAACACGAGTAGTTGATGAGCAAGCTAGGCCCCGGTCCCCCTTTGGACTGTAGCGCCAACAATTATTATTATTTTTAATTACCGCACCAACCAATTGAGCTTAGCGGCAGTCAGGTTTTGTGGATGAAACGGTATGTCAACACACAAGTAGCTGATGAGCAAGCTAGGCCTCGGTCCCCCTTTGGACTGTAGCGCCACCGAATTATTATGCCTTTATGTCTACTGAGCGTACTGCCGTTTAAAAGGATATGACGTGTTATAGCCTTGCATAATTGGAGTTCGCAACTCGTGTAGAGTTCAATAGTGACCTTAAAGCCGCATTCAGCGGCGTGTGCTTTCCAGATAAGTTGCCTTTCGAATTTGAGTCCACGGAACTTAGGTATATGTAGAAAAAATCCGTTAATAGTAAAAAAAAGGAGTCAAACCATAGTCACCTTAAACTTCTTCAGCAACTACTCGCGTTATCCGTGTCATATCCCCTCGCAAGATTGAAGAGTACTCGATTGTCGTCGTATCACCTCAAACTGGACTCTTTTCAGCAACTACTCGTTTTAAGCATGCCGTTGTCCTCTCGCGAATTTTTTGTTGACTCAAAGGGAATAGATTGAATAAGCTTTTTGCCACCGAAAACTCGATTCGTACGGAAGAGTGCCAAACCAATCAATGGAGTATAACAATGGATAAATTGAAAGTAAGGCGCCACGCAGATGCGCTTTCGCTTAATACGATTCTTACTCCTAGAACTGCGACTAAGGCAAAAATTCAATCACTCGAGTACCCTTAAAAAAACAAACAAAGGAAAGGATTTCAGCAAAGAAAACTGACAAAACGGGCTTCTCCTTTGTGATACCATTTCCCTGCATTTAGCAAACTACTTAATTTATAACCAGAATATAATATAATTTACACTCACCACCTATTCGTCGATTTCAAGGCTGCATATGACAGTGTGCATTTGGCAACAGCATGGTTTTACCTTAGGGACCCGTGGCTAAATGCGTGCATTTTAACGCTTCTTTACTATTTTCTATGGGTATAAGTGAAATCTTTTCCAGGAAAAACCCCAAGAAGTACAGATCGATATTCTACTCCTATTCGTCGCATATGATAGTGTGCACAAAGACGAGCTATACAGTGCCATGTCTAGTTTTGGCATTCCTACCAAGCTCGACAGATTGTGTAGGATGACGATGGAGAACTCTCGCTGCTCCGTCAAGGTCGGTATATATATAAATATAATATAATTTACACTCACCACCTATTCGTCGATTTCAAGGCTGCATATGACAGTGTGCATTTGGCAACAGCATGGTTTTACCTTAGGGACCCGTGGCTAAATGCGTGCATTTTAACGCTTCTTTACTATTTTCTATGGGTATAAGTGAAATCTTTTCCAGGAAAAACCCCAAGAAGTACAGATCGATATTCTACTCCTATTCGTCGCATATGATAGTGTGCACAAAGACGAGCTATACAGTGCCATGTCTAGTTTTGGCATTCCTACCAAGCTCGACAGATTGTGTAGGATGACGATGGAGAACTCTCGCTGCTCCGTCAAGGTCGGTACCGAACTCACCGAGACCTTCAATGTCAAAAAAGGTTTTAGACAAGGCGACGTACTGTTATGTGCCTTCTTTAACATCATTCTCGAGAAGATCGTGCGTAACTCACAATTCAACACCAGAGGCACGATCTTCAAGAAGTCAGCTCAATTGTTAGCACATTGATTGACATTGACGTGATTGGACGAACACAGTGAGCCGTCAATGAGGCATTTGTTGGCATTGTATCGGAAGTGGCTAAAATGGATCTGGCGATGAATGAAGGCAAAACTAAGTACATGCTGTCATCACATCATCGACGTCTCGGACAGAGCGTCACACCAGGCAGCTGAAACTTCGAGGTAGTTACGGACTTCGTCTACATCGGCTCCGCGGTAAACAAGGACAACAACATCACAACCCCACGACGCTATGCATGATTAGTTTGGATATTGCGTTCAACAGTTATATTCGTGTAAACATGGAGTTCACTAACGCCGAAATTCGCGCTGTTTTAAAGTTTTCCTTCGTTAAAAGCAAATCGGCTAGAGAAACGTTCCGTGAGATTAATGGTGTTTTGGGGGATGGTATTCTATCACTTCTAACCAAGGAGGAATGGTTGCGACGATTCAGAGCCGGTGAAAACGACACCATGGATGAGCCAGCCAGCGGAAAACCTGTGACGACGAATTTCTATCGAATCATGGAAATCATCGAGTTAGACCGGCACATCACCCAGAAGATAGGAGTAAGTTACCAAACCATTTTAAACCATCTGCAGAAGGCTGGATACAAAAAAAGCTTAATGTTTGGGTGCCGCATGATTTGACGTAAAAAAAACTTCTGAACCGAATCAACGCCTGAGATGTGCAGATGTGGGATTTGGTTTTACGTGATCACCTGCCTTAACGGCTTATATCACGGGGAACCTTTTTCCCAAGAGTCGTAAGTAACGCAAGACTAAACGCCTTAGTTACCCAAGTACCAAATTGGGATCATGCTTGAGGGGCAATCACCCCACCTTGGTTTGATGCGAAGCCTTCCTAAAACCTCTTCCGCTCTTTGGGTCGCAGCGCCCGGTTGAGAATGCAACTCCACACTGAGAAGGGATAGTCCCCTAACCGTCTTGCTTAGTTGTGCTTAAATAATGAACTAGACAAGTCAGCACAGTACGCTATCCTCGACTCTAACCGCGATGTTAGGTGGTAAGCCACAGCCACCACGATACTCCCACAAGGGGGCCTACCGCACAGTCAAGCTGGAACCGAAGTTCCAGGGGCCCCTGACCTCCCGTGGCACCAGAATATAGCCTCTGGTTAAGCTGTCACTATCAGTCAGGTTCCCTCTAAGCCTGGGTCTGTTAGCCGCCATCCCGCCACAGATGGTCTTTCCTCCATCAGTGTTTCCGTTGTCACTATAAATAGTGATACGGATGTGATTTTGAATCATGTGATTCATAAATCCAGTCACATCATCTGGGCCTGAGATGTGCAGCTGAAACGGAACGAAATCGGCCCATTTTTGAAGCGGATGATGACTGGCGACGAAAAATGGATCACAACATGGTCGTGGTTGAAGGCCGGTGAATCGTCCCAAACAGTGGCCAAGCCGGGATTGACGGCCAGGAAGGTTTTGCTGTGTGTTTGGTGGGATAAGAAGGGAATCATTCACTATGGGCTGCTCCCATATGGCCGAACGCTTAATTCTTTCATCTACTGCCAACAACTAGACCGCTTGAAGCTTGTCTTATATACTGGGCCTTGTTCTAAGCCCTGTACCGGTAAGTGAGTTCTGATATCCAGAATTCTGTTTTAAAATTATAACGTTCAACCGAGCGGAATGATGTAAAGCCAATTTTTCTTTAATTTTTAAATGTATAAACAGAGCGCGAATCTAGAAAAACTATACATCATTTGAAAGGCCTTGACATAACCTACAAAACGACGCTATGCATGATTAGTTTGGATATTGCGTTCAACAGTTATAGGCGTGTAAACATGGAGTTCATGTAAACATGAAATTCGCTCTATTTTAAAGTTTTCCTTCGTTAAAGGCAAATCCGCTAGAGAAACGTTCCCTGAGATTAATGGTGTTTTGGGGAATGGTATTCTATCACTTCTAACCAAGGAGGAATGGTTTTGACGATTCAGAGCCGGTGAAAAGGACACCATGGATAAGCCAGCCGGCGGAAGACGACGAATATCGATCGAATCATGGAAATTATCGAGTTAGACCGGCATGTGGCATCTCGTGGCATCGCACAGGAGATGGGAGTTAGTCACTAAACCATTTGAAGAAGGATAGATACAAACAAAAACTTGATGTTTGGGTGCCGCATGATTTGACGCAAAAAAAACCTTCTTTACCGAAACAACGCCTGCGATATGCTGCTGACACGGAACGAACTCGACCCACTTTTGAAGCGGATGGTGACTGGTGACGAAAAGTGGATCACATACGACAATATCAAGTGAAAACGGTCGTGGTTTAAGGCCGGTGAAATGTCCAAAACAGTGGCCAAGCCGGGATTGACGGACAGGAAGGTTTTGCTGTGTGTTTGGTGGGATTGGAAGGGAATCTTCCACTATAAGCTGCTCCCATATGACTAGACGCTTAATTCTACCATCTTCTGCGAACAACTGGACCGCTTGAAGCAGACGATCGAAGGGAAGCGACCAGAATTGGTCAACAGGAAGGGTGTAGTGTTCCACCAGGAGAACGCCAGACCACACATTTCATTGATGACTCATCAGAAACTACGGGAGCTCGGATGGGAGGTTTTATAGCATCCACCATATAGCCCGGACATAGCGCCACGTGATTACCATCTGTTACCTGTCCATGGCGAACGCCCTTGGTGGTGTGAAGTTGATCTCAAAAGAGGCTTGTGAAAAGTGGCTGTTTGAGTTCTTTGCAAATAAGGAGGGGGGCTTCTACGAGGGGGTGATTATGAAATTGCCGTCTAGATGGAAACAGATTATCGCAAAAAACGGCGCATATTTCAACTAAATCCGATCACAACACTTTTTATGAAGCATTGAATGAAGAGCAAAAAAGCGGGAGATATATGACAACCTAATATTAGAACATATAAGAAATTTCACTGAATTAGAAGCCTCTCGAGTTTTAGGCAAGTATTGGACGGTTTCATTTCTGGTAGACGGCCATAGGCCAAACCAAAATAGACTTAGATCATATATTTAATTTAACAAATTTCAAATCGAAATAAAAGTCATATTACAGATTGGACGGTTTCGCAGGAAAAATTAAAGGCTTTGTTTGGGATATTGTACGGACGTGGTGCAAACGATGCAAAAGGTTTGACATTATCATATTTATGGAACAAAATTTGGGGTCCTGGAATTTTAGGTTTTATTCGCTTTGATAAAAGAAATGAGAGGAGTCAACAATTTCAAATGGATAAATTTGCACTGGTCTCGACTGTTTGGGAAAAATCTATCGAGAACAGTCAAAACTCTTTCAAACCAGGAGCATTCTTCACAGTAGCCTTCACAACGAAGGCTAGATGTCGATTTACCCAATATGTGCCAAGCAAACCAGACAAATTTGGGATAAAATTCTGGCTGGCTTCTGATGTTGAAACGAAGTGTTTTACAAATGGCACACACTCCCGCTTATTGAGAAAAACCTTCGCTTCGTCTTAGAACCATTTTTTATATTTCTCATCAATTCTCTCCCTTTCTACGAAATTCACAATCCCACATCCTAGATCAATCCAACCTGGACAAGATAAGCGAAAGCCTTAGGCGGATTAAGTCTACTGCCTGCTTAGCTTGCACACGGCAAGGAAATGTTTCTTTTCTTTTGGGAAATTCCACACGCATCGTTTTGAATTTCATCATTTGTGCACTAGTGAATACATATCCACGAAGATATTTTACATTTACGATGAAATACAGAAGCTGCTGTTACACATGACCCAAGCGACACACACGACGTACTCTGAAGAATTCCACTCTAAACTTTGAGTTCTTTTGAAAATGTTTAATAAAGGCACTCTTGTCTGCATTTAAAAGTACTTGTGGTCACAAAATATTCAGCGGCCTTGAAATTAATTTACGTGCATGTGGAGGACAAACGGTGTAAGATAATTTTTCTACGAAAACCGGCTGCACATTTCTGAAAAGGGTCGGTCCCTCAAAGCGGCCCTTGTGTCTCTTTTTAATTCTGCTCAAACAAAGGACAAAAGCAGCAAAGTATCATTCAGACTAATTGAAATCCATGTCCAGAAAATCAAAACAAGATTACGGTGACGAACAAGAAACCGAAATGAATGTCAAGTGAGCACAAGAGACCAACAATTAAGCGCTTCAAACGAGCATGAATAAGTTTAAGTGGTTGCACAAGGTAAGCCCTCTTCCAGAGATGAAAGTGCCCTGAAATCCTACACAGCTTGCCTACGTCAGTGGTCAGCATTTGGCTGCAGTGTCCAGCACTTCAACATAGTTTATCAGTGTTCCTGCTCATTAGGCACACGTGCTCAGTTTGAAAGTTTACCCACAACCGGAAGTGACACCAGTAATCAACTTCCGATAGTCAAACTCCAAACGTCACCCAGCCAATTAAAAAATAATCAGTGCTCCGGAATTAGAAGCTTACACGTCAACTACCTTTTTGCTCCAGATCAATTACGGCGCATTGCACGCTATAGTCTAATTAAGGAATTCTCGGCTCCACGCCTGACGGTCTGGTCTCCGTAATTGACTCGCAATCTATTTAGTGCTCTCAAGTGTCAATTATTATCGGCAGACGGTAGATGGCGTTTTTATGGGGAGGCGCTTTAGCAGCTCATTATTTTAAGCTGACTCGACGTATTAACAAGTACCTGGCCGTATTTAAGTAATTTTGAGAAGTCAGTGAAGTGGCAGAAGTTTCAAGTAGCTCGACGGCTAAAGGGGTGAACGACACACTTGGACAGGAGTCAATGACAGTCTCCCCATCGAATTTGAGGTTGGAATTTTGAGGGAAAGAACCCTGGCCGCTTTGAGAATAACTTTTGCCCAGACACAAGTTGTGCTCGTTTGCTGCCAAAGTGTGGAAGTTTTTGGTTTTTCCCCGTGAGACGAGGGAGCACTTAAGCGGCAGAGATTTATGGATATTACCGAAGCTCACCAGGTGTTCCCATTGAAATGTTGAGAAGTTGCAAAGCAAATTCAGGTGATTGTTGCCGCGGCAGTGGAAACGGTGGGATTACCCAAGGGTCAAAAACTTTGTCGGTTGGCAAAATGCCGCCAAGGGACTGACTGTATGTAAACGTCGCCTCAAATCCGAAAGTAAAATTTAAAGTGGTTGAAAAATGGTTCACACTTTGATTTTGGCAAGGGAGCGAATTTTTAGCTTTGAGAACTGTATCAGGAATTTGTTTTTAAATTTCGTTTCCCTCAATCATCCATATCTTTGTACTTATAAAGCGATTGTTATGAAGAATCGATTTGTTGGAGAATCATTGAACATGAGTTCTCTTATTCGTACGCTGACCACCCGTTGACATGGACATGATACGTTCATCCGGCTCTTAGAGTCATTAGGGTGACATGACAGCAGATGTCCAAGATGTCCAAGTGGCGCATACTTCAGGATAAAAGCTCGTATGAACTAAGCATGAGAAATTGGAAAATAATTTCATATAAGTTCTGAAATTTTGTACCTAATCCACACGGCGTTACTTAGGATTATGCTGCTGAAAAACAACATTTAAGCTTAGTAGTAATATTGTTTGGGCAATTAGGGCAGCAGTAGCGTTGACCTGGACACACGATACGGCAGTCATTAAAGAAAACCAAAAGAAGAAGAACCACAAACAAATTTGGATGGCGCTAGACATCAGAAGTGACTTCTCTTTAAAGTGCAAGGAGCAAATAAATGTATTGCCGATTTCGAACTAAAAAATTTGAAAAGCAATGACACGTGAAGGAGGTACTTCCTCTTCGGGCCTGGAATCGAGACGGGAATCTTCGACATGTGACGCACTTACCAATGGCGGTTACCAGGGGATTAAAAAGAGTTTTTGCGACCTTATCTTGAAATGAGGCTTAATGAGTTGCTTCCTCTAGATTACCACAGACGCAAATTTATGCACATGAGGGACATCGGAAACTTACCTTAAATTTCATTCACCACTAAGAGCTTATGTGCAAATATATTTCACAGGCATATCTTAATAATAAACAAATTGATCCAATTAAAAGCAGCATGCATAACAGTATAGGCACATCAGCACCTTCTAACGTGAATAGGAGATGAGATGATAATGCGATTCAGTAAATTGGTTTGAGTCTCCGAAATTCTTAGACAGAAACGACTTGTTCCCTTTTCATTTCGTTTCACTTCATTATATTTTTCTCATGCGAAGGACGTTGAATTTAGCACATAATTGCCACTACATTTTCTTGGAAACATAATCATAATATATATACATAATGACACATAGGTGTATTTTTATTATTTAAAAAAAAGTTAAAATAGGGCGATTCAACTGAATGAAAAGCCCTTTACCTGATTTTTGTTTGGAAAGATCTTTGTTTTAATTTTAAATATTTAATAAACGATGTTCTTTTTAATATGGCCGAATCTATTATTGTTTTCCATCACTATGTTACACTGCAATTTTCCGAAAAAGTCACGAAATTGAAAAGAACCGCACGAAATGTCCTTACATGGACTCAACTTCCAAGTATAATGAAATCTTCTGGATGAAACGAGTTTATCAGAGCTTACGAGCTTTCTTCCTGGGCTCTCAATGATGAATGAATAATGCAACCAGTTTGGAACATTTGAGAACATTTTGTGTACGTTTTTGGCACTCCAATGAGTTATGTATGGTATACATAACCTATACCATCAAAAGGAAGGAAATTCCTGTTAGTTCTCCACTGATACGCAGGAAACTGAGATGCACTCTTTTAGTAAATAAATTTTCTTCTTCTTTAAACGTCTGTCGGTTATATTAAGCTTGGAGCTTGTTGGCTTGTCTTATATACTGGGCCTTGTTCTAAGCCCTGTACCGGTAAGTGAGTTCTGATATCCAGAATTCTGTTTTAAAATTATAACGTTCAACCGAGCGGAATGATGTAAAGCCAATTTTTCTTTAATTTTTAAATGTATAAACAGAGCGCGAATCTAGAAAAACTATACATCATTTAAAAGGCCTAGACATAACCTACAATACGACGCTATGCATGATTAGTTTGGATATTGCGTTCAACAGTTATAGGCGTGTAAACATGCAGTTCACTTACGCCGAAAGTCGCGCTGTTTTAAAGTTTTCCTTCGTTAAAAGCAAATCGGCTAGAGAAACGTTCCGTGAGATTAATGGTGTTTTGGGGGATGGTATTCTATCACTTCTAACCAAGGAGGAATGGATGCGACGATTCAGAGCCGGTGAAAACGACACCATGGATGAGCCAGCCGGCGGAAAACCTGTGACGACGAATTTCAATCGAATCATGGAAATCATCGAGTTAGACCGACACATCACCCAGAAGATGGGAGTTAGTTACCAAACCATTATAAACCATCTGCAGAAGGCTGGATACAAAAAAAGCTTGATGTTTGGGTGCCGCATGATTTGATGTAAATAAAACTTCTGAACCGAATCAACGCCTGAGATGTGCAGCTGAAACGGAACGAAATCGACCCATTTTTAAGCGGATGATGACTGGCGACAAAAAATGGATCACATCATGGTCGTGGTTGAAGGCCGGTGAATCGTCCTAAACAGTGGCCAAGCCGGGATTGACGGCCAGGAAGGTTTTGCTGTGTGTTTGGTGGGATAAGAAGGGAATCATTCACTATGGGCTGCTCCCATATGGCCGAACGCTTAATTCTTTCATCTACTGCCAACAACTGGACCGCTTGAAGCAGGCGATCGACCAGAAGCGTCCAGAATAGGCCAAAAGGAAGTGTGTCGTGTTCCATAAGGACAATGCCAGACCACACATTTCATTGATGACTCGTCAGAAGCTACGGGAGCTCGGATGGGAGGTTTTATAGCATACACCATATAGCCCGGCCATAGCGCCACGTGATTACCATCTGTTACTTGTCCATGGCGAACGCCCTTGGTGGTGTGAAGTTGATCTCAATAGAGGCTTGTGAAAAAGGCTGTTCTTCGTTCAAATAAGGAGGGGACTTCTACGAGGGCTGTATTATGAAGTTGCCGTCTAGATGGAAATAGATAATCGAACGAAACGGCGCATATTTGAACTAAATCCAATCACAGTAACAGTTTTTATGAAGCATTAAATGAAGAGCAAAAAAGCGGATTTTATTCTTGTCTTTTTTTCTGATTTCTTATAACTAGAACAAAATTATTGAAACTAGTTACGAAGTATGTTGTAATATGAACTTTCTTAAGATATAAAGCCTTCTAAGCGTTCTGTTGCCCCTTTACTGTCGAGCCCGACTTCTACCCATCTGCGAACAACCCTTTTTTCATTTCTGTTTCTTCCTCACTCACCACTGTCACCATGTTGAATTCGCATGCCATAATGAGTTCGAGGAGTTCAGTTTATTTAGTGCAAACATACTTTAACTTACATACGTCCTAGAAGATTAAGTATACGCATGAGGGAGATAGAAACAGATGGACTGGCGGATTTTTTCATCATTCGTCGAAGTAACACATCACTCAATACGACTAAGTCCCGGAGCATATAAGGGGCGCTACTAACAGAAATCCATATTCTCTTTAGAATACACAAATATTAAAATGATACCTGTCAAATGTTCATGCTAATATGATTATTAGGTTACAAGTTTCAGTGCTGCAAGTGACGCTAAGTTTCCAAAGCAATGGAAAAACCAAAATTTCGTGCGATGATTAAACAATGTATTTTGATGGGAAAAATACCGTGCAAGTTCAGCAATAGCTTGATATGTATTACAGGAACTCTGCTCCATCAAATACAACTATTTGTCGGTGGCATGCTGACTTCAAACGTGGCCGTACAAATATTAACGATGGTGAACGCTCTGGAAGGTCAATTGCGGTGGTTACACCTGAAAACGTCAGAAAATTACAGAAATTCGTTTTGGAAAAGTGTAAAGTGAAATTTCGTGAGATAGCTTACACCTTAAAGATATCAGAAGGTAGTGTGTACATTAATTTGCATGCACAATTTTCCATGAAAATCCTGTTTTTGGAATGGCCGCGTTGGCTCATAATTGATCAAAACCCATAATTTATTGATGATTCTGAGAGTTGTTTTGGGCTGTTGCGGCAGAATAAACGGGAATTTTTGCTTCGGTATGTCACAACGGATGTAACATGGATCCACCACTACACTCCAGAGTCAAATCATCAGTCAACTGTCCACCCCAGCAGGAGGTGAACCACTCGCAATGCGTCCAAAACACAAAGGTCGGCTGGCAAGGTTATGACATCCGTATTTCGGAATTCATGGACTATCTTGAGAAAGGTAAAAGGATCAACAGCGAGTACCGCATGGCTTTATTGGTGCATTCGAAGGAAGAAATTATAAAAAATCGATCCCTTATGAAGAAGAAAAAAATTCTCTATCACAAAGACAATGCACCGTGTCACAAGTCGTTGGCTGTCATTGCGACAACGGCTTTGAATTTCTTCCGCACCCATCGTATTCTTCAGTTCTGGACCCTGACGACTTTTACCTCTTTTCAGACCCCAAAAAGATGCTCTGGTAATCTTTTGAATTGCACTTTGTAAACCTGATGTGACAGTGCTATCACACTAATTTGCATTACATGATCTACAATATGGTGATAGGTAGAAAGTTTGTAGTTAAGAGTGGCAACAAGATTTCTACTAATGTTTTTTGCTTCAAATATGGGCTCTAGCAGGGCGCGGTGAACTCACCAATTCTTTTCACTGCCTTCACCAGTGAATTAATTGGCTCTACGCAATACCTGATCGCGTACGTTGACGATTGGATCGCGTTCAGGACTGCGCCGAAGATTGTGGTCATTAATACCCTCCTGCAGCGTGACTTCGAGAAAATCCAGCTGGAAATCAACTTCCAAAAGTGTGAGACCATCCTGTTTCGAACTCCGTCATACAAGGTTTTAAGGGACACGAATAAAAACTTGCGTAAATTCGGCAACTTGGACCCACATTAACAGTGTGGAGTATGCTGAGATATTTGTGCCTTATGTTGGATTAGTTTCTGTATGCTAATATCCATGCAGCGACGGGTCTGGCAAAAGCCAGGAAAACCTTCGCTTTGGCATAATAATAATAATTGTTGGCGCTATAGTCCAAAGGGGGACCAGGGCCTAGCTTGCTCATCAACTGCTCGTATTGTGCGCGTTACTGTTCTCTCACGAGTAGAAGGAAGCCACAGTTTTTTGCTGACTCCGAACGGCGAAATTTGAGAAGCTTTCTTAGACACAGTTATTACTCTTTGAGTGTTGTCTGCAGCTCGAAAGAGGTGGTGCTGTGAAAAATTCGATGTGTTTAGCCGGGAATCGAACCTAGACCTTTCGGCGTGTGAGAGTCGAACTCTACCCACTACGCCACGGCGGCCACATCGCTTTGGCATGCAGATGGTTTTACAGCAACCAACTTGGATTGAAGGGTGAAGGCTATCTGCTACATGGCCCTGGTCTGACCGATCATGGTATATGGTTGTCTGGTGTGGTTAAACTTGAGTCCTTCTCAGATGGAAAGGATGAGGTTCTTCGAGAGGCAATGTCTTCGGACCAGCCTTAAGATGTACAAAACCCCAGAATCTGAGTACAAGAGGTTCTATGCCAATGAAATCTTGTGCAATGCAGCAAACGTGAATAGGCTGCGTAATTTTATTATTAGGCTGATTTGAAGACATGTTGCACGAGCAATGACCTTGGAAAACGAGCTGATATTCGGAGCTTCCTACGCAAACGACGCATATCATGGGAGGATTTGTACCTTCTTGTATCTGGATCGACTTGGCTTTGTCCAGGATGCCGGGGGATCTCTACTTCTCTACCACGTCGTAAGATGGACAGTGGACAAGCATATCATGGGAGGATCTGTACCTTCTTGTATCTGGATCGACTTGGATTTGTCCAGGATGCCGGGGGATCTCTACTTCTCTACCACGTCGTAAGACGGACAGTGGACAAGCGGTCCCCAGCCACAGGAAAAAAATATGGCTCGAATGAGGAGGTGATCGCCGAAATTGAAGACTATTTTGAGGCCAAATATAAATCGTTCTATAAAAAACGTGTCGAAATGTTACAGCGACTTTGAACTGATTGCTTCTATCCCAAATGAAACTGTCTTGATGAATAAAATCGAATTGTGTTTTGAAATGTGTTTTGAGTCCAATTTTGGTAACAGCTCCATACAACATTTTATTGGTTAAAGTGTTGAAGTAATCGTATCATTACTACATTATGCTTTGGTGCTGACTGAAGCTTGCAATTTCTTTTGGAAAATGCTATTTGTGGCAATACTAAATCATTCCGAAGAATGATGAAGCCACAAATAGCTTTGATCTTAAACTTCGGCCTTTTATCACATTTTCCGAGGCTAGTCGTGTGGACTCTATAAACCCTTCTTACTCAAGAAAGGAAAACTTTCTCATTTTGAGAATCTTAATTAATCTTAATCTGCTGTTGTTCGCCCACGAGTGGAAGGGACCTACGGTTTCTTATCGGCTCTGAAACCAAGTGACTTAATCTTCATCTGCTGTTGTTCCCCCACGAGTGGAAGGGACTTACGGTTTCTTATCGACTCTAAAACCATGCGGCTTAATCCTAATCTGCTGTTGTTCCCCCACGAGTGGAAGGGACCTACGGTTTCTTATCGGCTCTGAAACCAAGTGACTTAATCTTCATCTGCTGTTGTTCCCCCACGAGTGGAAGGGACTTACGGTTTCTTATCGACTCTAAAACCATGCGGCTTAATCTTAGTTTGCTGTTGTTCCCTCGCGAGTGGAAGGGACCTACGGTTTCTTATCGACTCTGAAACCAAGTGGCTTCACCTTAATCTGCTGTTGTTCCCTCACGAGTGATAGGGACCTACCAATTCTTATCGACTCTGAGCAGCGAAACTTGAGCTGCTTTCTCATAGAGAAGAAGAAGAGGTGCCCTGCAAAAATGCTTGTATTGTCAACATTTGTCTGTGACACTTTACCCTTTAATCCACGCCGGCCAATGAGTTATTTAAAAGCCGCAAGTTTCGGGAAGTTATGCCTGTCGACTGTTGTGGCTGTGCGCCTATGCGCCTAACCAGTGTTATGTTTCCTTTGGGATTTTGGGATTTCGTTTTCTCTGCCGTCTGACATTTTTGAATATGCGAAAGTACCGATCAAATTATTTCCACTTTACCGATATGCACATATTTGCTTTATATGACATATTTTTTGAACCCTGTTTTCTTCTCCTCTCTGCTCACACATAATTTCCAAAATCTCTGTGGTTGGCCGTGGCATTTACTCTCAACGAATTCGAACGCAAAATCCACACAAATTTTCAGTGGATCCTTTAACATCTCCCTGGCATACCTGTTGTAAATGTACACAAGCAGCCCCCAACATACCACACTGAATGTAGGTTTTACGTTCCAACTACAGCATTCCACGCCCCTTCAGAGAGATCTAAGTTAATATATCCCTTCTGAGGAATTTTCCCATCACCGGGCCAAATTAACAGAAGCAAACTCACTCATGTGTGCCAACTCGTGCCGTTGAAGTAAGGATTTCAAAGTGTTTCAGTGCTCATCCCTTTCGGGTGTGGGATTTCAAAACGAACAAAGACTGCGAAGGGAGGCAAGAATGAAAATGCCAAAATGAAGATCGAAATAATCTTTGTGTCAGCGACTGAATTTTGATTTCAATCATTCTCATATTTTTATTCGCCTGAGAGAAAAGGGACTGCGGCTGTCTGGGGTATAATGTGGATAACGGAATGAAATGTCCCGTCTAAATGGACTTCTCACTTTGAATCCGGACTGTTGGAAGGGTTAAATTCCCTTTGCTGTCCCTATCTCCATTTACGGATTCATTATGACAGGAATTGGCACTTAAGGGTGCTCAGGCTGAGATTTTTTTAAACGACTCCTTGTCACTTGCAATTTCTTAAAGAGTTTCAGTAGAAAATGGGGGATCCCGACAGACAAACCTGTGGGGAGCAAAAATCAGATGGCTGGAGTTTACTTTTGTCACAAAGAAGGTGACTGTCCATCATTGTCCGAAATTTCGTGTTTCTTTGTTAGTTTGCTTAAAATCTCCTGATTGCGCATTCTTTTCAACAAAGTCATCGAGTCAGAATCCCCTAACCTAATTATTTGATTGAATTATTGGAGAATATAATTTGCCCTTTGGGGCAGGAGATGTTTTCGAAAAGGGAACATTAAAGGTCGCCATGAAAAATTAAATATGCGAAGTATATTGACGTGAAAAGCGCTTGGGGATAACTTTGATTTGGGGGATTCAAGAAGGGCATCCAGAGATTAAGAGGTTTTTATTTAATATGGATTCGATCTGAGTTTTGATGTTTTCGACATCTCGGAGGTTTCTTTGGCAATGAATGCTCAAGTAATTGAAATTCTCCAAGGACCTCCACTCCATGGAACCTCCACAGGAATGCATTCATTTTTGGGAAAGGCGCTTAAGAAACCGAAATAAAGGTCTGGCAAATACCTAGCATATTCAAGTGACTGTATGCAAATCAATTCAAACTAAGAATTTTCCGTTTTTCAGCTCTGTTTATTTTATATTTGCTTTAAGAACTTCGCGATGTATTTAACGCAAGGGTGCGTAAACTCAAAGTCATTTATTTTGAACTAAAATGTCAAAACTCTGAAAATGAAAAATTATTCTCATGCATTTAAAGAAAACTCACAGCACATTCAACGCGAAACCTCGAACTTTTTATCAAAGTTGACAAGAGTATACTAGAGAAGAAATAAAGTTCTCTTTCATATGAAATACATTTTCCTGTCCAAGCAAAGCGTGTGGTTGCCTTTGCTCTGGTTTGAAAAGACTTCCAATCTGAGCCGGAGAGACAACGCAACAGAGGTTGAGCTAGGTTAATTGGAGAAGGAAAGGACAAGTTCGTTGTACTTTCGTTGTGTGATATTGCCGTGTCAGTAAAACAACGGGTTGGTGTCACAAATGTCGCTGCCAATCAGGCGTCCGTAGCAAACAATCGATAACAGTCAATTCAACGGCGTTCATCAGACTTGGAGATCGATCCGACCACAGTGTGGCGTATTTTGTATAAGAATTACGATTGACAACACAAACACGATCAAGCTGACTCCAGAAATGAAGGCAATGAACCATTTGAAGCGGCGCGCGAGTTAAGTAAATAGTTGGGGAATTAGACGAGTTGACGGTTTCGCGGTCAGAGTGCAACTGTCCACTTCTTTATTGATTCATATTGGTTTATATCAAGCAAGTATTTGAGATTTGGTCCCTACATTTGTTTACATTATGTATGTATGGTTAGCCACTGGATCGTTCTTTGTTATGATTAGCCGCTGAATACGCTTTGCTTTGTTTTCGCGAAGTCAGCGGTGTCATGTATTCTTCTTGGCAGGTCCACTAATGGGACAATGACTGGGTGGTCTGTCTCTGGGACCATAACTCGCGTTCTCCGATTGGGTTCTGGAGTGGAGAAGCAGCACTTTGACGAATTTCATCGCAAAATCATCTTCAGTGGCAAATCGAATTCTTGGCGCAATGCGTTCGTCAATAAACAAAATATGGGTTAGATATTAGTTGAATAAAAATCTACATGGGCACCGTTTATCACCACTTTATTCACCTTCGGTTTTCATGCCGTCGGCAAGGTTGGGCAAAATTTGTTCGTCAAAAAATTGTGGACGCCGTGGCGTAATGGGTAGATTGCGACGCTCACACGCCGAAGGGTCTAGGTTCGATTTCCCGGCTGAACACCTCGAATTTTTCACGGCACCACTTCCTTCGAGTTGCTGGCAACACTTAAAGAGTAATAATTGTCTAAGAAAGCTTCTCAAACTTCGCCATTCGGAGTCGGCAAAAAAATGTAGGTCCCTTTTACTCGAGAGAGAACAGTAGCTCGCACAATACAAGTAGTTGATGAGCAAGCAAGCAAAAAAAAGGTGCCAAAAAACTAGGTATTAAAGTCTGTTTTTAGTTTTGTCAGACAGTAATTCAGTAAAGACCTGGGATGAATATAAGTAAAGGGTGATTTTTTAAAAGCTATAGGAATGCTCTTAAAGAAAAACACATAAAATTCTGAAAAATGCATGAAATCCTTATTTGAGTCGATATTACGGTCCATATAATTTAATGTTTGAAGATTATTTCATGCAAATGTTGACCTTGACTGCGCCTTAAATGGTCCATCCGCTTAGTCCAATTTTGACATGCTCTCTCCAACGATTCGGCCCGTATCTCACGAATAAATGCTTCAATTATGTCTTCCAATGCGTCGATTGAAGCAGGATTATCTGCTTAGATATGAGCTTTGACATAGCCCACAAAAAATAGTCTAAAGGCACGATCGCACGATCTAGGCAGCCAATTGAGCGGTCCCGAACGAGAAATAAAATGTTCACCGAACTCGCCTCTCAATAAGTCCATTGTTGCTCGTGCTGTGTGGCATGTGGCACAGTCTTGTTGAAACCACATGTCATGCAAGTCAAACTCTTGCATTTTTTGCAAAGAAAGTTGGATATCATCTCACGGTAGCGCTCAGCATTCACAGTTGCATTACGATTTGCATCATCTTTGAAGAAGTACGGTCCAATGATGCCACCAGCCCATAAACCACACCAAACTGTGACTTTTTCTGAATGCATTGATAGCTCTTGGAATGCTTATGGCCGATATTAACTCCAAAATCGACAATTCTGCTTATTTACGTACCCATTGAACCAAAACTGAGCTTCGTCCATTTTCGATCATAAAGTGGAAGAAGCTCGCAATGAACTTTCTTAACAGAGCACGCAGTTTGATAATAAAATTCAATAATTTGCAAGCGTTGTTCGTTTGCAAAACGATTCATAGTTAAATTATTGACCAAACTGAAGATGTATGACAGTGAAATAAAACACGAAACTCGCGTCAGCTGTTTAAACCAGTATTGCCAAAAAGATAATAGCTAAAAAATAACCCATTAGAATATGGCTCGTATATGATTATCCCACGTAACTGAAATCTGCGGCACCCGAAATCACCAAATTAGGAAAAGCCCTAGAGTTAATAATAATTAATTATTGGGTGGCGCTACAGTCCACAGGAGGACCAAGGCCTAGCTTGTTCATCATCTACTCGTTTTGTGCTCGCTACTGGTCTCTCACGAGTAGAAGGGACTTACAATTTTTTGCCGACTCCGAACGGCGATGTTTGAGAAGCTTTTTCATAGACGGCTATTACTTTTTAAGTGTTGTCTGCAACGCGAAAGAAGTGGTGCCGTAAAAAATTCGAGGTGTTCAGCCAGAATCGAACACGGACATTCGGCGTTTGAGCGTTGCACTCTACCCACTACTCCACGGCGGCCACATTTAGAGTTGTTAAGCGAATAAATACGACGCACGTATCGCATTTCAAACCACAAATCTTTAGAGGAGTGGAAGACTGTACCAAAAACTTATTGCAAAAACTTAGAAAGGTTCACAGTAAACAGATGTACAACGGGTATTTGCACTGTATCAACACCGAAGCCTGCTGGTAATGAAAGTCCACTCCAAGTTTTGAGGTGTGCTGGTTGGTTTTGTAATTATTATGGCCGCCTAGGTGTCGTCAAACACAGCTCTACTCTTCGCATTTCCAGATGATGTGACTGGATTTATGAATCACATGATGGAGAAAAGACCATCTGTGGCGGGATGGTGCCAAACAGGCCCAGGCTTTAAGGGAACCTGACTGGTAGTGACAGCTTAACCAGAAGCTATATTCTGGTTCCACGGGAGGTCAGGGGCCCCTGGAACTTCGGTTCCAGCCTGACCGTTGCGGTATGCCCCCTTGTGGGAGTTTCGTGGTGGCTGTGGTTTACCACCTAACATCGCGGGTAGAGTCGGGGATAGTGTACTGTGCTGACTTGTCTAGTTCATTATTTAAGCAGAACTAGACAAGTCGATTAAGAACTATCCCTTCTCAGTGTGGAGTTGCATTCTCAACCGGGCGCTGCGACCCAAAGAGCGGAAGAGGTTTTAGAAAGGCATCGCATCAAACCAAGGTGGGGTGATTGCCCCTCAAGCATGATCTCAGTTTGGTACTTGGGTAACTAAGGCGTTTAGTCTTGCGTTACTTGCGACTCTTGGGAAAAAGGTTCCCCGTGATATAAGCCGTTAAGGCAGGTGGTCACGTAAAACCAAATCCCACATCTACTTTGCGTGCTTTAAAACTGGAATCTGTCTCACTTTGAGACAAGCTGCATAGATTACATCTTACGGAACGTAACCATAGATGGAAAGTTGTGATTGGGATTTCGAGGAAATTACTTAGGACGTACCTTGCAGTTTTCAACTGCTTGAAATAATATGTACCACTTAAATGTTGACGTGAATTTCTTATTCCCTTAATTCTTTTTATTTATTAGTTTCAGTAGATTTTTATTGTTACATTCAATAAATTAGGAAAAGACTTGTTTTGTGATTCTATGTATCGAGAGAACTCAGAGAATTAAATATGAACAGGAGGATGCAACAATTTCAATCTTGGTCAACGAATATGTAGATAATGCCGTGCCAGTGGGACAATGGGTTGGCCGAAGTCTCTAAAATATCGCGTTCTATCGAGCGTCCACAGCAAACGATCGAAAACAGTCAAACAATTCGAAACCACTCAGATCACAAGGTGTCTTCTGTGTAAGGATCTTGGTTGACAACCCAAACAGGATCAAGCTGACTCAAGATTTATGGTAGAGCCGGTGGATCATTTTAAGCGACGAATGTTCTTCGATTGGGTTCTGACATAATTCCTGAGTCACTATGATAAGCTTCATCGCAAAATTTTCTTCAGGAACAAAGCTCAATATAGGTTAACAATGTTATTGACTCAATAAGAAAAAAGTCGTTATCCTTCTTCATCTTGTTGTGGCGCTACAGTCCGGAGTGAACCTGGGCCTCAACCAACATGCTTCTCCATCCAGCACGATTTTTCGCCAGCTGTCTCCAATTACGCACTCCAAGTTGGTTGAGGTCCTTTTCCACTTGTCTGTGCCATATTAGCTTATGCCGTTCTCTGTTGCTTGTTCCAATGGCTCAGATTCGAAGACTTTTAGGGCTGAGGCAGTGGTGTTAATAGGATCTACATGGCCTCGCCACCTGAAGCGTTCTATCCGAAGACGCATCACCAGGCGCATGTCGCTATACAGCCCATAGATTTATTCGCTAAATCTTCTTCTCCTCCTGCCATCAACGCAAATAGGCCAAAAATTGCACGTAAAAAAAATAACGTTCGTTATTAATCACGTGAAAGTTAATTTGTACGAATGGTCATTTTATCCAAAAAAAACTTGCTGTTTGATGCAGTGTACATGTGGTATTATTGGCCTGACGTGGACTGTCACTATTTTTGTTTTTAAGTTAATTCGATACCCTGTTTATTCTTGTGTTCCTGGACCACTTTAAAATATGAAAAAAAAAAATAAAACAGAAGGAAAAAAGAAAACGAGACCCTTTATATGCGGTTGCAACTTACACTTGCCCGGATATAATATTCAAATTGCATGAGAGCAGGCTCCGTGAAATTAAGAAGCAATACCCTCTTGGCTACTGTAAAAGTTTCTTTTAACAAAAAATTGGGTCCAACTTGTTCCGAAAATAGTTTTAAAATATACCGGGAAGATATGCTACAATAAATGTATTGACTAGACTATGCGATGTCTGTTGCCTGTTTTACATTTTTACTCACCTCTACAACGTTTGTCCCCTTTAAAGACCAAGGGGAAAAAGGAACTAGTTTTCGACCTCAAAAGTATAATCCACAGAATAGCATTGGTCATCAAATAATGCACTTACCACAGATTGCAGCCGAATCAGACAACCCCCGTTACATAGACGTATTAAAAAAATGCATTCCACATGCAACACCGCCTCCATTCCTTTCGCATCTTGCATCGTATGAAAGAAAATTAATTCGGCCGACTTTCCAAGTCTATTGTAAACCGTCAGCCAATTAAACGCAGCTTAAATTAAACAAATATTCGCAGTGCAAGTGTAAACCAGTGTCGCACTGAAGCCAACAAACTGAAAAGATCTTTGCGGTGATATAATTTAAAAATAAAAACGTTTTTAAAAACCCTTTCTCACTCTCTCTTTGTTTTCCTCTCCCCCTGTCACGGTTTTCTGTACATCCTTTGTTATTCATGAAGCAAAAGCAAAAATAGCTGCATGCACTGCAGCGCTTGCTCTATGCGAACGCAGTCACCATGCGGCCGTTACAGGACGAATTTATTCTTGCAATTTAACAGAATCCCGGTAAAATTGTTATTTACGAGAAATTGTTTCTGCCCCGTCTGCTTTCGATGCTTCTTTTCTTCTCAAATCGCATAATTAATTTGAATTTACATTTTATTATACATTTCCTCGCGCTCTCGCCCTGCATTCGAAGCTCTGCGTGGGCCGGCATATGGCGAGGCGGTCCCGTATTTCTATCCTAGAATTGGTATGATCTTATGATGTGATGGAATTTTTGGTGCAGGCAGTTCGATGACTCCCTCTTTTTATCCATATATCCTTCAAAGTAAAACAATAACCCCCTTCGGTAGGGCACGCGGCAGCGGGGATGGCGTATCCTTTTCGAATACAATTACCATACATTACTTATTTTTTACAGCGCATATTTGCTCCCGCGGAAAGTTTAATGTATTCAACATGTCAATTTGGGTGTGGCAAGCGAGTTGAAAGGGATTCATCGGCGTCCGTCGGGGCTTAGCTGCTGTTCGCCGCACACGGGAGTGAATGCGCGTGCTTTGGAGAGGGATGTTGCTTCTTTTGTTGGGATGGATGAAATGCGAGGTTTCGTGTTATTTACGTGTTTTTATTCCCAAATCCCTTGCGGGTAGAAGTGATCCAAGGAGACAATTATAGACGTAGTATCGCGGGTTGTGGGTTGCTGACAAGGTACTGACATAGCGATGTCCTTAGCTGAATTCACGTGACTTTCAGTGCCGTGCTGTATTGGGAAAGGTCATTCGTAGAGATTTGCACATGTGAGAGGTTGGACTTCCTTGCTGAAGGTTACCGAATACACACTGGTGGGCTTTTCTCAGAATGAGGACGTAATCGATGCGGTTATTGATTGACTTTGATACTCACGTATCATGTTGGTGTTAAGGTTGTATCAACGGTATACGACTGCTTTAAGTCTTGATCTTTGCGGTTGTGGTACGTCTCTCGAAAGGCAAAAGGATATGCACCAACTATTTCGTGTCAAAATAAGGTTCTACATTTCTGTCAAGCTGTCAGATTATATTGGATCATGTCGAAGAACTGCTGGTGCTCCATCAAGGCACTATAACAAGCTTGCCAGTCGTTCACAGACCTCAGTGGATTGCATACGTGTTTCGGCTTCATATTAAAATCAGTAAGTGTGCTTAGTTACCAAAACAAAACAATTGAGTTAGGTGGAGCGGTAGCTCAAGTGGTAGAACACCAGTGTGGTGATTCCAGTAACCCCGGTTCAAATCCCGGTGGCGGAAAAATATAAATTTTTTTTTAAATTAAAACAAAGTGAAAAGACACTAAGTGTAAGTGAGGGACATGGAGAGTGACGAGCGACCCGAGCTCAGCAAATCGGGTGATTTTAAAACACCGGTGGCGGGGACATCAGGCCACCAAAGTAGTGACGGAAGCAACCGCGTGGCTAGCCCCACGAGTCGGACGACCGAAATCAAAAAGAGGAGAAAGAAGCTGCAGCCACAGCCCACTGTCACAAAGCGTCGGACGACAACAGCTATGACGTCAGACGAGGAAATGGTCGCACCGAGCAGAGGCGGATCGGTGGCGGCCAAGAAAACACCGCCAAAGACAAAGGCAACAACAACGGCTGTAATCGACATAGATGCCCTCCAATGTGAATCAGAGGGCAACGAATGTCGATTTTCGTATAGGGGGAGCGACAATTCGTTCCAAGTTCTCGCCACATCCGATGCTGACGATGAGGCAGAACTAATAAAGGAGAAGGAGCAAAAACTGCAGAGGCTCGACGAGGAAAGGGCAAAGCTCGACGCCCATATTAAGTTTCTCTACGACAGGTCGACTGCAAGAAGAGCTGCTGAGAAAATAGCCAAAAAGAATGCACAACATAAAGAGCTTCTGGAACTGCAACAAAAAAGGCAGCAATTGAAGAAGAAGGAACAGCAGTAAGAACCTACACCTTCAACTTCTAAAGCAGCGCAAGAGTTGCAAAAAGCGCAACAGACACAAAGAGTGCAACAACATCAGCAACAGCAAGAGCAAACGCGATCAACAACATTAAAAGCAGCTCAACAAAAACAACAAGCGCAGCAGAAACAACAGAAGCAGGAAGAACACCAGCAGTCACAACGAAAACAACAAAAGCAACAGGAGCTACAGCAACAGCAGCAGAAGTCCAAGGTACGCTGCCCACCGATCAACGTCTTTGGTATGGGGACTGACGAGTTGGAGACACTATGTGAGTTGGCCCTAGGGCAAAATAATTTTTGTATTAAATATAAGACTCCACAAACCCACACAGTCCATTGCCTAACAATGGATGGGTTTAAGTTTTTAAAAGAGAAGTTAGCGGCATCGAACGCTGACTTCTACACGTACACTTTTAGAGGGGAGAGGCCACAGACCTTGCTCCTCAAAGGTGTAAGTCCCTCTACTGACCCGAAGGTCCTCCTCAACAAGCTGCGCCAAGTTGAGAGCGACGAGGTCCAATTCGTAGGGGTTAAGCCTTTTAACACTGCGGCTGCGAAAGCGAAGAAGAAGGCACTTCCCTTCTTCTTAGTTCAGGTATCCCACGGCACTAAAATTGACAACCTACGAAAAATCCGTTTCGTAGGTGGTTTGTGCGTAAAGTGGGAAAAATTAAATAAAACTGACCACGTACTCCAATGTGCGAAGTGTAGAAGGCTGGGTCACGTCGCGGAGAACTGCAATATGGAGTTCCGCTGCGCACGATGCACATTCAGCCACAACAAAGGGGAATGCCCTTTAGGGACGGAAGAGGTAGAGGACAAGACGCTCCTCAAATGTGTACTCTGCGGAGGAAATGGACACCCCGCAACCTATTTGGGGTGTCCGCGAATCAAAGAGCTCCGCCAGAGAGTAAAGGATGTAAGAAACAAAAAAAAGTAGAAGCCAGGCCAGTAGGTCGCGCTGTAGCTACTTCTGTTACGCCCGGAATCTCCTACGCCCAAATGGTATCAGGCAGACAACCGGCACAACAGACAGTGCCTAAGGGTGTCCCGGCACCTATAGCTAAGCAACCCGAGGCAGAGCCCTCCATAAGGGATGTACTGTCTTCCATCCAGTCGATGCAAGCGCAGATGATTGCCTTGCAGAAGCAGATGGTAGAATTACAGACCAGTTTCCTTACGCAGACGGCTAGAGTAGATTTCCTCTTCTCTCAGCTGCCTGCAAACAAGCGCGCTCAGATATAATGGGCTCACCCGAGGTAAGAACCCTTAAGATCCTTGCAGTGAATGTAAACTCGCTGATTAGGATCGAGCGAAAACTATCGCTCTCTAATTTGTTGCAAACTCACAAACCTGACGTGCTGATTGTTAGCGAAACTAAGCTAAGCCAGACGCGCAATCTCAGGTACAAAAATTACCATATAATTAGAAGAGACCGACCCCAATCCACTAGAGGTGGCGGGGTCGCCCTCTTGACAAAAAGTAACATTTATCATATATATAGCAATGATGTGCGTAGATTTAGTGTGCTAGAAGCAGCGATTGCACGCATTTCTCTCCAAGGTGGAAAGAAGTTGTTCGTGATCGCTGCTTACGCATCAGAACCTCGAAACCCTAACTTTCTCTCTGAGCTCGAGGCTCTCTTCTCTAGCCTCCGATTAAATTCGGAAGAAAATTACTATATTTTAGCCGGAGATCTGAACGCTAAACATGGTGATTGGGGTAACACTGTTCCGAATGAGAGAGGAAGGGCTCTCTTAGAGTGGATGGAGCAGAACAATAACGAGTTCAGGCTAGATCTGCTTGCAACTGATAGACCATCCTTTCCTAGAAGCGGGTCCTATCTGGATGTGAAGATAATAGACAGACGACTTACGTTACTAAATGTGGATCGACACACGAGGAACTGTTTAACTACGGTCGAGTACGACAGTGATCACTGTGGTCTCGCCGCGGTAATACAGCTCCCGAATAAGCTGGAGGAACTGGAGGAATATGTCCAAACGCATCCTTATAATTACAATAAGGTGCGCTGGCCACGTTTCGCTAGAACCTTAGCCAGAGAAATAAGTTCGAGTGTGATCAATCCCCCTACGAACAGAAACCTTACAAACGAAGAGGTTGATGGGTACCTCACACAAATGGACGAAGTCATTAAAAGAACAATGGACAAAACTATCCCGAAGGTAGCACAAACTGATGATGGCGACATCTATCGGAATGCTACGATCGATGCACTTCACGTGCAAAAAAGTAGACTCCTGTCAAGACTCAAACTTTTGTACAGGAGATTTACAGATCCACAGAATGCGGAGATTCGCTGTCTGAAGTCACAGATCAAAGTACTCCAACAGTTAATCAAACATAATTACAGACTAGCTGTAAGCTTGCATTGGGGCAATAAGATTCGGGCTGTAAGATCTAACAACCCGAGCATGTACCCGCAAGTAAATAAAATCTTTCGGAGGAAAGACCATAATGACATTCAGAGCGTTCGACTTGACAGAACAACAGACAACGCGAACCTACTTACTTCAGTTGGCATCGATCCTGATAGAGCTGTGCTTGACAACGACTATTTTGTAGTTGAGGATCCCCAGGAGAAGGTGAGAGCAATTGGTGCTGTCTTCCAGAGAGTGTATACGGTCAACGAGACTCGAAATCCGAATCACGATCTGGAGAACAGAGCCTTGCTAAACCATGTCTCTCTTCGGAATGAAATAAGTCAATGGCGATCCGAGAACCCTGGTTTCACCAGGTTCAGTGACGATTTTCCGGCAAATAATGTCGTCGCCGATGATGGAAACAACTCCATCCTTATTTCAAAAAATGAACTCCAAGGTATCCTCAACTCACTAAAAAAGACGAAGTCATTGGGAATAGATGGGATACCAAATATTGTTCTGCGCCATCTACCCTCGGAGGCGGTGCACGTATACACAACTCTGTTCAACAATGCGCTGAGTAATGCATATTACCCAGCTCATTGGAAAACAGCTGTGGTACAGCCAATTCCGAAACGGGGCAAAGATACCTCCATCCCGACGAATCTCCGTTCTATAAGTCTTCTTCCGTGCATAAGCAAGGTATTCGAGAAGATAGTCATTAGAGCTCTGAAAGGATGGGTTGAGGAAAAACAATTAATACCGGAAAACCAATTTGGCTTCAGGGCGGAGCACGACACTATTCATGCCGCGTCCAAATTGGTTTCCGACATTCAGTGGAATAGAAATAAAACACAGTGCACAGGGGCCTGCTTGATCGACATGGAAAAAGCTTTCGACACCGTATGGTTAGAAGGACTCTTCCTCAAGTTGGTAAGGCTTGGCGTTCATAAAACATTGCTATATATGATCTATGACATGGTAACAGGTAGGAAGTTCGTTGTGAAAAATGGCAACGAAATTTCCAAGACTGTGTTTCACATAAAAAATGGGTTGCAACAAGGGGCGGTGGGTTCGCCGATCTTGTTTACTATATTCACAAGCGATCTTATAGGTTCTATGCCTAACATAATAGCGTTTGCCGATGATCTAATCGCGTACAGATCAGTTCCGAAGGTAGAAGAAATAAACGACTGGAAGTTGAAGATCAACTACCAGAAGTGTGAAACTATCCTTTTCAGAACCCCGCTGTCCAGAGCCTCAAGGGACACGAAAATGAACTGGCGTAAGTTCGGCATAGTTGATCCACTGGGACGGCCGTTGTCCGTGAAAAATGTAGTAAGATATCTAGGCATCTGGTTGGACCAGTATCTGTATGGTGATATCCATGTAGATACAGCTCTGACCAGGGCTAAGAATGCCTTCGCTATGGCAAGAGGACTGTTTTATAGCAGTCAACTTGACACCAGAGTGAAGGTAATCTGCTACATGGCCCTCATCCGGCCAGTCATGGTATATGGTTGTCCCATGTGGTTCAACGTGAGTCCTTCCCAGATGGAAAAGATGAGGGTGTTCGAGAGGCGGTGCCTTCGAGCCTGTCTTCACTTATATCGAACACCAGAATCTCAGTACATGAAATTCTACCCCAACGAGGTTCTGTACAACGAGGCAAACTTTATAAGGATAGATAATTTTATTATTAAGTTGATTCGTAGTCACACTGCTCGAGCCATGGCTTCAAAAAACAGTCTGATCTTTGGGGCTTACTACCCAAATGAAATGTACCATGAACGGGTGCGTCTTAACGGCTTCATTCCACCTGAAGCTTTCCTCTACTTGGACACTAAAGGCCTGATTCAAGATAGGGAAGGCTGCCCTATCATCTTCCATGTCGTACGCCGAACAGTGGAAAGGCGACTTCAATACGAGTCGGACGTCGCTAGCAGCCACGAGGAACTCCTACGGTTCAGTAGAGCGATTTCGGCCCGCGACAGAGCAGTCTCTGCAAAGGAACGGCTATTTTATTGGTGGTTGCACCAGAACCAGCCTTCGGAGCCGCTAAGTCCTTAAAATAAAAGACAGGGTAGTTGAGTCAGCAGGGCCAACTCGTATAGGTTAAGTTAGATCTAAGGCATTTTATAGACAAAAAAAAAATAAAAAAAAAATTAAAAATAAGAAAATAAACAAAAAAATAAAAAATACAAAAACAAAAATAAAAATAAATACAAAAAAACAAAAAATACAAAAAACAATAAAAAACTTTAAAAAAAGGTGCTCCACGGCGTATTAGATATATATGTTCAGAATATAAATAACATATACGCCCTGGAGTATGCGTCCGTAACGTTATACGGACATAGTTAAGATTATAGTTAAGATAACTGTAAATAGTTAAATAGATTTAAGTTTTAAGTTATTATTGTATATATTTAAGTTAAGTTTTTGTTAATTTTTAAGGTCGCATAGTTAGGATATAAGGGTTAGGTTACGTTAGGAATAATACATTTCTGAATTCCAAGTTTTTTTTTTTCAATTTTCTTGGATAAAAATTAAAAATTGATATACGTTTTAATGCTAAACTTTAAAAATATAAGAAGCCGAAAGGCATAAGGCAAATAATCTAGATTAGCTTAGAGTACTCATGAAGAGTCAGTAAGTTAGAGTTAAGATCATTTGATTATACTTGTAAGCTAGTTTAAGTATTTTTGTCTAGCATGTAAGAAAATGAATTAAGAAAAATAAAAATGCACTGAAATAATAATAAATAATAAAATACAAGCTTGCCGAACAATTCATTACCAAGAAAGGTTTTAATCAGGGCCAGGCCCTCGTTTTTTCTACAATCATCCTTGAGAAGATCAAAAGAAATTCGCTGCTGGAAACTAGAGGCACGATCATCTAAGAGCTGCTGGAATGACATAGGTCTAGGTTGACGGACGCAGCAAGGCATCAATGTGGCGTTTTCTCAAATTGGATTTTGAAATATGGGCGCATGACATCGGCTTCTCAGAGAGTGCGTCATAATGAACAGCAGACATTATGAAACACGGTCACACTAGGAATAGCTAGGGAACAGCTTCAGTCAAGAAATCCAGCGTAGAATCACACGCGACAAATTTGTACGTCATTAGTCTGCGCCGCTGATATGCTCATTAGGTGCCTAAGCGTCTACAATGACAACACTTAAGATGATTTAGCCATCTTGAGAATGATCCCAAGGACGTTGGCGTTCTTGGCCACATATTCAGATTTTTTTTGTTGGATTTCCGTTGGGCCAATGTAACATCATGATTCTTTTAAAGGCCAGTTGATAATATATTTCACTTTATAGGAATTGTGATTGTCGTCAAAAACTTCGTCGTAACCCACGTGTCTTGAAAAAGAGAGGAAGAGAAGGTACTGGTGGCAACTTCATAATACCCCTCTCGTAGAAGCCCCCTACTTATTTGTGAAGAACTCGAACAGCCACTTTTCACAAGCCTCTTTGAGTTCAACTTCACACCACCAAGGGCGTTCGCCATGGACAGGAACAGGTAGTAATCACTTGGCGCTATGTCCGGGCTATATGGTGGATGCGATAAAACCTCCCATCCGAACTCCCGTAGCTTCTGACGAGTCCTCAACGAAGTGCGTGGTCTGGCGTTGTCCTGGTGGAACACCACACTCTTCCTGTTTGCCCATACTGGACCCTTCTGATCGATCGCCTGCTTCAAGCGGTCGAGTTGTTCACAGTAGATGGTAGAACTAATCACCTGGTCATATGGACAACACTAAAAAAGTAATAACTGTCTAAGAAAGTTTCTCGAACTTCGCCGTTTCGAGTCTGCAGAAAACTGTAGGTCCCTTGTACTCGTGAGAGAACAGTAGTGCGCAAAACACGAGTAGTTGATGAAGAAACTAGGCCCTGGTCCCCCTGAGGACTGTTGCGCCAACAAATATTATTATCCTATCGTCGTCTGGTTCGACGCTCACGAAACCATCTACGGTTCTAATGTACATGGTGTCCCCAGAGAGTAGATAACTTGGCGAAGTCATTGATCATTGCAAGAAAAACGGCCAGACTCCACCGATAGGCATGACAAACTGATTTCGCGAAATGATAACACTCGGCTTCACGTGGCTATAGTGGTCTAACATTTTTGCAAACTCTCAAAATGAAGGCATTTCGCGACGCGCCGTATACTTCAAAACTTATTTCTTCCGACTATTGGCATTATCGACGCATGCAAAATGATTTATAGTGTCTCCCGTTCGAGTCATTTGACAAATTTAAAGAATGTCTCAATTATGGAATCGATGCCAGGGAGAACTAATTTTTACAGATCTTCTTCTTCTTCTTGCGGGGCTACAATCCGAGGTGGACTTGGGCCTCAACCAACATGCCTTTCGAGCCAACACAATCTTTCTCCGGCTGCATCCAGTTGCGCACCCTAAGTTGGTTGAAGTCCTTCTCCACTTGTGTGCGCCACTTTTGTCTAGGTCGTCCTCTGTTACGTTGTCCCAATGGCACGGATTCAAAGACTTTTCGGCCCGGAGCAGTGGTATCCATACGCTCTACATGGCCTAGTGTTGTATCCGAAGACGCTTGACTAGGCGCATGTCGCTGTACACCCCATAGAGTTCGTCGTTAAATCTTCTCCTCCAGATGCCATCAACGTAACCAAAACCAAAAATTGCAAGAAAAACTTTTCCCTCGAAAAGACTTCCTCATCCGCCTTTGGTAATGTCCATGTTTCCGCGCAATAAAGCAGGACCGGGATGATCAAGCTGTTATATAAAGCGAGCTTAGTCCTTCGAGAGAGGGTTTTATTACTCAATTGCGTCTTGAGCCCAAAGAAACAGCGATTGGCAAGAGTGATCCTGCATTTGATTTCGGTACAGATGTTGTTTAACGCGGAGCCGAGGGAGACGCAGTCCTTGAATTTCTCAAAGTTTCTGCTGCCTAGTGTAACACTTTGTCCGAGGCGTCGATGTTGTGTGTCCTTCCTTGATAACAGCATGTACTTAGTCGTGCCCTCATTTACCGCCAGACCCATTCCAGCAGCTTCCGCTTCAATGCCAGCAAACGCCTCATTGAAGGCTAGCTGTGTTCGTACAATCACGTCAACGTCATCAGCGTAAGCTAGCAATTTAACTGACTTCTGGGAGATCGTGCATCTGGTGTTGACTTGTGCGTTACGCACTATCTTTTTAAGGATGATATTAAAGAAGTCACATGACAGTGCGTCTAAAACCTTTTTTGGCATTTAAGTTCTCGGTGAGTTCGTTACCGACCTTGACGGAGCAGCGAGAGTTCTTCATCATCATCCTACACAATTTGACGAGTTTGGTAGGAATGCCAAAACTAGACATGGCACTGTATAGCTCGTCTCTATGCACACTGTCATATGCGGCCTTAAACTCGACGAAAAGGTGGTGAGTGTCGATTTGCACTCGTCGGGTCTTTTCTAGGATCTGCCGTAAAGTGAAAATCTGGTCTATTGTGGACTTCCCTGGCCTGAAGCCACACTGATAGGGACCTATCAGGTCATGGACAAATGGTTTCAGACGCTCACACAATACGGCAGAGAGGATTTTGTATGCGATGTTAAGGAAACTGATCCCTCGATAATTGGCGCAGCCAAAGGGGTTTCCTTTCTTGTGAACCGGGCAAACGACGCTGAGACTCACTCATCGGGAATTCTTTCCTCAGACCATATCTTACAAATGAACTGGTGCATACGCCTAACCAGATCATCTCCAACTGCTTCTACTTGCAGTTTATCTGCTCCAGCAGCTTTGTTCGACTTTAGCTTAAATATTGGATATTCAGCCCTCACCTCGTCTAAGTCAGGGGGATAGAGTTCTTGTCTATCATCGTCCAAATTAAGTGGAATATTCTGCCTTACAGCGGATTTGGGGCCGTCATCGCCGTTATTGAGCCTGCAGAAATGACCTTCCAGATTCTCAGCATAGACTGCAATTCTTCCGCGAGTTGTCCATTTTGGTCCCGGCAGTACCAGGACTGCAATTTCTTCTTCTTCTTCGGATGGCGCTACAGTCCGGGGTGGACATGGGCCTCAACCAACATGCCTCTCCAGCTAGCACGATCTCTTGCCAGCTGTCTCCAACTGCGCACTCCAAGTTGGTTGAGGTCCTTTTCCACTTGTGTGCGCCATCTCAGTCTAGGACGTCCTCTGTTGCGTTGTCTCTGTGGTTCGGATTCGAAAACTCTTCAGGCCGGAGCAGTGCTGTCCATGCGCTCTACATGGCCTAGCCACCTTAAGCGTTGTATCGGTAGACGCTTGACTAGGCTCATGCCGCCGTACAGCCCATACAGTTCGTGGTTGAATCTTCTCCATCAACGCAAACAGAACCAAAAATCACACGCAGAACTTTTCTCTCGAAGAGACCAATGGCTTCCTCATCCGTTTTTAGTAGCGTCCAGGTTTCTGCGCCGTAAAGCAGGACTGGGATGATCAAGGTATTGTGCAAAGTCACTTTGATTGTTCAGGAGAGGACTTTATTACTCAATTGCCTCTTGAGCCCAAAGAAACAGCGATTGGCAAGAGTGATTCTGCGCTTGATTTCGGTACTGATGTTGTTGTCCCTATTAACCGCGGAGCCGAGATAGACGAAGTCCTTCACTACCTCGAAGTGTCTGCTGCCCATAGTGACGCTCTGTCCGAGACGTCGATGTTCTGCGTCCTTCTTCGATGACAGCATATACTTCGTTTTGCCCTCGTTTACCACCAGTCCCACTTTAGCCGCTTCCGCTTCAATGCTAGCAAACGCCTCGTGGACGGCTCGCTGTGTTCGTCCAATCACGTCAATGTCATCAGCGTAAGCTAACAATTGAACGGACTTGTGGAAGATCGTGCCTCTGGTGTTGACGTGTGAGTTCTGCTCGATCCCCTCAAGGATGATGTTAAAGGAGTCGCATGACAGCGCGTCGCCTTGTCTAAACCCTTTTTTGACATCGAAGGTCTCGGTGAGTTCGCTACCGACCTTGACGGAGCAGCGAGAGTTCTCCATCGTCATCCTACACAATCTGACGAGTTTGGTAGGGATGCCAAAACTAGACATGGCACTGTATAGCTCGTCTCTATGCACGCTGTCATACGCGGCCTTGACATCGACAAATAGATGGTGACTTCTTCAGGATCTGCCGCAGTGTGAAGATCTGGTCGATTGTGAACTTCCCTGGCCTGAAACCACACTGGTAAGGACCTATCAGGTTGTTGACAAACGGTTTCAGGTGCTCACACAGTACGGCAGAGAAAATCTTATATGCGATGTTAAGAAGACTAATCCCTCGGTAGTTTAGGACTGCAATTTAACTCAGCTGATTTAAAGAAATTTTGAAAACGGACCGACTTAATTTGTACTCAAGAATGTAAAGTGTTACTCGTCCAGTTTTCAGAAACTAAAAAAAATGGGCAAGCAATCGCAGCTCCCGAAACAAAGCGTGTTATCAGCACTCGCCCGAAGCAGTAAGAATTCCCATATCAATAATTTCCAGTTCCCACCCCAATTCATCAAAAGCTACACAGAACCACTGCGCTTAGAAATAACCCACAAGATATCCACCCACGCTCGCACGACAAGCCAACAGACTTTTCATTCGATCCAGCATGTTCGCGGACAAAGCAAACACATTCTCATTTCTTTAATTACCTCGGGTGCAGCTAAAGTCTCATCCACGTTCTTCATTCGAGCACATACTTAAGAAACCCTCACGGTTCAATAAACGAACGAGAATACGATCGTCCACTAACCGTGTGTTCAATTACGTTAGTTATGCGACTTTGATCAGACATCCTAATTGCCCACGTCTCCTGAAATACATCACAAGCATACTTAATGTAATCTATCTGCAAGGACGATGCCAATGCACTCTTCGAATGAAAAAATAATGAAGAGTCGCTTTGAGAGAAAATAATACCGCCCCTCAATAGACAGATGAAATGTAACCCTCCACCACCAGTTACACTTGAGCTGCAACACAACGCGCATGGAGCATCGATCTATCAAGTCACATTGACCCAGGTCTCCCCCACACCACCACCCCGAGGATATCATTTAATCCAGAGTGCCGCCTCCGCACACTCCCGACATATGTAAGCGAATTTAAAAGACAAGAAAATGCGTGTGCTGGATGTGAACTTACCCCAATCTCGACGTACATGGTGTAAATTGGATACGGCAGCGCTATGACCATGCCCGTCAGCCACGTCGCGCAGCAACAGACGAACGCCGGCAAACGCCCCCTCATCGGGTCCCCCAGCCATCTCATCCTGTCCCAGGCAATGAGGATGTGCGAGATCATAGCCACATGCAGCGGTATATCCTGTTGTTTATTACGATAACAACGCCAGCCAGGTGTGCGCAGAGCATGAAAAAGAAGGAAGAGAAAACAATTGCATTAGGAATTATTAAATGGTATTGCCTGTAAGAATAGAATTAGCTGCGACAGGGTGGATTCTGTTCTTGATGCGTGCTGGGTTTCATGAAACGTAATATCTGCGGCACGGAAGCAATCAATGCGATTTGGGATCTTATGGCTCGGTGTTGAGTTTTCAATGGAATGCGTGACTAAACTAAATTCACTTGGCCTGTGATGTGGACTTTTAAATTTGCCTGGTAATCTAGATAGAGCGAATGTGGAAGATAAATGAGCCTTCCCAAAGGATTGATGCCCTAAATTCGAAGCAGAAATGCCAGCAGTACGCTCCCTCGCACGTGGGCGTTATTTTTCGTCGCGTTAAAGGGAACAAACAACGCGTGGGAAGGCCTTTACGTCCGACAATTTGTAGGTGATAAAAATCAAGGTTTTCGCAGAACTCTTTCCTTGTCTGGATGAAATTGAATCCCACGCGGTAAAGTGTCATTAAACGTCTATTTGAATTTGCTGAGGAGTTTTACTCATCCCAACAGTTGGGACGTCCTTAAAGAGCTTTAAGTCCACAAAGGAGAATCAATGTAACGAACAGAGAATGTGTTTTGCATATCAATGATTCTTAAAATTTAAATTTGAACAGTCGCACTGAATTGGAAGAGTGTATGTCACAAGTGTTGGCATCACTTATTCTCTGCAAAAGCTGGATGCACTTAGGGCAAGACAGAACAATTTTTCAATGAACTCCATGAAGACTCTAAAGTTGCGTACGCTGATAAAATGTAAGAAGGTTCGATTGCTCCATTGCTCAATACAACAAATTCAAAATTCAGTCCCCGCTGGCTATGTGCCCTAAAGAACATGCCTCTCCAGCCAACAAGATTTCTCGCTGCCATAAGTTGCGCATTCCACATTGATTGAAATGATTCTCCACTTGTGCCCCTATTTACAACGTGATTCATTTTAGCCGCTTCCGCTGCAAAATTGAGGCGTTGACCAGCATCAACGCCTCATTGAGGAATCGCTGTGTTCGTCCGATCAGATCAATCTCGACAGAATAAGGTAGCACTTGAGCTGACTTTTGCAAGATCGTTCCCCTGGTGTTGACTTGAGAGTTACGCACGATCTTCTCAAGAATGACGTTAAAAAAGTCACATGATAGTACACCGCCTTGTCTAAAACCCTTTTTGACAATTTAAGTCTTAGTGAGTTCAGTCCTGACATTGACAAAGCAGAGAGAGATCTCCAGCGCCATCCTACACAACCTGACGATTCACCTGCCGGCCACTCAACCAACTTAAAAATATTTTTTCTTAAAGAAATAAAAGATTAATTCAGCTGTATTCGAAGCAAAAGTGTTTGCGAATCTTGAATCAATAATCAAAAAGACGGACAAACAACCCTAAGATAAACCGAAGTCCATAAAGGCGGCTCTAAAGAGCAACACCAGCTAATCTCATTAATTAGGGAAATGGCACGTGCTCAGAGTGGGGGAGTCTTATTACACGTGAAGTGTCATCCGGAAACTTCCTCATTTTCATTAATGAGTTTGGGATCAGTTCAACAATTAATCAAATACATGATTCAGTCTCCTACAGCACATGCGTTGCGATGTAAACAAACGAAAGTATGCCAACTTCGCAAATGGCAAATGTATGTTCCTACTTGTTGGGTAAACAAATTTTTGTAGATACGAGGGTTGCCTTTTATATTTCGGGATTAGAGAACAAAAACAAATATTAATCATCGAAAATAGCTTTTTTATTTTTCAAACTATTTCCCATTAAGATCTGTACACCTTTGCATGCGTTTGAAACAATTGTCGAAGCACATTTGCCACTCTGATTGTGGTACCTCCAAAACATGCATTCTGAATGCATCAACGGCTTCTTTAGGTGTCGAAAAACGTTGTCCTCTCATTTTATTTTTTACGTACGGGAATAGAAAGAAGTCATTCGGTGCCAAGTCAGGACTATTCGGCGGATGACTCATCAAATCGATGTTTTGAGTGCTCAAAAATGCAGTTCTTTGAGCCTATGTGTTAAAGCTCGCATTGTCGGGGTGAAGACTGATCCGTCTTTGGCGTTTGGTTTTCCTGATTTCTTGGAAGACAACTGGCAAACAAATGGTTGTGTACCACTCAGAAATGACTGTTCTACGTTGTTCTAGTGGTACGGTTGCGACATGTCCAGTTTTTCCGAAAAAAACAGGCGACCATTTGCTTGGAAGTGCATCGTGCGCGAGCAACTTTTTTTGGATTTGGCTTAATTTGTAACACCCATACAGTCGACTGCTGTTTACTTTCGAACTCATACGCGTAAATCTACGATTCATCATCTGTCACGATGTCATAGACGTGTTTCGAAGCACCGCGATAGTATTTTTGGAGCATTTCTTTCGACCAATCGACACGAGCCTTTTTTTAAGCGATTGACAAATTGTGTGTCGGGACTTAATTTCGTCGGCTATGATTTAACGAAAGCGACGGCAAAGCCTCTACAATTCCTGAATTGTGAGGAACGTTGCTGTTAATGGCGTTGGTGGCTAAATTTTAAGTACACGGTGATGAGTATTGGTGTTGGTGCTGATGATGGGGAGTTGAATGATGATGGTTCACTTCAACTCCATTCACTGCGAATTGTTCCTTCAAGTAACTCGTACTCTGCTCTGATAGACGCTGGCAATGACACCACCGTCTGCTACAGAATCAATTTGATGTTGATGCTGCTGCTGCTGTTGTAGTTGCTGCTGCTTTTGTAGGTGCTGCTCCTCTACTTGATGCTGATGGCTACTATAATTTGGATAAGAGGACGTCGATGACGTTGAAGTTACAAGTTGAAAATTATTACTCTCTGGACAATTACTGTTGCTGGTGCTACCGTGGCAACCGCCCTGTATATTGTGCTGACTAGGAAAGTCGTAGTTTGACGACGAAAAATGCGAAGTTTTCATTTGCGGTATCAGAATTCATCATCGACGATGACAAATTGTGTGGGATCCAACGCGAACAAATTTGTTTGATGGTCAAATGTTCATTCAATATTGAATGTATGTTGGTCCCACTTATGCCTAAGGTTGTCTTAATCTCACGACAGGTCACGTGACGATCTTGCGATATTAGTTGGCGCACAGCATCAATGGTTTCCGGAACAACAACTACCTTTGGACGACCTTCACGAAATTCGTCTTGGAGTGAACTACGATCTCGGTTGAATTCACCATACGATCGATAAACACTGGTCCTTGATGGAGCTTCATTGCCAAAAATTGAATTTAGTTCATCGATGCACTGTTGTTGAGTAAATCCACGTCGAAAGTTGTAAAAAATAATCGCACGAAAATTTTCACGATTTAATTCCATTTTTTGGGCGAGATGAACCTTTTAAGTTACTGTAAACAACACAAATGGCGCTTGTATGTTTAAACGTTCTGAGTACGTATAATATACAAAATGTCAAACTTTACTATAGAGTTGTGTAGTGGAATAAAATCAAAAAGAGTAATTTATTTTTGTACGTCACTGTTCTTAACGAAAATACCCCAACTACTATCCCGCAAATGTATCGGTTCTACTGATCGGATGATCTATCCGAAAAGTCTCCACTTCTGAACAAAAGATGTTGCTAAATGTAACCCTAGAAGAAATCAGCCTATTATTAAAGAAGAGTTTGTACAGTGCGGACGTGTGTTGTTTTTTCTAAGGCTCATCAGAATCCCTACAATTTTTCAGAAGTGGGATAAAGTATCAGCAACGAAAGTCAATCTATTGTTTTTCATCGCGTTTGTGAAAATCGGAAAATTAACGCCAGTGTTCGGAAAAACACAAATTATCGCAATGGAAGAATGGACAACTTTTTCAGATTCGGCAACTGTGCTAAAGTTGAAAGAAGTGCTAAGATTGTTGAGAGTGCAAACGTCCGGAACCAAGGCAGAGTTAAAGATCCGAGCAAATGAAGCGGTAAAGGACTTAGCAGAAGACGACATTCGGAAATTAGTTCAAGATGCTTCAAGCGGTCGAGAAAATGGGATAGATGAGTCTCATCTTACAGAAGAACAATCGTCTGCATCTGGGAGTGGCTTAAACTGTTCAGGGGAGGAAGAGCTGGACGAAGAACTAGAAAAACTGCAAAGGATTCTAAGAAAGAAGAAAGAAATTGCTGAACTAAGGCGGCAACTTCGAGAACTTCAAGTAGAGGAGCCTTCCAGTTCGAGATCTACAGTACCGTGCAGCTTTAAAGATATCGAAGACTCCATCAGCGTTTTTAGTGGAGATGATAATTTCCCAGTTGATCGATGGATGGAACAGTTTGAAGAATGTGCAGAAATGATTCAGCTGGATGATAGAGCTAGATTCATTTATTGTAAGAGACTTCTCACAGGAACAGCCAAGTTGTTTGTGCGTACTATCAATCCTAAAAACTGGGCGGAACTTAAAACATCTTTAAAAACCGAATTCCGAAAGGTTGTATCAAAATCGGACATATTTAATCAACTTCGTGAACGAAAGAAACATCGTGATGAAAGTACTCAACAATATTTATTGCACATGCAAGAAATAGCATCACACGGGGAAGTTGACGAAGAGGACATAATCCAGTTTGTGATAAAAGGGATAATGGACACAGAGGTAAATAAAACAATATTGTATAGTGCGAATAATATAAGTGAATGGAATTCGGCCGAACGAAACTAACTTAAAGGCCATCTAAAACTTTCCAATACCTTCCAATATCAAAGACGTTCAAAGTTTCTTAGGTCTTTGTTCATATTTCCGCAAATTCATTAAGAATTTTGCAAGTGTGGCAAAACCTCTATATGATCTTTTAAGAGGCAATAAACCATTCATTTTTGGTGCCAATGAAATGGAGACATTCGAGTGCTTGAAGGATAAGTTAGTTGCATCACCGGTGCTGGCAATATATAGTCCGCACAGCATCACGGAACTTCATTGCGATGCGAGTAGCACTGGGTTCGGAGCAGTGCTTATGCAAAAACAGTCAGATGGAAAGTTCCACCCTGTTTTTTATTTTTCAAAGCGGGTAACTGAGTCCGAAGGAAAGTATCATAGCTATGAGCTGGAAACGCTATCGATTATTTATGCCCTAAGAAGGTTTAGGATTTATTTAATCGGTGTATTTTTCAAAATTGTCACTGACTGTCAGGCGTTGACGCTTACTCTTAAGAAAAAGTCCTTGAATCCACGTATATCTCGTTGGGCTTTAGAGATGCAGTGCTTTGACTATGTAATTGAGCACAGAAAGGGAAGCCAGATGAGTCATGTTGACGCGTTGAGTCGTTCTTTTAACATATTGTATGTTGACGACGAGTCCTTTGAGTTTGTGCTTGCAGCTGCTCAGAAACAAGATCCTAAGATTACCTCGATCATGTCAGAATTAGAAAAAGGTGAAAGTCCATATTATGAAATGATTGACGGTTTAATCTATCGAAAGTGCAATGGTCAAGTTCGGTTTTATGTGCCATCTCACATGGAAGAGCAGGTGATACGAACTCACCATGAAGCAATGTGTCATTTAGGAGTTGAGAAATGTTTCGAGTATTTATCGAGAACGTATTGGTTCCCCAAAATGAAGAATCAAATAAAAAGTTACATAAGTAAATGTTTAAAGTGTATCTATTTTTCACCACAGTCGGGAAAAACAGAGGGGTCTCTGCACCCCATTCCGAAAGGAAATGTTCCGTTTGATGTGTTACATGTTGATCATCTGGGACCACTACCAAACTCCAAATCAAAAAAGAAGCATGTTTTCGTTGTTGTGGATGGCTTCACAAAATTCATAAAGCTTTACCCGGTCAAGACGACACAAAGCAAAGAAGCCATAGAGTGCTTGCAGTCATTCTTCGAAAGTTATTCAAGACCGAATAAGTTAGTGTCAGATCGTGGTACATGCTTTACTTCCAAAGAGTTTTCTAGGTTTCTACTAGATAATGATATAAAACAAATAAAGGTGGCGACAAATTCACCTCAATCAAATGGTCAGGTTGAGCGCATAAATCGTATGCTGGTCCCAATGTTGGCTAAAGAATGCGAGTCAGATACGACAAGTGGCTGGGACAAGCGGTTAGTTAAGATAGAATTCGCACTCAACAACACCGTAAATAGGAGCACTGGTTTCTCGCCTAGCGTTCTTCTATTTGGAAGAAATCAGAAGGGTGAACTTTGCGATCGCGTAAGAGAATTTTTTGAATCTTGTTTGGAACGTGACGCTCATGATCTCAACGAGCTGAGAGTCAAAGCTAGCGAAACCATCCAAAAGAACCAAGCAGACAATAAACTTTATTATGACGGTCGTCACAAAAAGCCTTGGAAGTACCAAAAAGGGGACTATGTGATGATTAAAAATGTCGTTACTACACCAGGAATTAATAAAAAACTACTCGCCAAATACCGTGGTCCGTACGAAATTAAAAAAGTTTTATCTAATGACCGGTATGTGATTGGGGATATAGAAGGCCTTCAGCTAACTCGTTTGCCTTATAAAGGCATATCAGCTCCCGCCAATATGCGATCATATAACGTAGGATTTAAGCATTCCACAGGTAACGATGTTGAGATGGCCGAAGGACGTTCTGAGGATGTTGATTCGTTGGACCGAATAGAAGTTTGATATATATATACTTTTCTATCGATTGTCTAATCACTTTTTCTTTCAGAACCAAAATCCAGACCTGCTTCCTAAATGTTTCTCGCTTTAGTTCCTTAAACTTCGCATAATGTATTAAATTTACTATTTTTAAATTTAATTGTGAATTGAACTGTGAATTTTTTATTTTTTGTAGTTTTAATATAAATTACTACCTCAATTTGTTACATTTCATGCCAATTATAAAATACATTTACTTAATTAAGAGGAGACAATGTAATCGGGGCGATTATGCGATCAGGATGGCCGAACTGTAGTGGAATAAAATCAAAAAGAGTAATTTATTTTTGTACGTCACTGTTCTTAACGAAAATACCCCAACTACTATCCCGCAAATGTATCGGTTCTACTGATCGGATGATCTATCCGAAAAGTCTCCACTTCTGAACAAAAGATGTTGCTAAATGTAACCCTAGAAGAAATCAGCCTATTATTAAAGAAGAGTTTGTACAGTGCGGACGTGTGTTGTTTTTTCTAAGGCTCATCAGAATCCCTACAGTTGCCAGTTGCCAGATTGCAACACTAGGGTTGTCCAATCCCGAAATATAAAAGGCAACATTCGAATATACCATTGCTCTCACGAAGAGAACGTTTGTGTTTTTCTCTTCGATTGTCAAATATCTCCCTTCCGCCTTTTTGTCTTTTGAAGTTTCCGGCTATGTACAACGCGCTACAGAGCTCATATCTGGCAATACTCTACATCATTTGAAAGATCTTGACATAATCTACAAAACGACGCTATGCATGCATTGGTTTGGATATTGCGTTCAACAGTTATAGACGCGTAAACATGGAGTTCACTAACGCGGAAATTCGCACTATTTTAAAGTTTTGCTTCGTTAAAGGCAAATCCGCTAGAGAAACGTTTGGTGAAATTAATGTTGTTTTGAGGGGTGGTACTCTATTACTTCGAGCCGCGGAGGATTGGTTTCGACGATTCAGAGCCGGTGAAAACGACACCATGGATAAGCTAGCCGGTGGAAGACCTATGACGACGAATACCGATCGAATCATGGAAATCATCGAGTTAGACAGGAATATCATCGACTTAGACCGGCATTTCGTGACATCGCCCAGGAGATGGGAGTTAGCCACCAAACCATTTTAAACCATCTGCTGAAGGCTGGATACCAAAAAAAAATTTGATATTTGGGTGCCGCATGATTTGATGCGAAAAAACCTTCTGGACCGAACCAACGCTGCTGAAACGGAACGAACTCGACCCATTTTTGAAGCGAATGGTGACTGGCGATGAAAAGTGGATCACATACGACAATATCAAATACGGTCGTGATTGAAGGCCAGTGAATCGTTCCAAACAGTGGTCCCACCAAATACACAGCATTGCCTTCTTGCCGAATCGATCTGATTTTGCAGTCGATGTTGTTGGTTGTCCCAGATTCCGTTTAGGATTCTTAAAATTAATCCATTTTTCATCGCCAAAAACAATCCGATGCAAAACCGATTTTCTTTCGTGTCTTTGAAGCAAAATTTCACACGTGTTTGTTCGGTTTTCCATCTGTCTTTCATTCAATTCATGTGGCACCCACTTTCCACACTTTTGGATCTTTCCCATAGCTTTAAACTATCAGAAATTGTTTGTTGTGCAACATTTAACATTGCTGCCATTTGCTTTTGACTCAAAGTGTCATCTCCATCCAATATCGTTTGCGATTCGGCGTCTTCAAACTTTTTTGGTGCTCTTCCACGTTCTTCATTTCTCACATTAAAATCATTATTTCTGAACCGTTGAAATCATCCTTTGCATGTTGCTTCTGATAGAGCATGATCACCATATGCCTTGACAAGCATTCGACGCGACTCTGCAGCACTTTTCTTCAAATGAAAACAAAAAATTAATGCTTTCCGCAAATCATCGCTTTCTGGTACAAAATTCGACATTTTTAACGCGATGAAAAAATATTATGTTGTCTGTTCAATGACTAGATGGATACTAAATATTTTCCTCAGATGTCATAGCAAACAAACAAAAATAAAAAATAAGGGCTCGTTCACAACTCGTTCCCTATCGAGACATTTGTAACGTGACGCTCACTTCATACCGGTATGCCTGGTAAATTTCTTCAAAGCCATATTTTCTATATCCGTAAAAAGATGACGACTCCTGTAACACTCACTGTTGAAAGGACCCTTGTTTCCAGCCTCGTTTAAAAAAAAAAGAAGATCTTAAGACGCCACAACTTCGAAGTACAAACTACGCTGTCACTCTCGGCGAATTCATTGGTTTCTCAGTAGTAGCATGTTAGTTCCAGTTAGTTTCAGACGCGGTAACTTTGTTTATTCCAGTAGCAGCCGGAAATAAAAGGTAACTCAAAAGAAAAGATGGACTGTACAGCGGCATGCGCCTGGTCAAGCGTCTTCCGATACGACTCTCAATATGGCTAGGCCATGTAGAGCGTATGGACGCCACTGCTCCGGCCATATAAGTATTAGAATAAGAGCAATTGTTACAACGCAGCAGAGGACAACCTAGGATAAGGTGGCGCAAACAAGCGGAAAAGGACCTCAATCAGATTGGAGTGCGGAACTGAAAGCAGTTGGCGAAAAATCGTTCTTTCTGGAGAGGCATGATTGTTGAAGCCCAGGTCCACCCCGGACTGTAGCGCCACAAGAAGAAAACGAAGAAAGGAAAAGATGGTCTTCGCCTAAATTTGTGGACAAATTCAAGCCCCTGACTTAAGGCTTAGAGTACAAAGCGAAAACAACAAATTGCCTTCAATTCCCGAGCTCTAGGATATCGAAAGATTTTAGGGCAGAATCTGCCACAAGTTGGGCTATTGAGATCGATGGCGAAAAAAATCTGAAGCCACTGTCTTAGCGCACGGTCCAATGTCTCATCAGTTTTAAGAACTTTATGCAAAAACTTGCGTACAGCAGGCTTGGCGAGCCTCTATCCCTGTCAAAAATTTAATTTAACAAGACGTATTGTTTGGACTGAGTTCTCACTAGTTTCCAAATATGTACACACCGACTTATTTCGGTCCGTGGAAGCATATAGCTGACTTTTTATATATATTCTGGACATTAAACAGCCCACCTGAAAGTTGCAGATGATCTGATTACCTACTTCAGTGAATAGGTGTCTTTTGATCCTTGCCTAGCAGTTTTATTCTTTCTACCAATTTAGAGCCAAAGCCAGTCCATGATACGGGGAAGTCGACTTTGTACGAACAATGCAACTGAATTATTGGTGACCCCGCATCGGACGGCATGTCCATAAGACTAGCGTCATAAGCGATGCACTGCTCGAGGTTACCGAAGCTCCAGCTTTGGCTAGTTGAGCCAAAGAATTTGCATTTTTAATTCGTACATTACCACTCATTTTTGACTCAAAGAAATTAATTGAGTCGTCAGCTTGTTCGCATTTGACAATCGATTTTGATATTGACACTAGAGGTGATAACGGTAAATTAAAAGTTCCTCATGCGACATCTGTGTCCATGGTCCAATATTGATGTTCTATCTGCCACAGAGGCCTAGTGTGAAGAAAATATTCCTAATTTTTGGCGAGTCAAACATCGCTGGGTGAAATCCGGACCGGACGAATTCGCCCGGTCTGGTTTTAACTAATCAACGGCAATTCAAAACATAACATAAACTGCAATGACAGGCTTAATTGACTTTTACAGGCCAACGAGAGAGTGTACAGAGAAGCGAAATAAAGAGAGATGGATTCAAAAAAGAGTTAGGCAGAGATTTGGACGTAAAAGGGTTTATCATTGTATTTTAAAAATAATGAAACCCACCCCTGTCGAGCTACTTAAATGTGAGTACATTGATTTCATAGAAAACTGAATTTTATACACATACCTGCAGCATCGGCAAGAAGAAGCACAGGAACTGCCCAAAAATCCAGTTCTGTATCATCATGACCATCAGTGAGATGGGCAGGACAATGGCGCACTGCACAAAGTGGCACAGAGCCAGATTGATGATGAACGAATGCGTCACGTCCTTGTACAGCTTGTGATACATAATGTACGCAATGATGGCAACGTTCATAACTATGCCAAGAATCGCAAGTACGGCATATTGAATTAGAAAAATCCAATAGACCGACTTAATGCTTGATTTCATTACGGGCCCATTATACTTGTCATACGCATCAGTGTCGTTGATGTGTCCCGAGAGGAAATGAGCGATGATCATAAAGTACTTGTCGGGTATCTCCTTCCACTTTGTTTCCAGTTCCGGGGAGATTTTTCCGGCCGCACCAGCACCTCCGCTGCCATGACCACTTGCAGTGTGATGGCTGGCCACATCACCGGCTGACATGACGTTGTCTCAAGTGTCTGAAATCGAAACAGAGAAATGGCAAATTAGCGTTTTGATGGATAACTGAGGGAATAACTCATCGAGCATTTTCACGAGTGCTTCAAATGAACAGAGGAACCTAGTCAAATGGAATTAATTATGAAATCCTAGGCACTACGATGGGCACGTGGGGTACTTGAACGAATGATTTATTCCGCAGACAGTCACTTGATGGAGGTTGATGACTGAAAAATGGCAACGAGTGGAATTTAATTTGAATCCTCTCGAAGCACCGAGAAAAATGACCCCGGAATCCTTTCACAGAGTGCCGTTGAATTCAGAAAGGTAGCCAATTTTTTACGACACTCCCCGGTAATTTGATTGGGGAAAGTTTCATGAAAGAGTGGTTGGAATGAATCTTCACCGTGAGCCCCCAAGACTTCCGATGAAATGAAAGACCGGTTCAGTGGAAGATGTCACTTTTTTGGATGAATGCCAAAGGCCTGTCGCAGAGAACCTTCCCAGACTCACTGAATGCCGGAATGTCTGATTGATGAAGTGACTTTTGGGGTTAGGTGCTCCCTGAATGATTGTGATTCCGAAATGAGGCAAATTTCGGAAGGACGTTGTACTTTTGGCAACTCGATGAACTAACGGATGAAGGGATGAGAGTGGAGATCGAGACTGAAGGGTGAATTAAAATTTAAGACTTGTTTTAAGTTACACTAAAAATTTGAGCACTTGGTCTAGTAGGACGTCATTTCGTACCAAGCTGATTCTATCCCCCTTTAGTACCTATGTTAAAAAGAACTATGAGGAATGGTTTTGTTTAAAGGTTTCAGAGGATCGCCCATATCACTGTCTTAATAGATAAGGAATTCCACTCTGGATCAGATGAAGAAAGCAAAACAATCACAAACTGAATAATCAGAAGTTCAGTTTTTGTATGTTTGCAAAAAGGCTTTTCTCGCCGAAACATGTTTGGCTGACAAAGCTGGCCAAACCTACTCGACTAGGTAGATAATTCCTTGCACTTTGTTAAAAAAAATAATTAAAATATATTTTTTCAACAAACTATGAGCACTTCTTCTTCTTCTTCTTGTGGCGCTACAGTCCGGGGTGGACCTGGGCCTCAACCAACATGCCTCTCCAGCCAGCACGATCTTTCGCCAGCTGTCTCCAGTTGCGCATTCCAAGTTGGTTGAGGTCCTTCTCCACTTGTGTGCGCCACTTCAGTTTAGGTCGTCCTCTGTTGCGTTGTCCCAATGGCTCGGATTCAAAGACTTTTCGGGCCGGAGCAGTGGTGTCCATACGCTCTACATGGCCTAGCCATCTTAAGCGTTGTATCCGTAGACGCTTAACCAGGCGCATGTCGCTGTACAGCCTATAGAGTTCGTCATTAAATCTTCTCCTCCAGATGCCATCAACGCAAACAGGACCAAAAATCGCACGCAAAACTTTTCTCTCGAAAAGACTAAGGGCTTCCTCATCCGCCTTTGCTAACGTCCAAGATTCTGTACACTATGAGCACTATGGGTGTTTTATTTGTAAAATTTTTCTCTTCAGTGTATATCTTTGGTTACTGGCTAAAAACTGAGAGATATTGAAATTTAATTCATCCAACTGTTATACTAACTGACCTTGCGCCATCAGACTAACATTTATTTCGGTCTTTGCAGAATTTCTTAAACAGAAAATTTCGTATCTTCTAACTTTTTTAACTGGCGAAGAAGCTGATTGTCATCGACGTAAAAATCACAACTTTTTAGACGTTGAAACAACTCGTTGCACGATTTATAGATCGGAGCGGATACATCAGAAACTTTTACAAGCATTCGATGTGCTTCAACTGCACTTTTCTTCCAATTAAAATGAAAACCAAAACTTCTCGAGTATGATGTTTATTTCGAAGTGACAAACAACAGCGAAGAGACAAACAACAGTGTTACTTACAGTGTTAATTACGAGGGGCGTTCAATATATTCTCGGTATCGATATGAAGAGAAATGCGAATTCAATTTAAATTGTTTTTATTTTTCAATATAAATTTCACAATACCCATTTATTGCCAACTTAAGTTCTTCATGAGCGTTGAGCGTTGAAGTAGCAACACACCCGCTGCGAGCTTACCCGCTGCGAGCTTACCCGCTGCGAGTTTACAGCCGCCATCTCTTCATGAATAGTGATGTGACTTCTTCCTTGCTTAGTGAGAAATTTAATTACAACGCGATGCTCAATTTTCACTTTCATCATCTCAGTTGCCAATATGATTCTTTTTAACTACAGATAAAACGCGAATTAATAATCATATTTATATGAAATTTTACATGAATACACCAAAATATATTTATATATGTATATATAAAAAAGTCAATTTATATATAACCACAGCTTCACCCCGACATTGAACGCCCTTCGTAAATTATAACTCTTTAAATAAATAAATGTTGCGATGTGCGTAAAGTGTGACTTTCACACACTGAAGGTCTCAGATTTGGTTCCCAGAGTAAAGACCTTGAGCTGCTGACAACACTCATAAAAGCTGTCTGCGAAAAAACTTCTAAAACTTCGCCGATCGGAGTCGGTAACAAAATGTAGGCTCCTTCTCCTCGTGAGAGAACAGCAGCACCCACAGCATTAGTTGTTATTGAGGAAGCTTGACCCTGGTCCTACTCTGGACTATTGGGTCATCCGATTTGAATTTAAATTAAATAAATTCCCAGAAGTTCACTCAAAGTTAACTGAAAATCTGGGTCTAGCAAATATTTTGCAAGGCCTTTTACTACGTTTGCCAGATCTTATTTTTTTCAAGCTGTCAACAAAGCAAAAATCTGTTAAACGTAGTTCAAGGCCTTGCATTCTCCTAATTTTACACAGCTCTGCACACCTACTTCCAAATTTAAAAAATAATTCAGTATTTATTACCTATTTTTTTCCCATTACGATTCGCTTACCTCAACCACTATGCGCTGCTCATTAATGAATTAATTCAATTAGCAGCCGCGAATGATGACTTCCCTCAGACTTTGATAATTTATGTAAAATTCAAAATCAGGCGAATCTCAAGCGATTTCCATGGAATTCCTCGACACAAGTTACGTCCTTGGATTCATCTCAATTAGCGGCGAGGAGCGTATTTTCTCTCACTCGGCGGAACCGCCACTTAAAAATAATTGAAACCCGGCAATATAATTACTTGAAGTTTGGTTTATGCTGACTGCAGTTGGCACAACAAATTTAAAATTCAATTAGTGACAGGGTCTAACAGACAGCAAATCCATAGGATATAAGTGTCATTGGCTTTGATTCGATGGATGAAGTCGATGACATCGTAGTCGTCGCGTCGTTTCCATGGGGAAATTGAAACGTATCGTACATTTGATGATGCCAAGTGTACACAGATCAAGGTATCTCGTGTCTAATGCCACTCGATAGAAGTGCGCCAGCACTTAATTCACTGGGAGTCGGGTGTGTTTTCTTGGTAAAGTGTAGTCCTCGATATGAAGTGATCTGAGGTGGGGAAGGATGTGTCATTCTTCTCTTTGACAATCGAATCATGGGCTTGTGCACAGAAATAAACCAGTGAGAAGCTGAAGGCGGTCAAATGTGGTGAATTCAAGACGGTTGATGCGAAGCCTTAGTAATTACATGCGGACAGAGCCAATCCGATTTACTTTTCTGTCAAACGTCATCTCCAGAGATACGATAAATGGATGTGGTGGCAACGAGACATACATATATACTCCTTGTCCGTTCTGGGCACATTGCCCTGTATGCCAAGGAAAGGGGGATATACTTTTACTCCATTGCCGTCTGCAATGGTATTGATTCATTCCCGTCTGCTACATTGAGAATTTTTGTTTCACTCTTTTAATTGCTCTCATGCTCAGAATGAATCATGCAAGAAGTGATTAAAACGCTTCAAAAGTGGTGACTTTGGCATGAAAAGTTTTAAGATGATGAACTGGAGTCCAGTGTGGCCAAAACGCAAAGTGAAGTCGCAAAATCGTTGAATACTGAAATTTGGATTTATTCTTAAGAACAGAAATTGAGTGCCGGACGAGTTGAAACCGAGGGACGTCAAAAGGCTATTTTTACCTCGGAACGGCGTCTTAAAAGACACCAAAGGAAAGCATTTTTGCACTGTGACTGGAAATTTAACCACATGAAGAAAAAATACCATGCAAAGTCGGTTTACCAACGTCTACATCAACGCCGAAGCAAAACGTCCACGGCTTAAAGATTATACCCTGTACATGACTTTACGGGTATGTTGTACTATAAGCACCTAAAGCCAGATGAGTCTGTTGGTGGGAAGCGATAGCGACTACAACTTTAGTCATACATTGCATTAAAAATGGAAAGAAGCGATGGCAAGGTGATTTGAAATATGATAACATTCCGCCCCATATGACTGAAGCGGTCAAACACCACATGTTAACGCTAAAATGTCTTACCCCATTCGCCGTAGTCCCAAGATAGTGCTTCTGCCTTCTACTGGCTTTTGCGACTTTCGACGAATCCAAAGTGATTTGGGGTCAACAGGGTTTTTTTTTTGTTCATAAGTGACGCGTGCACAAGGGGTTGCGAGTACCCTGAAGTGACCGGATCGAGTCACAGCACGGGCCGAAGGTGTAGAGGAAGAGAGGGAGAGGAGGTACCGAAGCACATTGATTTTAAATGCCTGTGGATTGTAATGAAGAGAAAAAATCGAGCTGGGAAGAGCATTCCAGATTCGTGTAGTGCGGTTAAAGAACGAGTCGCTGAATTTGACTGTACGTCCGAAAGAGGGCTTGAGGGTGAATTGGTGGGCATTCCTAGCGAGGCGTGAATTGCGGGTGAATTCTTGAAGGGGAGGAATGCAACTGGCTAATTCATCTGAGCATTTCTTGTTAAAATAGCGATAAAAGAGTGACAACGACGCGACATTACGCCGGTGTTCTAACGAGTCAATCGACTTCGCAATATTACTGTCACCTATAAGTTTTATCGCTCGCTTTTGAATTCTATCTATCAGGTGCAGGAAGGTCTAAGAAGCATCTGACCAAATAGGAGCGTTATACTCAAGTTTTGGGGGTATGTAGGCCTTGTATATTGTAGCCTGATCAGAGGGGGTGAAGTACTTCTTGCATCGTTTAAGGAAGCCTAGACATTTCGCAGCATTTTTGGCGACCTCAAATATGTGATCGTTGGGTTGATACACATACCGAGGATGGAAAGCCTTTCGGTATAAACAACGAAAGTGCCGTTCATGGATAACGGCTGATTATTTTGTGATCGCTTTAACGACAGTAGACAGCACTGGGTTTTGGAAGCATTAAATTCCACTCTATTCTTATTTCCCCAATCGATTATGCTGTCAAGGTCGGAATTTAATGTGCTTAACGTACGCTGCTGTTCCGAGTCTATGGCCGAAGTGGAGGGACGTGAGCCAATGAACGAATATGAAAAGCGGAGGGTACTGAATGAATAGGATTAGAAGTAGCGGACAAGAGGTAATTTATAAAAATGAGGAAGAGTGTCGGAGACAAAACAGAGCCCTGGGGAACACCAGCATTAATATGGTGAATATCAGACTCGAATCCATTCAAAACGACTTGTATTGAACGATTCGAAAGGTAATTTCTAATCCATTGAAGAAGAGACTCATCGATCGACGCATTTTCGACAAGAGAGCCTGATGCCAGACCATGTCAAATGCCTTTAAAATATCAAGCGCAACAATCTTGCTTTCTCCTACATTGTGCAAAGATTGGTTCCACTTTTCAGTGAGACATGCCATCAGATCACCAGTGGAACGGTTGCTTCGGAAGCCGTACTGCCGGTCATTAAGAAGCTTCCGGGACTCAAGATATTTCATAAGCTGACGGTTTATCAGCGTTTCCATGACCTCAGAAAGAAGGGACGATAGTGCTATGCGTCGGTAGGAGGTGGGTGACGAAGACTCGCCCTTTTTAGGCATGGGCTGGACAAATGCAGTTTTCCACTTACTCGGAAAGGGCCCTGAAGAGTAGGACAGATGGAAAAGCTTAGGCAGTGGGTTTGCCAGCGTAGAAGAACACCTCTTCAGAAGAGCAGGGGGTATACCATCCGGGCCAGCGGATTTGTGTATGTTTAGATCTTTAAGTACTCTTGCTACTGTACGAGTGCGAAAGTGGATTTGCCCCATGGAGAAATTTACGCTCTCAAGTACAGGCGGGGACAAAGTGTTATCTGGCAGCGTTGAACTAGCTGCAAAGTGTGCAGCAAGCAAATCAGCTTTGTCCAAAGAGCTGACAACTGGAATGTCATTGCAACTGAGCGTTGGGATTGAAGACAAGGCTGAATTCCTTATGTTTTTTATGAAAGACCAAAAGCTTCTGCTACCCTTGATGCATTGTAGAACTTTTTGCCTCAACTTTTGGTCAGAGGAGAATTTAACACGTCTTATTAATGCATTACAGTCATTTCGGATCCGTTTGAACTTTTTCCGGCCTTCCTCAGAAGGGTTGGCTTTATAATCCCGGAAACTCAACTGATAAGGCTGAGCTTTGCAGCTCAAGTCGTTTGCCTTAGGCTTGATGCTCTTCACTATGTGAGGAATGAAGGACCTCATGCCCTGCGAAATAATGTTTGTGATCGCATCAGTAGCGGCATCCACGTCACTATCGAGGAAGCATAGTGACCAGTTAAAATTCCTAAAGAAGTTGTTAAGTCCGCTCCAGTTGACTTTCTCGTAGAGGCATACTGTTCTTTTCGGAATTTGTTCTCTAACTGTGTGAGGGGAGTACGAGAATTTGGCTGATACGACACAGTGGTCGGGCGAGCCTAGCGACGACAATATATCAATTGAATATTTTTCAGGATGAGAGGTGAGAAACAGATGCAAGGTGTTGGCGGTATGATCTACAATGTCAGGTATTCGTGTTGGCTCGTTCACAAGCTAGGTTAAGTTATTTACCTCAGCGAAGACTTCAACTTCCTTCGGGTGTTGTCTGGCCTGAATGTCGAAGCCAAGTAGAATTGTGTACATTGAAATCGCCTGCAATAGCGATTTCAGCGCGAGGATACAGGGATACAATTCTTGTGACGGAGTCGGACAGCGCATCAAACTCGTTGTAAATTGAGTTGCTGTCCAGGTTTGGACTTCTATATATAAGGCAGTAGTGGATTAAATGCTTACGGACAAGGAGTTTTAACCACAGAAAATTAAATTCCGGATTGGAACAGTGGTCATATTGTGGTTGAATTCGGTAAGCAACATCTTCTTCTTCTTCGGATGGCGCTACAGTCCGGGGTGGACCTGGGCCTCAACCAACATGCCTCTCCAGCTAGCACGATCTCTTGCCAGCTGTCTCCAATTGCGCACTCCAAATTGGTTGAGGTCCTTTTCCACTTGTGTGCGCCATCTCCGTCTAGGTCGTCCGCTGTTGCGTTGTCCCTGTGGTTCGGATTCGAAAACTCTACGGGCCGGAGCAGTGCTGTCCATGCGCTCTACATGGCCTAGCCACCTTAAGCGTTGTATCCGTAGACGCTTGACTAGGCTCATGCCACCGTACAACCCATACAGTTCGTGGTTGAATCTTCTCCTCCAGATGCCATCAACGCAAACAGGACCAAAAATCGCACGCAGAACTTTTCTCTCGAAGAGACCAATGGCTTCCTCATCCGCTTTTAGTAGCGTCCAGGTTTCTGCGCCGTAAAGCAGGACTGGGATGATCAAGGTATTGTACAAAGTCACTTTGGTCGTTCGGGAGAGGGCTTTATTACTCAATTGCCCCTTGAGCCCAAAGAAACAGCGATTGGCAAGAGTGTTTCTGCGCTTGATTTCGGTACTGATGTTGTTGTCCCTATTCACCGCGGAGCCGAGATAGACGAAGTCCTTCACTACCTCGAAGTGTCTGCTGCCCATAGTGACGCTCTGTCCGAGACTTCGATGTTCTGCGTCCTTCTTCGATGACAGCATATACTTCGATGCTTCGATAAGCAACATCACTACGCACATAAATGGCGAGACCGCGGTGTAAAAGGAATAAGAGCACCAAGCTATATCCAGGCAGGTTCAAATCCGATAAGTCGGTATTCTTACCCACCTGTGTTCCACTCAGCGCCAAGACAACTGCTTTATGACGAGAGAGGTGGACATAAACGGCAAAGAGATTAGTTCTCAGTCCGCGAATGTTGCTCACGTCAATACGAAATTGCCCCGTTTGCGATGATGGTATCTGGAGGAGAAGATACAATGACGAGCTCTATGGGCTGTACAGCGACATGCGCCTGGTCAAGCGTCTTCGGGTACAGCGCTTAAGACGGCTAGGCCATGTAGAGCGTAAGAACACCACTGCTCCGGCCCGAAAAGTCTTTGAATCCGTGCCATTGGGACAACGCAACAGCGGACGACCTAGACTAAGGTGGCGCACACAAGTGGAGTAGGACCTTAACCAACTTGGAGTGCGCTATTGCAGGTAGCTAGCGATAGACCGTGCTGGCTGGAGAAGCACGTTGGTTGAGAACCAGGTCCACCCCGGACTGTAGCGCCATAAGAAGAAGAAGAAGAAGAAGAAGAAGAAGAAAAAGAAGAAGAAGAATAAACAATTTGCCATACTTTGTTGCTGTTGATTGTATTTTACATTAAGAAGAGTGCACATATGTTACCTTTTAGTCCATAGCGCAACGCTTATCATTTCGAAATGAAAGCGCTATTATCATCTGGTTCATTTAAAAATGCAACACCCGCTTTTGTTGTACCTTTCAAAACAATACGATTTAAACAATTGTTCCCTGCAAATAACTCCATCCGCCACTTTTTTTTGTCAGCTATCGGAATTTTTAATTAAAATAAAAAATTGATGTAATTCCGGATAAATTTGAGCCGAAAGCATACAAAATCAGAAAGTATTTTCTTTGGCTTCGTGCATTCGGCACAATTAAATCCAATTCTACAACGTTCAGCTTATATTGAATTTCATAGAGGTTTTCAGGAAAATTGTGTTGTGACCGGAACGTGTTCGCGAGTAATTGAGGAATTAAACTTTCCACGAATCACGGCACGAATAATGAAGTTTTGAGGACGGTTCTTTTTAAACGTCGATAACACCGGCAATACACTCTTGTTTTCAGGACGTTTCCAAGGAAATACCGAATATTTGCGGAATGCTCTCGGAAGACGAATTAGAAAAAAAAATTCATGGGGTGAAATTACGAATTCATCCATGCTACGTAAGAATGTACAAAAGCGATGAACATCTATTGAATGAGTGTGATGTTTTTACAAAAGATTCAGTTACATATGAAAAGAAGCCAATGGATATTTCAGTAAATACGAATACTCACTTGCTGATGGTTTCGTTTATGGTTTTGATTAAGTTGACAACCAAGAAATTTGTAAAAGAATTACTTTCAAATGCGATTGAATGTTTGTGCCTTTAAAATTGAGCCGCCCACAAGAAATATACAATATACACATGTGGCCGCCATGGCGTAGTTGGTAGAGTTCGACACGCAGACGCAGAAGGTCTGAGTTTGATTCCCGGCTACACACATCGAATTTTTCACGGCACCATCTCTTTCGAGCTGCTGACAACATTCAAAGAGTAATAACTGTCTAACAAAAAGCTTCTCAAACTTCGCCGTTCAGAGTCGGCAAAAAAACTGTAGGTCCCTTCTACTCGTGATAAAACAGTAGCGCGCACAACACGAGTAGTTGGTGGACAAGCTAGGTCCTGGTTCCCATACAATTTTTGGACTGCCTCGAGATACAATTTTTATAATGGCCACTCTAAGGCTGCACTTTCATCGTCTCCATCATTTGCGAATTAGCTGCTGATCCAAAAACATAATTTTTAATTTTACGAAATTCGGACGTTCAAATTTGATCAATCGATCGTGCACTGTTAAGAATTATAAAGTATATAACGTATACTGGTTTTCTGCATGTGAAACTCGATTTCCTTGCTTTTGAATACATCCGGCTGCTTTTAAACGTTTTGAAATGGCTGCTTGAGTGACTCCCAAAGATTCTGCGAGCTCTTCTTGCTTTTGACAACAGTCTTCATAGAAGAATGTTTACCATTACCAGAATGTTTACCGGGGCATTCATCGTCTTCGAAACAAAAGTCACCACTTTTAAATCGTGGAAACCACTTTTGGCACATTCCCTCAGATAGCGCATGTTCACCATAAATTTTCACCAAAATACAATGACTTTTGGCAGCAGTTTTATTCATACTAAAGAAATGAAGAAGAACTCCCCACAAAAATACTTTTACGGAACAAATTCCACATACTTGAACGAAAAAATATGCTTGGTGTTTACGCTTGAAAAGTGTGACATACTTCAATGACATCAAATGACAGTCGCTTTCCAACGCATGTTCCAGTGGAAAAATAACAGTGGAATAATACAGGCTTCGCCATCTCTTAGCAAACAGTACAAATTAAATTACAGACCCAATAACCATCTAAAGAAGGCACGATCTTCCCAAAGTCAGCCAACCTGCTACCTTACGCACACTCTTTTGACGTAACTAGCCAAACACAGCGGACCTTCAAAGAGGCGTTTGTTGATAATAAAACGGAAGTGACTACCTGGCGGTAAATGAAGGCAAAATAAAGTATACTAGTATGCTGTCCTCAAGGAATGACAGACAACATCGACGTCTTCTACAGAGCATCATATTTGTCGGCAGAAACATCGAGGTAGCCAAGGACTCCGTCTGCCTCGGCTTCGGTATAACGTGATCTAATGCAGATTTGCTCTTGTCAATCGCTGCTTCCTTGGGCTCAAGGGACAATTAAATTACAGAGCCTTTTCTGAAAAGACAACAATTAAAAGGCATGATCATCCCAGTCCTGCTTTAACGCGCGGAAACCTGGACACAGCTTATAGCGGATGAGAAAGCGCTTCACCTTTGATCAAAAAGTTTTCCGTTTGATTTCTGGTCTAAAAGCATGGTTAACATTCAACGAAGAACTTGATGGGCACTACGACGGCCATGAAATTTCACGTATGTATGGACACCTTTGCTTCGACCCGAAAATTTTTAGAACCCGAACCATAGGGACAACGCAGGGGAGGACGAGTTTCGCTGAGGTGGCACACACAAGTAAGAAATGGTATCAACCAACTTGGAGTGTGCAACTACAGCTAGCTGGCGGGAAGTCGTACTGGCTTGAGAAACATATTGGTCGAGACTGAGGGCTACCACAGACTAAAGTGTCACAGAAGAGGAAGAGAGCAGTCACTCTAATGTGCCTGGCTTTGTCTAATAGTGAAGAGGAGGAGAAGGAGGGAAGTTATCCATCATCAGGGCAACACTAGTCAATGAGCGTGGATAGTTTCTTGCTAGAAGCTGCGGAAGATCGATCGGCAGGTTCTTGTCTATTATCTACATATTCCCGGCTACATAAGTGATTTCTAATAATTGTTGGCGCGAAAGTCCACAGAGGGACCAGACCCTAGCTTGCTCATCAACTACTCGTGTTGTGCGCGCTACTGTTCTTTCGCGAGTAGAAGGGACCTTCAGTTTTTTGCCGACTCCGAAAGGCGAAGTTTGAGAAGCTTTTTCTTAGACAGTTACTACTCTTTGAGTGTTGTCAGCAGCTCGAAAGTGGTGGTGCCGTGAAAAATTCGAGGTGTTTAGCCGGGAATCAAACCCTGACCTTCTGCGTCTGCGTGTCGAACTCTACCAACTACGCCATGGCGGCCACACGAGAAAATTGCGCTTCCACAGAGGTATGCAGGAACAATTTGCTACAGTTTTCTGACCATAAGGTTAAATGAAATTAAATTGAAAAGGCAGGCTTTCATGGAACAAAATTACTTAGATCGAATTTAGATCTATGTCGAAGATGATTTACAAGACAAGCGAAATTGCTTCTCTTCCCTTCTCTTCCATTCATAACAGAACGATGGCGCAACAAACGCGTTTGTTACTTGACAGATCGATAGCTTGCACAACGCCTTTTAATGTTTGTTTTGCCTGGAAAATGAAACTCAAACCTCTTGTCGACTTGTAGGGGTTCAGAAATATGAACTTCCTGCAGACCTATGCAACATAAAAGTGCCAAGTCAAACCAAAGTTATCCCGAATTGAGTTAATTTCAGAAAAAAAGCATTCGAAATAAGCAAACACTTAACATCTCAGCATTCTTCGAAGTTTAAGTGCTTCCTCCTGGCAACCTGCACTTCAATTAAACTTTTCAAAATAACACTCTAAAACCAAACGACTCTCAAATGAACACCATTCTGTTCCGTTTAATTAATGATTAAAGCACTTCGCACGTTGCCCGTATCTGAGTACCTAGTATCCCTAGCTCTCAGACCAGTCCCTCGGGTCCAGCCAAACACCGCAATCAAAGGAAATCTCTCACATAAGTGCTCCACCTAAGCAGTAATTAGAACAATTTCCAACGTCCAGGCAAACATGAGGAATTAATTCAATTCCGAGACCGGGCTCATTCATTTAACCACTTCCACGTTGAATGATATGGCCACCTGGGTTATAGCCAGCGAGCACAAGGGGAACGTATGTTGTACCATATTAATTTACTGCCGAGGATTTAATTGTGCAATTATTGTAAACCTAATATGTAGCTCTCACGTCCTCCAAATCCCTGTTCATCGCACACACGCACACAAGAGGGCGACCGATTTCATCCAGAGTGTAATTTAAGTGCTCTTAGCGCATGCTCCATATACCCGATGACTGCTTGAGCCCTGCTTGATTTTTAATTATCCCCGCACAAAATATATGCATCTGACTGTGCCTTGCGCCTCGCATCAAAGGGGATAGGAAGCGCGAGAAAACGAAAGAAGCTAGGGAGTGATACTTTAATTACTTGAGCACTTAAAGTACAGCGCCTGAAGCAGTGCCATCCTAAAAACTCTCTTACGACTGAAATTAATTATTTAACCGTTAAATATGCAAATGGGTCCTTCTGCCGTAGAGTAAATGCCGGTTGTCAGTAAAACATGTATACATTCGTTGGCTCAGTGTTTACGTCGAGGGTGTGTTGAGTACTTTTTGACGCGTTTGCATACTAATTTGGAATAACTGTCAACAGGGTAAGTGGTATTCTCGGCTAAGGAGTCTCCCCGTGCAGCGCATTCACCGGAAGAAACTGCGAAGTATTGAAGATGACAGGATCGTAAATAGGAAGCAGTTGAGGAGCTTTAAATCGACTTAGCATGTGGCAGCGGTTTGTTATGATTTCACTGAAGTGAAGTTCGGGAACGTTTAAAGAAAACGACCACTGCAGAAGTTCAGGTATTGATAGCTTTCTGTTATGGCAGCCATATAACAGTGTCCTAGTTCTTAGTGTCCTTGTACATAGTATACCGTGCAGATATGAAAATAAAGTGAGGTACAATGTTTTGCACTTGATGAAAAATACAGCGGCTTTCCTATTGATTGCCAATTGACACCTTCTTCGGACTACTTTTCTTTGTATAGCTACGAAAGTAGAACTTGCACGTATTCCAGCATCCTGTCAAGTCTCCAATACGGAAACCCCTATTCGATTTAATTTCTTGCGCGATGTAACATTTGTTAAGTTCTATAGCCTTTCTTATGTCGGCGCTGCCTCTTCTTGAGCCAGTTCACTGCCTGACGTCCACTCTTTCAACTATTCCTTAACTGTGGTACAAATCAGTGGATCATTAAAACAACCCACATATTCCCCAATACGTCGATACGTTGTTTCATTGATTGTTACGAATCCTGAATATTCTCAGGTCTAAAAATCATCTGGAGTTACTTTACATTCTCTGCTGGGTGTCCGAAGTAACCCTGCAGTTGTCATATGCGCAGTTTTCAAGCGTTCTAAGTGTAAATGACACTGTCTCTACATGTGGCGACTGCCTGCTCTACTTTGTGAAAGTTTTGCTTTCAATCGGCGGTCTGCAAATTCGAGGTTGTGAACTTCATCACATTATTCAACGTCATAGGTAGCACAATTGCGACGCGTTGAGCTTGCTGTGCCATTGCCTTTACGACTCTTTCTGGCAACGCTCTGAATCACCGACAATATTCTTTTTTCCAGAATTAAAATTCGATCTAAATTTTCGTCAAATGACAATGCCATTGGCTGAAGGGCTTTGAACTTATGAAACAACCCACATATTCCCCAATACTTCGATTCTTAAAACAAATTGCTTCTCTATTCCATTGTTAGCCCTTCAGTCTTAATGAGTTTTAGTATGTTTTACCAAACCTTTTCTTCTAAAAAATAAATACAACTGAACTAAATTTGTCAAATATCGCACTGCCTTATCTTCTTAAAACCAGAGCTGACCCAGACCATTCAGTTGAATTTCAGAATGTAAAATCCAATTAATTTTCCAATATGCCAAACCAAGCTGCTGACAACTATGAGTTGAAACGTCATTGTTTAAGCGCGGTTTCTCTGCTAAAACTGCTACGATCCCTTCACTTCGATGTATTGTAATCGGTCAACTTTTATCCTGTAATGCAAAGTGGAACTCAAATTTACGAATGACAATGGTATAAATGGTTGCTGCCATCGATTGTGCACACGATAATATCATCAAATCACAGGGAAAAGCATTTCACAGAACGCTGATTTTCTTAAAAAGAGCTGAACAATTTGGAAACGCTATTTATACAATGACACTTTCTTCTGGAAAATGCCAACCACATTGAACACAGAAAACCATGTAGTTTATACGAATCGCAAGCGATATATCAACAAAAAGACTATTGAAAATCAAACCTTTTAATGAATCACCCTTTGTTAGCCACTTCTGCTGCAGCTGCATCTACCGCAATGGAACACCTGCAAGCAATTCCATGCATATTTCGAAAGTAATACCCATTATGGAAAACGATGTTGAAATATTCACATGGCAAGGACAGCGGATATGAATTCAAACTTACTCACAAAAGTCATCTGTCATCCACATGTCATCCGCTTCTTGTGTTAAAACATCACCATGAGGACCGGTTTTAGTTTCACATCAACAATTTCGTACATTTCTCCACCTCGACTCTGTAAGAGCATGTCTATTTATATTGACTTCTGAATGAAAAGTCTGAATGAAAAGTAAGGCAAGGAATTCGATTCCATTTTGCTTCCATTACATGGGCCCATAAGGATCAAACATTTGGATGTCTACGCTGTTTAGGTATTTGCAAATCTATGTAATGCTTTTAAGGCATGCCTTTCAAAATTTAACTGGTTGTCATCTTCTTATTTTGTTAAGTATTCTGCACTAATTTTGGCTGTTTTCAAACTCTCTGCCATAGGAACTCTGCAGCATTTATCTTATACAGCCTACCATCTAATCAAGCTTGCAGACTTATAGAAATTGCATATAATCATTTTCTTGAGCCTCTCCTGCGCTAACGAAAACCAGACGCAGAATGCTCATTACTCCTTTTTTCGGTTCCTGTTGTCGAAGCAACCAATCACTTATTATTTTGATGTGAGAAATGAAGAACGCGGAAGGCCACCAAAAAAGTTTGAGGACGCCGAATTGCAAACGACATGGGATGGAGATGACAGTTTGAGTCAAAAGCAAATGGCAGTAATGTTCAATCTTGCACAACAAACAATTTCTGAGTGTTTAAAAGCTATGGGAAAGATCCGAAAGTGTGGAAAATGGATGCCATATGAATTGAATGAATGACAGATGGAAAACCGAAAAAACACTTGTGAAATTTTGCTTCAAAGACACGATGTATTTATAAAGATGAATTTATTTTAAGACTCTTAAACGGAAAAATCATGGGTTAATCTGGGACAGCCATCAACATCGACTGCAAAACCAGATCGATTCGGCAAGCAGACAATGCTGTGTGTTTGGTGGGACCAGAGAGGTGTGCTGTACCACGAGCTCCTAAAACCTGCTGAAACCGTTAATACTGATCGCTACCGACAACAAATCAATCAATTTGATCAATTTGAAACATGCAATGATAGAGAAACGACCAGAATGGGCCAGAAGACACGCAAGGTAGTTTTACTCCATGACAATGCACCTGCACACAAAGCAAAACCGGTTCAGGATACAATCAAACCACTTGGCTGGGAGCAGCTACCCCATCCGCCGCATTCGCCAGACTTGGCTCCTTCCGACTACCATCAGTTTTCACCGATGGGACACGCATTGGCTGAGCAGCACTTTGATTCAATTTCGAGGAGGTCGAAAATTGGGTGTCTGATTGGTTTGCTTTAAAAGCAAGAAATTTTATTGGTGTGGTATTCACAAGTCGCAAATCGGTGGTCGAAATGAGTAGAAAACAATGGCTAATACTTTGAATAAAATGTTTTTACTTTCCCATTAATAACTACTGTTTTATTTTCAAAAAAACGGTATACCTGTTACATTTGTAAAGATCCACTTCATAAGGTATAAGTCAGACCCCAATCCAGGAACAAACCTAATTCTCCCTGTCTAAAGAAGTTTCGAACTGCACCAGTATTATACAAGCAACAAAAACAACGATTAACTCGTAAAGGGCTTCGTTTTGATATCATCAATGCAATTGCGTGCTTTTAATGCAAGTTAATAAATAGCTTCATTGATGAATAATATAACAGAAACAAATGCTGAGCCTCAGTTTAATGTGCTGCATGTAATTTACCGAAACTTAAAATCTTTAATGTGTAAGCCATGCACAAGGGTACATATTCTATACTACTGCATAAGACATTAATTCAACGAGCATTGTTCCAAGAGACTCGTCTATTTCGTATTGAATTTGTGAATAAACTTTTTCGCCAACCATCGAACTGCGAGAGAAAATTGGTTCACAAAACTGCATATATTCTGTATATATTCATAAGGGTAAACGAACCACATCTGCAAATTGCAAACATTTTCTTACGAAATTCGGCGTGATTCACGCCCGAACAAGCAATAACTTGTGCAAAACTGCAAAAATTGGAATCTTGGAAGAATTGGATGTTGCCGTGTCAGTGAGACAGCAAGTTGGCGTTGAAAATACTGCTGCCACTTTGGCGGGAATGATGAAAATTATTATATTTTACGGCATTAGCTCAAACCACATTTTGGCGTATTTCGCGTAAGCATCTTGTTCGGACCCATTTTAAGATCAAGGTAACTCAAAAATTGAAGCCAAAAGATCAGTTGGAGCGACGTGCGTTCTCCAGTTAGGTTCCGGAGCAGATAGATCAACGTAATGAATTTTATCGAAAAATCATCTTCAGTGACCAAGCTTAGGAGAAGAAGCAATTTCGTAAAACGAACTAGAATTTATTAAGACTGTACTGCTATCATTGAAATAGAGAAGCATTTTTTATTTAAGAATTGACGCATCGGAGAATATGTAGCTTGTTTCATAAGTACGTAGCCCATTAGCCAATGGCACTGTCATATGGCGAAAATTTGGATCAAATTGGAATTTAGGAAAAAAGATTTTTGCCAATAATTCAGAATGATGACAGAAAGAGTCGTAAAGGCGATGACGTTTCAAACTCACCGCGTTGCAAGTGTGTTAGCTATCACATTGAATAATGTGAGTGAGTCTATAACCTTGAATTCGCAGACCGCCGATTACAAGCGAAGCATTCTGCATTCAAAGTAGAGCCACCTGAAAAATTATATAGAAACTCCTGAAAACTCCGAACAACAAGGGACAATTTCAAGTTACTTAAGTTTTAACTCTACTTACACCTGAGAAGGTTCAGCCGTATTTCGTAAGTGCCAACAAAACATGGACGCTGTGGCGTAGTGGGTAAAGTACCACGCTTACACGCCGAAGGGGCAAGGTTCGACTCCCGACTGAACACCTTGAATTTTTCACGGCACCAACTCTTTCGAGCTGCTGGCAACAATCAAAGAGTAATAGATGTCTAAGAAAGGTTCTCAAACTTCGCCGTTCAGAGTCGGCAAAAAACTCTAGGTCCCTTCTACTTGTGAGAGAACAGTAGAGCACACAACACGAATAGTGGATGAGCAAGCTATGCCCTGGTCCCCCTGTGGACTGTCGCGCCAACAATTATTAACAAAACATGGAATCACGAATATACTCAGAAAAAGGAAGAGACTAGCCGTATTGACTGATAAGACATGGACCATAGAATTGTTTTTAAACGAAACAATACTAACATCACGCAAAAAACACTGAAATACGTAGACGTAGAATTTTCGTATTCTTGTCGTCAATTTTTTCGTTTTGTTCTTCAAGTGCAAAGCATTGCGCCCCATTTCATCTGCGCGGAATATTATGTACGAACAAGAACTCTTTTATTTAACCACCTTGACAGAACATTTTAAAATGGTTTTTTGTGGTGGTTTTGAGCGACGTGAGCTCTCCGATTGGGTTCTGGAAAATATAGACCAAGATGAAGAATTCCAGCGACAATATTTTCAGTGATGAAGTTTATATTTGGCTCAATGGGGTTGTCAGAAATTCGTCAAGTCCTTATTGGGAAGACTTTTACGTCTTTAACCCAATTTACTCCAAAGATATCAAATCGAAACTCTTTTAGTAAACTTTGTGTTTGAGAGAAAAATGTTACAAGAAAAGTATGTCCACTTTTGGCGCCAATTTTTTCCTTGACACATCCGAAGAGAGCACCGCACGCTTCATGCAAGTGGCTCAGTGGTATTTTGGCTCATTCTCGGTGAAGTGCTTGTTTGAGATATATTTCTGTTCCAACGTTCAACTTCAAAATACCTCGGGTAAAAAAAATCCATCGAATTAGCATTCTGTTTACCTGTCTTTAAGTGAAGAATGTTTATAAACGAGCTAATCCACACCTAAAGAGACTTCCTAAGAATATGCAAAGTTATTTTCTTTGTACTGACAGTATCCACATACTTGTGCTTTAATAAGGAGAAATATAAGACATAAAGACAATATAAGACATACGTGGTCGCCGTGGCGTAGTGGGTAGTAGCGCGCACAACACGAGTAGTTGTTGAGCAAACTAGGCCCTGGTCCTCCTTTGGACTGTAGCGCCAGGAATTATAATTATTATAAGACATCTCTTCATGGATTAGATTGGGCTTCATTGTTGAGAGATATCCTTTTGATGGTGATTCTGGTTCCCCAGACTCGCTTTGCTTCCTCTAGATTTGTTGACAAATGTTTCTGTGCATAAGTTTTTTTGTATTCTAGCTCAACTTCTCTAAGCTCATCCTGTTAGGTTTACTGTTCATTTCGGCAGTTAATACAACTATCATCTGTGATGATTGTAATCTTCCATTTTGCTAGACAAAAGGCTAGATTCCAAATGTTACAGACTCTTTCCAACTTGCTTATTATTAGCTGAGAGGAGGGCTATATCATCTGCGAACGAAAAAAAAACGCTAGGCCTTTTACTTGTCTTATCTCCATACATCCTTTAATAGCACCTACAATATATCTATAACATGCATTGAACTGTGCCAAGCATACATCCTGATTTCACGCCCATTGCTGTTTTAAGCTCTTCTGATATATGGACTCCATCCCGCACTCGGAAAAAGGAAGAACTGATCCATAAACCAATTAATTTAACTGAAAAAGGGTTTCGTTTGCATTTTTTTTTTTTCAACAGTTTACCACCCACTGTGGGACTTCGCTAGAAGCTTACGCCTTATTTGTCCTAAATCGAGCATTTTCTAAGACAGAAGTCATAAAGAATCCTACCATCAGATAGACGATGTCGTATGTCAAATTAGGTCAGATTTTTGGAACAAAGTCATGACAAGTGGAAGATATGTACCTGTAGCAACTTCTGTAAGAACAGCTTCTTAACACACTTCTGTCAGAGAACGACTCATACCGAAAGAGATTACACTTACTTGAAGTGGCATCGTAAGCTTTCCATATCTGAATCTATACCCTACAGGGGCGATTTCGTCCATATTTGAGATCTTGTAGTTATCGGAACATTTTCCGAGCCAGGTTGTTACGACATTACCTTACGAGCTCAACATTAAGGACAATGGGAATGCTCTTCATGTGTGAGTGCCTTGCATAATTAGGCTTAACCACGCGGGTGCAATAACTTCCATGGCCGCCCTAAAATTAAATGACACGAAGTAAAGACCGCCATCACAACTAACAATAAGCAACTACATCCACTGAACGGATACTTTTTCGTCAGTACTTGTAGTGATCCCTATTTTGGCGGACAAAACAACTGGAGTTCACAGAGGAACCAAAACTAAGTAAAAAGTAAAGATGAGCAAAGTTAATATTCCAGAAGCACTTTTGTTGATTAACGAAGCCAACTTACGAACGCAATAAAGCACAACAATTAAACATTATCCTGACCGCTAACTTCCGCTACTCTCTTCACGGTCCTCCTCCACCGGCCTGCAATAATTCATTATGGCACTTCTAAGCAAGCCCGGGGAACATAAAAAAGACGGATGAGGAAATTCCTTTTTCGACGAATTCATGTTCGAAGCAATTTCCGTTTCGCGGCGACCGAAGTACACACACACCCACACATACCGCTGAAATTTATTCGGAATTTTCAGTGCCATGTCGTCGACGCCGCCTCGAGCGAAACCCCTAATTACATTTCACCCAGCCGAAGGGATGACAGATTGAAAAGGGATCCCGTTGAATTAAGAACAAAACCTCAAAAACATTATCCGCATTTAGGGCTTTCCAGCCACCTTGGGGCGGAGCACATAAATCAACTTTAGTCGATATTCAAGAGACCTCCTTGAACGCGATATGCCTTCCTGTGGAGGGTCGGAATGGATGGGAGGGGCGTTGTATTATTGCGCTCGGATTTTACTTCAAAAAAGACGAAACGTCATGCGGAGGCTGAAGAATGGTGGGCGACTTGGCAGCAAACAATGGATTGAATTTCGACGAAGAGTCCTCGGAATTATGGCTAATTTCAATTCCGCCGCGTAGCTCTATACACATCTCTAATTTTACATATGGATGTACATAGCACCTATGTGCTGGTGCATTTAATTGAGATTTCTTGGGAACGTTGGAAAGCGGATGCCATTGTTGAGTTCATCAGATTGATTTTGGACCAGGAGAGAATGTCAGCTGAGCAACTGGCCTTTGTTATGTATTGATTACGAAAATGGAAATTCGAATTTATTCAATTTGCGCGTTTGATTCTGCCTTCGCTCACTTGGAGGTTCAATTGTGTTTGCTCGAAAATATATTTCCAGTATCCTGTCACGGCGCTGAGGGCAGAGCCATGAATGTTTTACGAGTCCTTTAAAAATGCAGATGAAAAACTTGCTTTAATACAAAGCGAGACAGAAAGAGAATCGGGGGCTGTAATGAAAATTCGGAGAAAACGGAAAGAGTGCTTTATGAGGCGAGTCCTATAAGTTGAAGGACACGTTGTCTTTTGTGGGAAATCGTCTCTAAAGACCAGATCAATTCCGGATTGAGATTTGTGTTGTGTAAGCGTGAGCTTGTGCACCTCTTTGATCGTCCTCAACAAGGCGTGCTGCCAACACTTTTCTCACTAATGCACACGTCAAATTGACACAAGGCCTCCTGATGGCCCCCTGGTTAGCCATCACAGCACCCGTTGTATGGCGAAACAACGCGTGCAGCGAATCTTTCTGTCCGAAGGTTGAGTAATGTGCCTGGCATACAACTCTGTGGGTTAAGCGCGAAGTTAACTTGCTCCCCCGTAAAAAATTATTGTTTAGAGACAATGACATGCCTCGAATATGGAGGATCTACTGTTGACGACCCTAGCAAATGATTTTCGCTTCTGCACGTGAAGTGCTTTACAGACCAAGTGCAGCCGGAACGCTTGCAGAGATCCTGGACTGCTATAAGGTAGACTCCAATACCACTCAGAAAGTGGCCGCCGTGGCGTAGTGGATAGAGTGCGACGCTCACAGGCTGAAGGGTATAGGTTCGATTCCCGGCTGAACACCTAGCATTTTTTACTGCACCGCCTCTTTCGAGCTGCTGACAACACTCAAAAAGTAATAACTGCTTAAGAAAGCTTTTCAAATTCCGTTGTTCGGAGTCGGCAAAAAACTGTAGGTGACTTTTACTCGTGAGCGAACAGTAGCGCTCACGACACGAGTAGTTGATGAGCAAGCTAGGGCTTGGTCCCCCTGTGGATTGCCGAGCCAGCAATTATTATTTTTATGCCATCCAGAAAGTGCGGCGCGTTTAGGTTCGATATAGAACCGCGACATAATCTACAGCGATTGTTATATAGAGTAAGGTAGCACTTACATAGACTTAGGGGAAGTGTCTTATGCTACAACTCAGCACATAAACGCCTCATGACAATTCGCATCAGAGTTAATTTCGCGAAAACAAGTCTGACTTGCACTTGCGTCCTGATAGCGGAGAAAAATAACAACGTCAAGGATGACTTCTATGATCGCTTATTGAGAAAATGCGAAAAATGACTAAGCGACAAAAACGATAATGTTTTCAATGCACAGGCGGGAAAACGTAACATCTTTATTGGAATCATCAGCCTTCTCACCATTGGCTACATGCTCCTCTTCGCTGTATTGCGTGATCACCTTAAACCGTTTGCTCTTCCCTATGCACACTGTCAACAAATATTTTTCTGAGTGTCGATTGAATCCTTTCAGGATCTGCCATCAACTGAAGATCTGGTCTATTGTCTAACCTATATTTGACTTCCCTGGCCTAAAACCGCACTGACAGAACACTGCGGAAACGATACAATAGACACTCACAAACCTATTCGTCTAATTTAGGGCCACATATGATAGTGTGCATAGGGAAGAGATATACAGTGCCATGTCTAGTTTTGGCATTTCTACCAAACTCATCAGATTGTGTAGGATGACGATGGAAAACTCTCGCTGCTCCGTCAAGGTCGGTACCGAACTCACCGAGATCTTCAATGTCAAAAAAGGTTTTAGACAAGGCGACGCACTGTCATGTGACTTCTTCAACATCATCCTCGATAAGATCGTGCGTAACCCGCAAGTCAACACCAGAGGCATGATCTTTCAAAAGTCAGATCAATTGCTAGCCTACCCGAGCGGTCAATGAGGCGTATGCTGGCATTGAAGCGGAAGCGGCGAAAATGAGGGAAAACGCAATACATGCTGTCATCAAGTAAGGAAACACATCATCGACGTCTCGGACAAAGCGCCAGCAGAAACTTGGAGATAGTCTCGTCTACCTCGGCTCCGCGGTAAATAGGGACAACAACACCAGTACCGAAGTCAAACGCAGAATTATTCTTGCCAATCGCTGTTTCTTTAAGCTCGAGAGGTATTTAAATAATAAAGACCTCTCTCGAAGCACTAAGGTTTTTTTTTCCGAAGGAAAACCAAGATGCGCTTCTGTAATATAGAACTTAGGTTTTCAGTTCCCACTACATCAGCGCCAAATAACTGCCACCTGATACGAGCGAAGGCAGGACACTGACAGAGAAAGTGCTCTGAAGTGTCTTCACCTTCTCCACAGGCGTGGCAGAGTGTGACATCACTAAGCTCAAGCCGACTCAGGTGCATAGCGAAGCTAAAATGTCCCGTTAATACGCCAACAAGTCTTCTGCACTCGTTTCTGTCTAGGGATAGCAGAAAAGAAGCGGATTTCTTGCAGACGTTTGGGAGCATACTCTTGGTCACCCTGCATCCTGAAGAGTCACACCATCTCTGGTTGTGCTGTAGGGATACCCAATAATCGACGAAGGCCCTGACCAGGGACGCGGGTAATCCCAAGGCGGATTCGGGTCCTACGAATGCCTCTGCTGAACCTAGCCTAGCTAGTTCATCGGCAGTTTCGTTTCCCAGGATCCCGTGATGGCCAGGGACCCAGACAAGTCTTAGCGAATTCAGCCTGCCGACCGAATTGAGGGAAGACTTGCATTCCTGAACTATCTTGGAAGTGGTTAAAGGATTGAGTAAGGTCTTGAGCACAGCTTGACTGTCGCTGCAGACGTAGATACTTCTTCCCTTCCACCTATTCTTCAAGGTTCAAGGTTACTTTATATAACCCCAGTCCTATTTTATAACGTGAAAATCTGGAAGTTACTAAAAGCAGATGAGGAAGCCCTTAGCTTTTTGAAGGGAAAAGTCTTGCAATTGTTGGTCCTGTTTGTGTTGATGCCATTTGAAGTAGAAGTTTCGACGACGAACTCTATGGACTGTACAGCAACATGCACCTTGTCAAGTATCTTCGGATACAGTAGCGGGCAACAAAAGAGAAGTTGATGTTTATATTATAAGGTCAAATATTTGCCTTCCGCCTTTTTGTCTTTTGAATTTTCCTTCTATGTACAACGCTCTACAGCTCGTATCTTCAATACTATACATCATTTGAAAGGTCTTGATATAACATACAAAACAACGCTATGTCATCATGCATCGATATTGCGCTCCACAGTTATACACGTGTAAAAATGGAGTTCACTAACGCCGAAATTCGGGCTGTTTTAAAGTTTTCCTTCGTTGAAGGCAAATCCACAAGATAAACGTTCCGTGAGATTAATGGTGGTTTGGGGGATGGTACTCTATCACTTCGACTCCAGAGGACTGTTTTCTCTGTCTATTCAGAGCCGGTAAAAACGACACCTTGAATAAGCCAGCTGGCGGAAGACCTGTGACGACAAATACCGATCGAATCATGGAAATCATCGAGTTAGACCGGCACGTGGCATCTCGTGACATCGCACAGGAGATGTGGGTTAGTCACCAAACCATTTTAAACCATCAGCAGAAGGCTGGATACAAAGCAAACTTGATATTTGGGTGCCGCATGATTTGACGCAAAACAACCTTCTAAACCGATTCAACGCGTGCGATAGTCTGCTGAAACGGAACGACGACTGGCGGTGACTGGCGACGAAAAATGAATCACATACAGCAATATCAAGCGAAAACGCTCGTGGTTGAAAGCCGATGAATCGTCCCAAACAGTGGCCAAGCGCTCGTATGTCAAAACGTTCTGAGTACGTATAACTTCAAAAATATCAAACCTTACGATAGAGCTGGCAGTTGCCCGATTGCAACACTAGGGTTGCCCAACCCCGAAATATAAAAGACAACATTCGTGTGTAATATATGATGATTGATGTTTCCCTAACAACAAAGCAATCAAATTCCAGAAAGACAATCTTAATGCTCTGAAAGTGAATCACTTGGAAATAATATGAAAACATCCAACAATGCATTAACCGCAGAACCAGAAACTTGACACTTTCCTACATGTGCTTGCAATAATTGGCCAATTTATCCCTTGCCAATGACACCACCCCTGTCACAGAAATTGACAGTAGAGGATCGTGTTTGTGAGTGTTGTATCGTATTTCTTTGGAGCTGCGTTGCTTGGTGGTAACCTCATCTCAACGCTTTATGATGTGTGTTCACGGGGTCTTTTGTTATTGCCTTCGAAGCAGGTGGTCACACAATGGATTGCTGATTTTCTAAATTTCTGGTTTTTGGACAAAAAGTGAAATCGCAACAATCGTCGTAGGTTTTTTTCTTGTTTCAGTTAAGACTTTTTCAGAAGAACACACAGAAGAGGTGCGAAACACGTATAGCAGAATACACATGCCAATTGAATTCCTTAACCCAATTGCAAGGAACCATTTACGGAACATAATAACACCTGCCTCAATGGAGACTATTCCAAAGAAGAAAAATGATGAGACAGAAAATTAAATACAACAGGTTTAACTGGATAATAATTTAAGTTCGCAAATGCATCTCCCTCATCAGCGGCAGCTTTGTATGTCGTCTGTTACACAGCAACAGCGCTGTCATTTCTGAAATGTTTCAGGATTTCCTGTGCTGTGTGTATTCTTCGCTCCAGCGATTTGCTTTTTAATTAGCCAAATACTGTCTCAAGCGTGTCTGATATGCTCCTCGAAATTCTATTTAATTTGCCTCGCAGCTTCGTTACAGGCGGGCTTGTTTGGATTCCTTCCTCGTTCTTTGTTTATCCATTTCGCCTTCCCTTAGACGGCCCGTACGGATGTTAGCGATACACCGGCAGTCAAGGTGATTTTCATGAATTAAAGGATAATAATATTTTCCTTCCATTATTCAATTATGCTGTCGCATGGAAATATCATTCGGAGTGGAGGAATAGCAGATTTTGCTCTGGAAGACGAACAAGAAAAGCGTAGCATTTCTGAAAATAGTAATGTACGTTTTTTTTTTTTTTGCATGGGCTCTTACGTAACACAGAATTTAAGTCGAAGATGCCATGAAATCTACGTTTGAGTAAGATTTCAGGAGGCAGAAGAACTACTCAGCTGTATAGTCCACAGGGGCCCAAAGCTTGCTCGTCAACTACTAAAATTGCGCGCGCTACTATTCTCACACGAGTAGAAGGGACCTACAGTTGATTGCCGAACGTGCTCCGAACGGCGAAATTTGAGAAGCTTTCTTAGACAATTATTACTCTTTGAGTGTTGTCAGCAGTTCGAAAGTGGTGGTGTCGTGAAATATTCGAGGTGTTCACACGTTAGTCCTTCCCGGACCTTCGGCATATGGACGTCGCACTCTTTCCACTGCGCCACGGCGGCCCCTTTGCACATGTATATCAAAGGTAATATTAGATGTAAAAATTGCAAGAACTTCCAATGCAACTGATTTCACGTTAAATGTCTAAAGACGTAGACTGTGTGATGCTATTTAATGTAAAACGAAAAAACTGCTGTAAACATACGCCGAGAAAAATGTGTAGCTAAGGGTGAGCATGGCTAGGCTAGGCCATGTAGGGCGTATGGACACCACTGCTTCGGCCAGAAAAGTCGTTGAATCCGCGCCATTGGGACAAAACAACAGAGGACGATCTAGACTTATATAGCGCAGACAAGTGGAGAAGGACCTTAACGAACTTGGAGTGCTCAACTGGTGACAGTGGCGAAAGGTCGCGATGGCTGGAGAGGCATGTTAGCTGAGACCCAGGTCCACCCCGGACAGACAGAAGAAGAAGAAGAAGAAGAACGGTGAGGATACTCTCAGTGAACACCGGAACCAGGAGTGGTTGCAGTCAAACAGTCGTTTAAACTCACTCACTCACTCACTGAATTGTGCAGCAAATCAAGCAAGACCGTCTAGAATGTTGTCACGAGTTAGTGGTCATTAGCGAAAATGGACATATTTTTAGTAAACGTATTTTGGCGTAAACTATCAGACAAGAGGTGTTTGTCGCATCAGAAAAGAAGAGCTATTTCTGAACTTGAGATGATTAGAGAAGAGGAAATCACCGGCTACTCAAAGGGAAAAACAAAAGCACGAAGAAGATGGTGGTTATTCTGACAAAAGTTGACTCTGTAAATTTTACAAAGGGGGCTAGCCAATGCAAGGTAAACGTAAGCCACTGACCATAGGTTGCAATATCGAGACTCTAGTCGATGTACAAATGGTATGCTTTCCTCCGACCATATCTTACAAAGAGCTGGTACATGCGCCCAACCAGTAAATCTTCAGCTGCATTAAATACTTCTGCGTCCGCCCCAGCAGCCTGCAGTGGAATCTCAGCGTCTTTTGCCCGGTCCACAAGAAAGGAGACCTCTTTGGCTGCGTCAATTATCGTGTCACCTATGGGGTCCTCTCTGCCGTGTTGCGTGAGCGTCTTAAGCCGTTTGTCTATAACCGGATAGGTCTCTATTAGTCTGGTTTCAGGCCTGCGAGGTACATGTTAGGCCAGCCCTTCACTTAGCGGCACATCCAAGAAAAGACTCAAAACCTGCAAATCGACACTCACCACCAATTCGTCGATTTTCAGGCCGGACATGACAGTGTGCATAGAGGCGAGCTATACAGTGCCATGTCTAGTTTTGGCATTCCTACCCAGCTCGTCAGATTGTGTAGGATGACGATGGAGAACTCTCGCTGCTCCGTCAAAGTCGGTAACGAACTCACCGAGACCTTTAATGTCAAAAAATATTTTAGACAAGGCGACGCACTGTCATGTGACTTCTGCAACATCACCCTCGATAAGATCGTGCGTAACCCGCAAGTCAACGCCAGAGGCATGATCTTTCAAAAGTCAGTTCAATTGAAAGCCTACCCGAGCCGTCAATGAGCCGTATGCTGGCATTGAAGTGGAAGCGGCTAAAATGGTTAAAACGGCGGTAATTGAGGGTAAAAATAAGAACATGCTCTCATCGAGAAAGGACACACATCATCGACGTCTCGGGCAAAGCGCCAGCAGAAACTTGGAGATAGTCTCGTCTACGTCGGCTCCGCGGTAAATAGGGACAACAACACCAGTACCGATGTCAAACGCAGTATCACTCTTGCCAATCGCTGTTTCTTTGCGCTCAAGAGGGAATTTAATATTAAAGCCCTCTCTCGAAGGACTAAGATCGCTTTATAAAACAGCTGGATCATCCTAGTCCTACTTTATGGCGCGGAAACCTGGACATTACTAAAAGTGGATGAGGAAGCCCTTAGTCTTTTCGAGAGGAAAGTATTGCGTGCGATTATTGGCCTTGTTTGCGTTGATAACATATGAAGGAGAAGATTTCGCGAGGAACTTTGTGGGCCTTACAGTGACATGCGCCTGCTCAAGCGTCTTAGTATACAACGCTCTCCATGGTCTAGAGCATATGGACACCACTGCTCCGGTCCGAAAAGTCTTTGAATCAGAGCTATTGGAACAACGCAACAGAGGACGACCTGTGCTAAGATGGCGCCCATAAGTGAAGAAGGACTTCAGCCAAATTGGAAAGCGCAGTTTGAAGCAGCTAGCGAAAAATCGTAATGACTGGAGAGTCATGTTGGTTAAGGCTCCACCCCGGAATAGAGCGCCACAAGAAGAAGAAGAAGTCGATGTATAACTTTCGTACACAGCTGATGTACGAAAGCATGCGCCTACTTAAACAATTACGGACACAATGCTTAAGGTCACTTGCTCATTGAGAATTGATGCATAAAACTGTATAAAACTAAGTTACGACCTGAAAAGTCTTTGAATCTGAGGCTCAAAGTACGACATACGAGTGGACTCAAGCAATTTAAGATAAATTTACAAGCTATATGAAATTAAATTTTCTTCATATCATCACCATGGGCAAGTTTTCTGAAATCCTGAACATCCTAAACCAAACATTAAATTTGGGAATTATCAATTGCAAGTAGGAATCCAAGGGCTCTGTTCGCAACAATCAATTTCGAATTTTGAATTTCGAATTCATCATTTAGCAACTCGAGCTAAACGCATATTTTGTAGGAACGACCACAACCTTTACTTTTTTTAGTTCTTGAGTCCTGACCGCCGTGGCGTAGGGGGTAGAGTGCGACGCTCACACGCCGAAGGGTCTAGGTTCGATTCCCGACTGAACACCTCAAGTTTTTCACGGCACCACCTCTTTCGAGCTGCTGACAACACTCAAAGTGTAATAACTGTCTAAGAAAGCTTCTCAAACTTCGCCGTTCAGAGCCGGCAAGAAACTGTAGGTCCCTTCTACTCGTGAGAGAACAGTAGCGCGCACAACACGAGTATGATGAGCAACTTATTTTTATTATTATTTTTATTTTTTATTTTTATTTTTATTTTTATTTTTATTTTTATTTTTATTTTTATTTTTATTCTTATTTTATTTTTATTTTTATTTTTATTTTTATTTTTATTTTTATTTTTATTTTTATTTTTATTTTTATTTTTGTTTTTGTTTTTATTTTTATTTTTATTTTTATTTTTATTTTTATTTTTATTTTTATTTTTATTTTTATTTGTATTTGTATTTTTATTTTTATTTTTAGTTTTATTTTTATTTTTTTTATTTTTATTTTTATTTGTATTCTATTTTTATTTTTATTTTTATTTTTATTTTTATTTTAATTTTTATTTGTATTTTATTTTTATTTTTATTTTTATTTTTATTTTTATTTTTATTTTTATTTTTATTTTTATTTTTATTTTTAGTTTTATTTTTATTTTTATTTTAATTTTTATTTTTACTTTTATTTTTATTTTTATTTTTATTATTATTTTTATTATTATTATTATTATTATTATTATTATTATTATTATTATTAGTTTTATTATTTTTATTATTAAGGCGTGACAAGAATGACAAGAAACACCATACTCCATTTACACACACGAATATATTCGGATGGACTCCAACCTAATCATGTACATCAAAACCAAGGTGTTTTGCTTGCCACACTACAGCATTAATAACAGCGATGAACATTGATGGTCTTCAAAAAAGACTGCGAGCTCTCATTGATCCTGGTTCGCAGGCAGCACTTGCTAGTGAAAAATCTGCACAAACAGTGCGCCGTCCCTATTGAAACAATTCTGCAAATCCCTTTATTTCAATGTTGTGAAAGACAAGCGCATAGATCCATGCCAATATTGTACAATGATTGTTGCGTTTATGAAAATAGGACCATTCAACAACAAAGAACCCCACCTGGTGAGCTGCCAGTGCCCTCAGTTTTCAGAAATACTATACAAAACATGTGCTACAGATCTTATAAGTCTACCGTGCGATGTGTGATGCCCATCACCAGCAACCTTCAACTCAAATCAATAAACCGTAAGACGAACATACATTTCAATTTCATTTCCAATCACCCCAGTGAAACAATATCTGATTTCAGACTAATGCACACCGTCTAGGGTGAGCACATTGAATTTAAATTCATTATCCCTGCTACCACCTACAGTCATTCTTCGCCATAAATTTGAACGGCTAACGAACGAGATTTCTTTTCTGAATGGAACCACCTACGTGGAGAATTGATGATGGAACAAGTACAATCGGAGTTTTGGATTGATTGCGAATAAACTAATTCCACTAAAAGCAACAAGTGCAAATAAATCAAACATCCAGAGGCATCACTTAAGGTGATTGAAAGTCTCGTTTGGTGGATACTAGTTTATCGGATAGATACTTGGATGGCGAGTTTGATGTCTGATTTATTTGGGCTTATTAAATATGTGCGTGTGTTCGCTTATGTCGATTTGATTTAGCTAGGAGCGAGCTGCGTAACGTGATGGGATGTAATTCTTCTTGTCATGTTTTTTTCAACTGCAAGTCAGCTATAGAATCAATAAACTTATTCTTAAATCGGTACAGGAGTGAAACAATTTTCTCTAGAAAAGTTGTGAATGTGAAACATAACACAGGCGCTACGGGCGAATTGGAGAACAAAGCATTTTGAACTGAAATCTATTAAAAACAAACACAAGAAGTGAAAGAACTTAACGACAGGCGAAACTGTTGCATTGTACCGCAAATTGGATGAACTCACGTGACTACATGACAGCTGGAACACTCGACGTCAACCCTTTCACTCACATTCCATTTCATTTTCTTCCATTCCCTCCTATAGAGCGGTTACGTAAAGGTGAAGTCCTTCATTTCGTTCAAACAGATAGAGTTATATAGCAAATTTCAATAAGTGCATAAATTTGGTCCTCTTTCAAAGTTTTTTGTTTTAAATAAAATCATGCATGATAACCTAATTTTTTTTATTAACATGCCTCACTTTTTTTCGCATTTTTATTTAACTGTATATTGATGATATTTAGTTTTGCCTAAAACTAAGTACATGCTGTCATCAACGAAGGACACACAACATCGACGTCTCGGACGGAGCGTCACACAAGGCAGCAAAAACTTCGAGGTAGTCAAGGACTTCTTCTACCTCGGCTCCGTCTACCTCGGCTCCGGGGTAAACAGGAACAACAACACAAGTACCAAAATCAAACGCAGAATCAGTCTTGGCAATCGCTGTTTCTTTGGCCTCAAGAGCCAATTGAGTAATAAAGGCCTCTCTCGAAAGACGAAGCTCGCTTTATATAACAGCTTTATCATCCCAGTCTTAATCTATGGCGCGGAAACCTGGATGTTACTTAAAGCTGACGAGGAAGCCCTTTAGTCTTTTCGAGAGAAAAGTTTTGCGTGCAATTTTTGGTCCTGTTTGCGTTGACGGCATCTGGAGTAGAAGATTTAATGACGAACTCTATGGTCTGTACAGCGACATGCGCCTGGTCAAGTGTCTACGGATACAACGCTTAAGATGAATAGGCCATGTAGAGCGTATTAACACCACTGCTCCGGCCCGAAAAGTCTTTGAATCCGTGCCATTGGGACAATGCAACAAAGGGCGACCTAGACTAAAGTGGCGCACACAAGTGGAGAAGGACCTCAACCAACTTGGAGTGCGCAACTGGAGACAGCTGGCGAAAGATCGTGCTGGCTGGAGAGGCATGTTGGTTGAGGCCCAGGTCCAACCCGACTGTAATGATATTGATGATATATTTGATGATTAAATCCTAGAAAACTACTTAAAACTAGCTGACTTAATCTTTAAAATGGTTAAACATCTAACTTACTGACCCTAAACAGGTGCTCTAAGCACCTTTGTTACAAGAAAACTATTCGAAAACAAAAACTTGGTATTGCTTTTTTATATAAATAAACGTAAGTTATCCTATAATAAAACTAGACTTAAAAGTTAAAGGCCTAGCTTGCTCATCAACTACTCGTGTTGTGCGCGCTACTGTTCTCTCACGAGTAGAAGGCACATACAGTTTTTTGGCGACTCCGAACGACGGAATTTGAGAAGCTTTCTTAGACATTTATTACTCTTTGAGTATTTTCAACAGCTCGAAAGAGGTGGTGCCGTGAAATATTAAAAAAATTGGTGTTGAGCTGGGAATCGAACCTAGACCCTTCGGCGTGTGAGCGTCGCACTTTACCCACTACGCCTTGGCGACCACAAAAGAAAAATGATGACGTTACATAAAAACATGCAAGACAGTATGCCATGGTACACTTTTTTTTTTATTTTATTTTTTTTTGTCTGAACCTACCTACATCTGATTACAAGATCAACTTTCGGGGTTAACTACGAACTGTGCCAGGGGCTGGTTTCGGTACAGCCTCCGGTAAAAGTGACGTTCTTTGACGGACTGTGCCCTGTCTCGCCTTACTAAACCGAAGAAGTTCCTCGTGCCTACCAGCGACGTTCGCTTCATATTGGAGTCGCCCATTCACTGTTCTGCGTACGATGCCCCACCCGATGTTAAACATTGGCCAGGGTGGGGCAAATATCAAAAATATTTTTTTAAAAAGTTAGGCCTGATTAAAACAAAGTTCACAAATGCACAATATTGCAGTTATAAGTGGCGCCCTTTCACTAGAAGTTAATGATCTAAGTTGTTTCCCCCTTTTTTGGGAGTCCTTTTGACAGTTTCGTCGCCTTTAAGTACTCTTATCACAGAAAAATTGTACTTTTTCAAAAGAAATTCCAGATTACGAAGGTTGCCTTTTATATTTCGGGATTGGGCAACATTAGTGTTGCAATCTGGCAACTGCCAGATCTATCGTAAGGTTTGACATTTTTGAGGTTATACAAACTTAGAAAGTTTTGACATCCGAGCGCTGTTTGTGTTGCTTACAGTAACTTAAGAGATTCATCTCGCCCAAAAAATGGAATTAAATCGTGAAAATTTTTGTGCCATTATTTTTTACAACTTTCGACGTGGATTAACTCAACAACAGTGCATCGATGAACTTAATTCTATTTTTGGCGATGAAGCTTCATAGAGGACCAGGGTTTGTCGATGGTATGGTGAATTCCACCGAGGTCGTAGTTCACTTCAAGACGAATTTCGTGAAGGTCGTACAAAATCGTTATTGTTCCGGAAACCATTGATGTTGTGCGCCAACTGATATTGCAAGATCGTCATGTCGTGAGATTGAGACAACCTTAGGCATTATTGGGACCAGCATACATTCAATATAGATGAACATTTGACCGTCAAAAAAAATTGTTCGCGTTGGACCAGACACAAATTGTCAATCGCTCAAAAAAAGACTCGTGTCGATTGGTCGAAAGAAATGCTCCAAAAATACTATCGCGATGCTTCGAAACACGTCTATGACATCGTGACAGGTGATCGTAGATTTACGCGTATGAGCCCGAAAGTAAACAGCAGTCGACTGTACGGGTGTTTCAAATTGAGCCAAATCCAACAAAAGTTGGTCGCGTACGAAGCATTTCCGCCTGTTTTTTCGGAAAAACTGGACCTGTAGGAACCGTATCACTAGAACAACGCAGAACAGTCAATTGTGAGTGGTACACAACCCTTCGTTTGCCAGTTGTCTTCCAAGAAATCAGGAAAACCAACCGCCGAAGACTGATCACTCTTCACCACGACAATGCGTGCTTTAACACATAGGCTCAAAGAACTGTATTTTTGAGCACTCAAAACATCGATTTGATGAGTCATCTGCCGTATAGTCCTGACTTGGCACCGAATAACTTCTTTTTATTCCCTTACGTAAAAAAATAAAATGAGAGGTTAACGTTTTTCGACACCTGAAGAAGCGGTTGATGCGTTCAGAATGCATGTTTTGGAAATACCTCAATAAGAGTGGCAAAAGTGCTTGGACAATTGGTTCAAACACGTGCAAAAGTGTATAGATCTTAATGGGGAATATTTAAAAAAACAATTAAGCTATTTTCGATGAGAAATATTTGTTTTTGTTCTCTAATCCCGAAATAAAAAAGGCAACCCTCATATCAAATGGTGGGATGCGGAGGCTTTCGAAATGACAATGATGTATGTCAACAAAGAAAAAAAAACAAAGCGGCCTCTATCTGCAACTTCCTTTACAACATAAGATGGATTTGAAATCGTTCCTTGTAAAGCCAACATTTGCTTCCGCCCTTTTCGAAAATGAATCTCCCAAGTCTGGTAGAAATATAGGCTTTCATCCTTTTTCCAATGGCACTTGTTTTTTTACTGCCTCAAGTCAGCGTTGTTCTCATCACATTCTATTTCCTGAATGCCTGTAATTATCTCAATATTTGGATATTGCTTCTTTCACATTCTCTTCCATAATAGTTTTGAAGTTATACAGTGGGGGATGTAGATTACCCATATAGGCCACATTTAACGTAGTTACACTAGTAAACAGGAAGAATGAATCGAACTCAGATTTGTGGCAGTGCTATATTTTTGTTTTTAATTGTATTGTGCCAAAGCGCAAAATTTCCAAAAACAAAAAAATAAGTCTTTAATTTGTTTGTTATAGTTTCCAATTTGTCCACTTTTGGCGTGAATGTCTTGAGACGGCCGGAGAAAGCGCTATAATGGCCTATTCCTGGTGTAATGCTGTTTGAGGTGGTCCCAGTTTGGTATTTTTTGGGGATAACCTCCTCGTAAAAATACCCCAGAAAGAGAGAATTTTTGAGAATTGTATGAAACATTGTTTTTTAACTGGTCGATGTTTGCCCAAGTCTTCAATGATGCCTCTTGGACAATTTCACGTCCAGAGTGGACATGAGCCTCTCAACCTACATGCTACTCTAGGTAGCATTATCATTTAACTTAGCTGAAATTCTTCTCTATGGTACTTGTGTGCAACATCTCACCCTGGGCCCTCTGAAGTTCACAGAAGACGATCACATACGTTTAAAACTCTAAACTTTCGGACTGCTGGCAGAATCTATGGTGATGGTTTGGGATATGGCGCGACAGTCCATAGGGGAATCAGGCCCGCTTCCTCCCACTGGAATGCTACAGGGCTCTGTCATGGCATCTACCTTGCTTAACTGCAATATTGCAGTCGGTACAAACTATAGACTGTTTGGCTTTGTATACATTTCACTGAAATGCAATTCTTATTACAAACAACTTACCAAACGGAGTTCATCCTTGTGAATACTTGAAGCAATAGAAAATGAAAATCATTGCTGAGAGATATAAATTTTTCACCAGAAAAAAAATGTTATTTCTTCAAATAAACGAAAAATTAATGGCTGTGATAAACCATGGAGGAGTTTATCTGGTTCTACTTGAACCTGAAATTATCCTTCAGTACACAAACAATATGTTAATATAAGGTTGGCAAATATCCGTATTTTTGCTCTTCATTCAATGCTTTATAAAAAGTGACGGCAACTTCATAATACTCCCCTGGTAGAAGCCCCCTTCTTATTTGTAAAGAACTCGGAGAGCCTCTTTTCACAAGCCTTTTTTGAGTTCAACTTCACACCGCCAAGGGCGTTCGCCATGAACAGGAACAGATGGTAATCACTTGGTGCTATGTCCGAGCTACATATGTGATGGATACGATAAAACCTCCCATTCGAACTCTCGTAGCTTCTGACGACTCATCAACGAAGTGTGTGGTCTGGCGTTGTCCTGGTGGAACACTACACCCTTCCTGTTTGCCAATTCTGGACGCTTCTGGTCGATCGCCTGTTTAAAGCGGTCCAGTTGCTCGCAATAAATGGTACAAATAAGCGTCTAGGCATATGGGAGCAGCTCATAGTGGATGATTCCCTTCCAATCCCACCAAACAGACAGCAAAACCTTCCTGGTCGTAAATCCCGGCTTGGCCACTGTTTGGGACGATTCACCGGCCTTCAACCACGAGCGTTTTCGCTTAACATTATCGTATGTGATACATTTTTAGTCGTCAGTCACCATCTGTTTCAAAAATGGGTCGAGTTCGTTCCGTTTCAGAAGCATATCGCAGGCGTTGATTCGGTCCAAAAGGTCAAATCATGCAGCACCCAAAAATCAAGCTTTTTTTTGGTATCCAGCCTTTTGCAGATGGTGTAAAATGATTCGGCGACTAACTCCCATCTCCTGGGCGATGTCACGAGATGCCACATGCCGGTCTAACTCGATGATTTCCATGACTAGATCGGTATTCGTAGTCACAGGTCTTCCGTTGGCTGGCTTATCCATGGTGTAGTTTTCACCGGCTCTGAATAGTCGATAACAGTCCTCCGCGGTCCGAAGTGATAGATTACCATCCCCCAAAACACCATATATCTCACGGAACGTTTCTCTACCCAATTTAAAAAGGTGCGAATTTCGGCGTTTGTGAACTCGATGTTTACACGTCTGTAACTGTTGAACGCAATATCCAACATAATCATGCATAGCCATAATCGTTTTGTAGGTTATGTCAAGACCTTTCAAATGATTTATAGTATTGCCAGATGCGAGCTCTGTAGCGCGTTGTACATAGCCGGAAAATTCAAAAGAAAAAAGGGCGGAAGAGTGATATTTAACCTTATAATAATAATAATTGGATGGCGCAACAGTCCACATCAACTTCTCTTGTTATGCGCGCTACTGTTTTCTCACGTATAGAAGGTACCTACAGATTTTGCCGACTCTGAACGGCGAAACTTGAGAAGCTTTTTCGCTGACAGTTATTACTTTTTGCGTGTTGTCAACTGCTCGAAATTGGTGATGCCATGAAAAACGGGAGGTGTTCCGTTCAGGAATTGAATCTGAGATCTTTGGCTATTGCTATGGGAGCCACATCATTAATTTTATTTTTGAACTCCTCTTAATGCGTTAATTTAAATCTGACGAAATGGTAAAATCTAAAGTGAGAGTGTAGTTCTCTGAACTTTGACTTGGTTTTCAACATAGGGGACTTGTGGCTGCACTTTATGAGTTATTTTTTTGGGAAATTTGTGATGATTTGTGTTCTTAGGCGAATAAGTTCCATAAAGATGGTCTTCTCAAGCTGACTTAAGCAAATGCAAAATACTATCAACACAAATAAGACCAAAAACCCGCACGCAGAACTGTTGTTTTGAATGTAAGGGATTCGTTTCCCTTCTAGATTTCTGAACCGTGGAGCAAGACAGTGATGGTAAGGGTGGTGTACAAAGCCAGATTGGTGCTGCGACAGCGGCCTCAGTTGCCTTTCGAGGCCAAGAAAGCAGCAATCAGAAAAAGTGATTCTACCTTTTTATTCCAAAATCGAGGTATGGTAGATGTCATGCGGGCCTTTTGTTACGTTCTATCGGAGACGTCGTTGTTGCTCGTCGTTGTTGCTCGTCGTTCTTTCTTAGCTTTACATTTGAGAAGATAGTACAACAGTCACTGGATACCACCCACGATCTTTTAAAGGCAATGCTCCTATATTATGAATTAAGTTGATGAAAATAACTTGTTTGGGCAACCTTGTGGAGAACCAAAGCAACCCACAATTCATGCTTTTCTCTGTAAATTTTAGATGGCCACATTGGTCCAGGCGTTTCTCCCAACCACTCACCAGGTCTCATTATTTTCGAACATTATCCCTTCTCAATGGACATATCTCTGGCACGTTATCGTCCGAATATTGCATCGTTATATTTTCCAATACATTTTTATATTCACATTTTGTCATGTTTTCCCTTACGCGGAACAAGAGTTCAGCACGGGTGTATGTTAAACATCCTAATTCCATTTGACCAGGCAACATGAAAGCCCCCATCACGTCTCCCAGTACGTGTTTTGAATGTTATATCTTCAGGTAGGTGGTTGGACAGTGTCCCAAAGTTCCCTTGGGCTCACTCGGAGAGTTCGGACTGTCCTCGTGCACGCTTTTTCCTCCGCAACCTTCGGATAAGAGGGAAGGCAGATAATGGCAAATGATGATGATGTTCTTCGAATGTTTTTACGTGTATCGGTGGACATGGTATTATTTTCCAATTGGTTAACGAACATTATTCTGTCCTGCGGGAACTGATAGACAATGAATTTGAATTTGTCTTTCTTTGTCTAAAGATGCTGAAAGCCTTGTGGCAGCTGTTTTGCAACAGCACAGTTGGATATTATTTACAGACATAACTGCTTAATGGTTCTGATTAAGAACCCGCGGGCTAACACAGAATGATGTTACATGGCCCACAATGCTGCACAAATGGGTCGCTTGCGGAATGCATACAGCGTATGCTCATACGACCAATGCATTTTAGACACGAAGCACAAATGTACTGGAAGTACACAATTCTGTCTGATTTTAAGAGATGGCGCCACCTGCATGTTGCGGCTGACTTTGGAAGCAAATATCTTCTTCAATGGAAAGGTGTTACATTTGTCAGCAATAAGCATCAGTGCATGTTGAAGATAATGAGTTTTTTTTTGGACTCTTCGAAAACGTCCGGATAAGCAATATTTGCAGGATGTTTTGATTGCCTTTTTGAATTGGAAGAAAAGTGCAGCTGAAGCCCAGAGGTTCAGCTGCACTTTTCCATTAAATCATGCAGGAATGGTTTCAATCAAAGTGGTGATTTTAGCGTCAAAGGCAAGGAGCGTCTTGTCCAAAGGTGCCATAATACAGCTTGGATTTGGCTCCTTGAAACGACTTTTGTTAACCTGAATGAATTGTAGCAGACTGTAGTGGGATTTGGTTTTACGTGACCACCTGCCTTTACGGCTTATATCACGGGGAACCATTTTCCCAAGAGTCGTAAGTAACGCAACACTAGACGCCTTAGTTACCCAAGTACCAAACTGAGATCATGCTTGAGGAGCAATCACCCCACCTTGGTTTGATGCGAAGCCTTTCTAAAACCTCTTCCGCTCTCTGGGTCGCAGCGCCCGGTTGAGAATGCAACTCCACACTGAGAAGGAATAGTCCCCTAACCGTCTTGCTTAGTTGTGCTTAAATAATGAACTAGACAAGTCAGCACAGTACACTAGCCTCGACTCTACCCGCGATGTTAGGTGGTAAACCACAACCATCACGATACTCCCACAAGGGGGCCTACCGCACGGTCAGGCTGGAACCGAAGTTCCAGGGGCCCCTGACCTTCCGTGGCACCAGAATATGGCCTCTGGTGAAGCTGTCACTACCAGTCAGGTTCCCTCGGTCTATTAGCCGTCATCCGTAGATGTCTTTTCTCCATCAGTTATTTCGTTGACACTATAAATAGTGATACGGATGTGATTTTGAATCATGTGATGCATAAATGCAGCCACACCATCTGGACCAGACTGTAGTGTCGTATAAGAACAAAACACGCATGACGTTCGACATGCATGTTTTTTGTGAAGAAGTCAACTCAGGCACTTGTAGAATAATAGATCCACCCTGTAGATCCACCAAGCCACTGTGTGGACCCCCCAAGCCAACCTGTTGATCCACCAAGCCAACCTGTGGATCCACCAAGCCACCCTGTGTATCCACCAAGCCACTCTGTGGATCCACCAAGTCATCCTGTAGATCCACCAAGCCACCCTGTGGATCCACCAAGCCACCCTGTGGATCCACAAAGCCACCCTGTGGATCCACCAAGCCACCCTGTGAATCCACCAAGCCACCCTGTGGATCCACCAAGCCACCCTGTGGATCCACCAAGCCACTCTGTGGATCCACCAAGCCAACCTGTTGATCCACCAAGCCACCCTGTGGATCTACCAAGCAACCCTGTGGATCCTCCAAGCCACCCTGTGGATCCACCAAGCCACTCTGTGGATCCACCAAGCCAACCTGTGGATCCACCAAGCCAACCTGTTGATCCACCAAGCCACCCTGTGGATCCACTAAGCCACTCTGTGGATCCACCAAGCCAACCTGTTGATCCACCAAGCCACCCTCTGGATCCACCAAGCCACCCTGTGGATCCACTAAGCCACTCTGTGGATCCACCAAGCCAACCTGTTGATCCACCAAGCCACCCTGTGGATCCACCAAGCCAACCTGTTGATCCAACAAGCCACTCTGTGGATCCACGAAGCCAACCTGTTGATCCATCAAGCCACCCTGTGGATCCACCAAGCCACCCTGTGGATCCACCAAGCCACCCTGTGGATCCACCAAGCCATCCTGTGGATCCACCAAGCCATCAAGGATCCACCAAACGTTGCTAAGGGTCGCTGAATAGCAATGAATCCTTGGAAAGGAAATTACTTCCAACATCTTTTAAAGCTCCCACAAGATTCCTCAGAAAAAAAATGTGTCGATTAATTCGCAGTAAATTTAATTTGAATATTCCAAAAGGTGCTCTTCCAACTAGAGGAAAGACATTAAAGACATCGACAAACTTAAACAGAGACCGCATACCACTTCATCAAAGATAACTTCTGTTTCAGCTGCTCTCTTGTTTGTAAATAGCAATTGACCTCCCCTAAGTCGAATAACACTACAACCGCTGGCTATTGTCCTGTTATTTAAGACTATCGAGTTTTTATGTATTCTCCTTTACTTTCAGCAGCGTAACAGTTTGACGATGAAATTGGTAAAGTTTTGTTTGGCTTTTCGAGATGGCTGGATGGGGTTTCCATGGACCATTTCGGCATTGTCTGAATTTTATCGGGCGTAAAATTACCGACGGGCGAAAGAGGTGATGTTGATATAAAAGTTTCTTGTCGAGACTTCTAGTTGATGCTCCTTTGGGATAGTCAATTTAAATTGTTTCTGAAACAACACAGATGTCGCAGTGCGTCGTCGTTCTTCTTAAAACTGTTTTTTTAGAACATCTGTTGCTTCACAAAAACAAAACTTAGAATCGTGAAAAGTACTCATTACGGGCATTTGAAGGTGGTTTCAATTTGAGATCTAAAGACCACCATCTCCAGCCATTTTCCGACCACTTTCTCGTATAAATTTGCCGAAATTCAAGCTTATTCACATTCAAGTTGTTGATACAGACCAATGACTCAGTGTAGCCCCAAAGAAAGAAGTCAAAGGACAAAGGAAGAAGTGCATACACACGCTCCGCTGTTACTGCGCAGAGCTTTATCCAACCGCATGTCTACTTACGACTGATTGGTAATTGCCAGAATTCGGTATCTGAAGCTTGTGTTTGATGCGTTGCGGATTTACGAGCAACGTTTGGGAAACTTAGCTCAATCTTGTTGCCAAGTGATTGCTAATTACAGACTTTTGATGAGTGTTTGCTGTATCGGAAGTGGGTGTGAATAATTTATTGTGTTTTGGGGAATGACAAAAGTTGGACTGTGATTAATTGTTGTGGGAACTGATGCCTTAATTTCAATCCTCAACACCGAATCAATCGTACCTAGTACATTAAGGACAAAACCGTTCTTCGGAAAAGTTCACTGATCCATTCTGAGAGGAAAAAAGGTAAACATCCGAGACAATTTTGGATTGAAAACTTTCGAGTATTATTCCAACATTTTGTTGTGTCATTCAAAGGGGTTATGTTTTTCTTTAAACTCCGGCAATCGGTGCTCTGCCAAATTTGCGACATGTCCACTTTTTGAGATAATGAGCCCGCCAAACTAACTCTTCAGCAAATTGAATCCAGCGCATGATGTTTGGCTTGGGGCATCATTGCATTGTAACCACATATTGGACAAGTTATGGTAACTTCCGTTTACAGTAACATGGCGTCCAGTGGCACATCCGGCGTGTAATATAAATCATTTGATTCTTTTGGGGATGTATCGCCCACTCGTGGCCGCCGTGGCGTAGTAGGTAGTATGCGACGCTCACACGCCGAAAGTCCAAGTTCGATTTCCAGCCAAGCACCTCGAATTTTTCATAGCACCACCTCTTTTTAGTTGCTAACAACACTCAAACTTTGCCGTTCAGAGTCGACAATAAATTGTAGGTCCCTTCTACTCGTGAGAGAAAAGTAGAGAGCACAGCACAAGTAGTTGATGAGCAAGCTAGGCCCTGGTCGTCTGTGAACTGTCGCGCCATACAATTAATTAAAACTTTTATTTTTGTTAATGGCACCCCCTTTATATTCCGGGACTTATTGAGTAAAGTGTTATTATTATTTTAATAACGAAATGTTAACTCTCAGCAGAAGTCACTTTTACCATGTTAACTCCTCCTTTGTACCTCAAATTGTAGGATTATTACAACAAATCTGCACCTTGTAAGAGGTAGATGAGGAAGCGTAAGCCGCTTTGCAAGTTCTGTGTGGATCTTTTGTTGTTTTGTACGTTCGGGAAGACTTCTGTCTGAAGTTTATGGCTGGCTTACGTTTAATTTTCGGGAGTATTTATCCCTCTTGAGGGGCTGATGAAGCTTCGTCCATTAAGCAGTGCCTTCTCATCATTCTGTCGGACCTTATGCGGTATCTATACCCTTCGACATCTGCTGGGTGGTGTCCTGAAACCCACCACACAAGAGACAACGTCTTTGAAGGCTTATTTTCTTTTGTGAAAGTGGCCGCCGTGGCGTAGTGGGTGGAGTGCGACGCTCACACGCCGAAGGTCTTGGTTCGATTCCCGGCTGAACACTTTGAATTTTTCACGGCACCACCTCTTTCGAGCTGCTGACAACACTCAAATAGTAATAACTGTCTAGAAAGCTTTTCAAACTTCGCCGTTCGGAGTCGGCAAAAAACTGTAGGTCCTTTCTACTCGTGAGAGAAAAGTAGAGAGCACAGCACAAGTAGTTGATGAGCAAGCTAGGCCTTGGTCATCTGTGAACTGTCGCGCCATACAATTAATTAATTTTTTTTTTTTTGTTAATGGCACCCTCTTTATGTTCCGGGACTTATTGAGTAAAGTGTTATTATTATTTTAATAACGAAATGTTAACTCTCAGCAGAAGTCACTTTTACCATGTTAACTCTTCCTTTGTACCTCAAATTGTAGCATTATTACATCAAATCTACACCTTGTGAGAGGTAGATGAGGAAGCGTAAGCCGCTTTGCAAGTTCTGTGTGGATTTTTTGTTGTTTTGTACGTTCGGGAAGACTTCTGTCTGAAGCTTACGTTTAATTTTCGGGAGGATTTATCCCTCCTGAGGGGCTGATGAAGCTTCGTCCATCAAGCAGTGCCTTCTCATCATTCTGTCGGACCTTATGCGGTACCTATACCCTTTGACATCCGCTGGGTGGTGTCCTGAAACCCACCACACAAGAGACAACGTCTTTGAAGGCTTATTTTCTTTTGTGAAAGTGGCCGCCGTGGCGTAGTGGGTGGGGTGCTTCGCTCACACGCCGAAGGTCTTGGTTCGATTCCCGGCTGAACACTTTGAATTTTTCACGGCACCACCTCTTTCGAGCTGCTGACAACACTCAAGGAGTAATAACTGTCTAAAAAAGCTTCTCAAACTTCGCCGTTCGGAGTCGGCAAAAAACTGTAGGTCCTTTCTACTCGTGAGGGAAAAGTAGCGAGCACAACACAAGTAGTTGATGAGCAAGCCAGGCCTTGGTCCCCCTGAGGACTGTAGCGCCACCCAATTATTATTATTAAAGCTGCATCGATCCTAATATTGAAGCAGCAGCTTCACAAAAGTGTAAATCTTAATCGCGTTTCATCGGATTTGTCGTGAAACTTGTGTTTGTTGGTCTTCGGTGAGCCACACCTTCTTCCCTCAAGACCTTGCCAATTTAGTCGATTTTATGAAACTCTGCTGTAGTTTCTGAAATCAAACAAGGCGTGCAGTTCCTGCACGGATTTTTCTGTAACATGTTCGGACCCTCCTCGGCATGCAAAACCCCCTCAATACACAGTCCATTTAAGCAAAAAATTTAATTCTAATGTAGCACTCAACGAAGAGTTCTCCTCTCTTCTTTACATTTTGAATATCTTCGAGTGTACCAAAGTCTGAATTACCGAGAAATATAAGGCTGCCAAATATCCCCCTTCTGCCTTTTTGCCTTTTGAATCTTCTGGCTATGTACAAAGCGCTACAGAGCTTTGTATCTGGCAATACCATACATCATTTGAAAGGTCTTGACATAACTTACAAAATAAAGCTATGCAGTTTGGATATTGTGTTCAACAGTTAATAATAATTGATGGCGCGACAGTCCACAGGGGACCAGGGCCTAGCTTGCTCATCAACTACTCGTGTTATGCGTGCTACTGTTCTCTCACGAGTAGAAGGGAACTACAGTTTTTTGCCGACTCCGAACTGCGAAGTTTGAAAAGCTTTCTACCACAGTTATTACTCTTTGAGTGTTGTCAGCAGCTCGAAAGAGGTGCTGCCGTGAAAAATTTGAGGTGTTCAGCCGGAATCGAACCGAGACCCTTCGGCTCATGAGGGTTGCACTTAACCAACTACGCCACGGCGGCCGGAGTGTTTAACAGTTATAGACGTGTAAACATGGACTTCACCAACACCGACATTCGCGCTATTTTAAAGTTTTCCTTCGTTAAAGGCAAATCCGATAGAGAAACATAACGTGAGATTAATGGTGTTTTGGGGGATGGTACTCTATCACTTCGAACCGCGGAGGAATGGTTTCTACGATTCAGAGCCGGTGAAAACAACACCATAGATAAGCCAGCCGATCGAATTATGGAAATCATCGAGTTAGACCGGCATGTGGCATCTCGCGCCATTGCCAGGAGGTGGCAGTTAGTAACCAAACCATTTTAAACCATCTGCAGAAGGCTGGATCCAAAAAAGCTTGATGTTTGAGTGCCGCATGATTTAAAGTAAAAAAAAACCTTTTAGACCGAATCAACACCTGCGATATGCTGGTGAAACGGAACGAACTCGACCCATTTTTGAAGCGGATGGTGACTGGTGATGAGAAATTAATCACATACGACAACGGTCATGGTTGATGGCTGGAACTGAATCGTCCCAAACAGTGGCCAAGCCGGGATTGACGGCCAGGAAGGTTTTGCTGTGTGTTTGGTGGGATTGGAAGGGAATCTTCCACTATAAGCTGCTCCCATATGACCAGACGCTTAATTCTACCATCTTCTGCGAACAACTGGACCGCTTGAAGCAGGCGATCGACCAGAAGGGTCCAAAATTGGTCAAGAGGAAGGGTGTGGTGTTCCACCAGGACAACGCCAGACCACATACTTGGTTGATGACTCGTCAGAAGCTACGGGAGCTCGGATGGGAGGTTTTATCGTATCCACCATAAAGCCCGGACATAGCGCCAAGTGATTACCATCTGTCACTGTCTATGGCGAACGCCCTTATTAGTGTGAAGTTGAGCTCAAAAGAGGCTTGTGAAATGTGGCTGTTTGAGTTCTTCGCAATTATGGCGGGGGGCTTCTACGAGGGGAGTATTATGAAGTTGCCGTCTAGATGGAAGCAGATTATTGAACAAAACGAATGAATTAAGTCCGATCACTGTAACACATTTTATGAAACATTGAATGAAAATCAAAAAAGCGAAAGTGAGATATTTGACAACCCTATAAGTGCACTTCCGCATCGGGAGTTGAATTTTCATGAATTTTTAGTTTTCCTTTCCAAAAAGGGACAATGGACGAACGAAACCAAAGCGACGGAACACAAATGAGCATAAGTCTTAAGTCGTGCTGTCTTGCTCTAAGTGAAACTTAAGCTGTTATTGGAAACAAAAAACGGCCCTAAAAAATGAAATGTCAAATTTTGACTTACTCGGAGATAAAGCAAAAATTGCTCCACTAATACAGGATCTCAAAGTTCAAGGCCCATTAGAAAGAATGAAATTCCAGACAACTTCTTAAACACAGAGATTACATTATACGAATCAAGTCGAACAAAGAAATTGAATCTGATTGGATATACGTGCTTCTGGAGGGAAACATTGACGCTACTAAAGGGATCACCAACGTAATCCATTCTATCATTGTTAACCTTCGAGAATGCCAGAAGCAATAACTTTCTTCAGATGAAGGAATTTGAGCAACAATTCAAATGGTAAATAGTTGCTTCCAAATACGTTGCGCCACTTTTATTAGATGTGTACACTCATCTCGAAAATCACATCATTCATGATCGCTTAAGGCGCCGAATTCCTTTATTGTAAGGCAGTTAAGAACCAAAAAGCATTAACGTCATGTAATCTCCTCTCCTTTTCTCAGTAATGGGATTTTTGTCCCTATATCAAATAAGCATTTGAATAAAAGCCGCACGACATCGCTTCAGGGCAGAGTTCAACTCAAACACACCAAATTTCAATTGAAAGGATGAGAAACAAACAAATCTGAGGACCCAAAAATACTACATTCCATGAGACAGGATAAATGCTACCCCGCAACGTAGATCTATGGACTAGGTGTCCTCATTTGGATCCGAAAATAGGAAAGAAAAATGGTTTTTATGCCTCAACAAACATCGAATTGGAATTTTCATCAGGGAGCATTGAACACGCACGACACGAGCGATTGATTAAATTGAGATGTGTCTTTCGAGCGGCGGCAGAGGCGGGAGATGGAAACCATGCGTAAATACGGGGGATGGTACACTTTCAAGTGCGGAGAGCAGAAGTAAATGCCAACGGGCGTGATGGATGAGATGTGTGTGATGTTGGGTCTACGGGTGTCAGCCAGATACCTTGTAAGATGTGACAAGAGGTTGTTAAGCGATATCTGAGCGGCAATTTCACAAGACGGTGAGCTCAAGTTCACTGGAAGCTGATAAAACGTATTATGAAGTGCGCTCCAATGTATAATGGTGCTGTGGCGCAGTTGGCATCAAGTGACAGGCTCCCTTGTATAAAGATGACACAACAAGCAAAAGGGTTTATGACCTCCGTTTAATTGCTTTTTGCCGAAAGGGATTTCAGGCAAAGAGACGCAGGGATTTTACGAGGAACTTCGACGTGAAGTTTTGAAAAATTTTAGCGAGTGGGAGAGTGATTTATTTTAAATAACGTATTTTGTATTGTCTTTTTTTCTGATTTCGTATATCTTGAGATAAAAATTTAAGCATTTTATTAGTTAGTTACACAGTATGTTATAATGAGGAATTTCCTGCTGACCCTATGCGGGCTTCTACTTCTTCTTCTTCTTCTTGTGGCGCTATAGTCCGGGGTGGGACTGGGGCTCAACCAACATGCCTCTAGAGCCAGCACGATCTTTCGTCAGCTGCTTCAGTTGAGCACTCCAAGTTGGTTGAGGTCCTTCTCCACTTGTGTGCGCCACCTTAGTCTAGGCCGCACTCTGTTGCGTTGTTTCAATGCCTCGGATTCAAAGATATTTCCGGCCGGAGCAGTGGTGTCTATACGCCCATCATCTTAAGCGTTGTATCGGTAAACGCTCTAGAGCCAGCACGATCTTTCGTCAGCTGCTTAAGTTGAGCACTTCAAGTTGGTTGAGGTCCTTCTCCACTTGTGTGCGCCACCTAAGTCTAGGCCGCACTCTGTTGCGTTGTCCCAATGCCTCGGATTCAAAGACATTTCGGGCCGGAGCAGTGGTGTCTATACGCCCATCATCTTAAGCGTTGTATCGGTAAACGCTCGACCGGGCGCATGCCGCTGTACAGCCCATAGAATTCGTCGTTAAATCTTCTTCTCCAGATGCCATCAACATAAACAGGACCATAAATCGCAAGCAAAACTTTTCCCTCGAAAAGACTAAGGACTTCCTTCTCCGCCTTTGGTAACATCCATGTTTCCGCGCAATAAAGTAGGACTGGGATGATCCAGCTGTAATATAATGCGAGCTTAGTCCTTCGAGAGAGAGCTTTATTACTCAATTGTCTCTTGAGCCCAAGGAAACAGCGATTGGCAAGAGTGATCCTGCGTTTGATTTCGGTACAGATGTTGTTATCCCTGTTTGACGCAGAGACGAGGTGGATGAAGACCTTGACTACCTCGAAGTTTTTGCTGCCTAGTGTGACGCTTTGCCCGATACATCGACGTTATGTTTCCTTCCTTGATGGCAGCATGAACTTCGTTTTGCCCTCAATTACCGCCAGACCCATTTTAGCCGCTTCCGCTTCAATGCCAGCAAACGCCTCATTGACAGCTCGCTGTGTTCGTCCAATCACGTCAATGTCATCAGCGTAAGCTAGCAATTGAACTGACTTCTGGAAGATCGTGCCAGATCGTGCCTCTGGAGTTGACTTGTGAGTTACGCACGATCTTCTCGAGGATGATGTTAAAGAAGTCGCATGACAGTGCGTCGCCTTGTCTAAAACCTTTTTTTGACATATAAGGTCTCGGTGAGTTCGTTACCGACTTTGACGGAGCAGTGAGAGTTCTCCATCGTCATCCTACACAATCTGACGAGTTTGGTAGGAATGCCAAAAAGTAGACATGGCACTGCTTAGCTCGTCTCTATGCAGACTGCCATATGCGGCCTTGAAATTGACGAAAAGGTGGTGAGTGTCAATTTGCATTTCTTGGGTCTTTTCCAGGATCTGCTTTGAAGTGAAGATTTGGTCTATAGTGGACTTCCCTGGTCTGAAACCACACTGATAGGAACCTATCAGGTCATGGACAACGGTTTCAGACGCTCACACAATACGGTGGAGAGCATCTTGTATGCGATGTTGAGGAGAGTAACCCCTCGGTAGTTGGCGCAGTCAAAGAGGTCTCCTTTCTTGTGAACCGGGCAAACGACGCTGAGATTCCACTCACCGGGCATGCTTTCCTCCGACCAACCGATGCAAATTAGAAATATGAAAAACGTAAAAAAAAGAAGAAGGCAAAATATAGAAAAGGAAATGATGTTAAGCCGTCCTTCTCTTTCGCATCAGATGATTTCCGATATGGATAATATTCCAAAACGAAAGGACCAACAAACGCAAAATTCGTTGTTTCATCACGTTCACTGTTCACATCGAAGTTTGCAAGCTATCCATCATTGAGAAAATGCGGTTTACTCTTACGCGACTGCAACCAGAAAAATTTTCAATTCAACGCTTAATACCAATGCATAACACCAATCGTGAAGCCTGATCGCCGATAAATCCTCAACTTTCCAATTTCAATTTCGTGCGACTCGTCTCCCGACTCGAAAACGAACGCCGAACCAAATTGAAAAAGTTTTACATCATACCGATGTTACGTGCTCAATAAGTTTTAGGTAATGCCAGCAAAGCAAAACAAAAACAAAAAACCTCATTAGGAAACAGAAGTTGCTCCGCCTGCCGGCGAACTGAGCCAACTTTTCACGGAAACGAAGCCAGTGGGAGGGACTATCATTAGCATAGGAGTCTGAAGAGGAAATTAGCAAAAGTGGGATAAGTGAGGATGGGTAATCGTAATGGGAGTCGGGAGCCTTTCATGCAAGTTTTTCTCCAACCCTGGCGCTAGTGTTAATGAAGTAATAAACATTTCAAGGAAGGAAGGGGAGACGTGTGAAACCTGTTTTTCATACTTGATTTGAGAACAGAGAGGACTTTCATGGAAGATGAAGCTTCTCTGCACAGGGTGCATCAAATTGAAGGCGATTACAGACGATTGATGGTAAGATCAATTCAGTAAAAATACAAAGTGGCAAAGGTTGTAAGATATTGTAATAAAATTTTAAGCAATCCTGTTGATATTGAGATATTTTTCTGAAGTTGACGAATATAACACCTCACTCAGCAAGTCCCGAGACTGACATATAGGGGGCTCCATTTAAAAAAAAAAACATATTTTGTAAAAAAAATTACAAACATTCAAATGATAGCTGTAAAATTTTCATAAGAATCTAATATTTCGATACCTTTTTTAAGCCTCAAACTAGGCTTCAGTTTCGCCCACCACCTTCTCTTTGGAGCCATATTTTTTTCGACGAGCATCTTTTCGTCTGTCTGCAAACGAGGTAGAAGTCGCTGGGGCCAGATCTGGAGAAAACGGTGGGTGCCGAAGCAATTCAAAGCCCAATTCGTGCAATTTGGCAGCCAACGACTTTTTACGCAGTGCTTTGTCTTGGTGGCCACCGTGGAGTAGTGGGTAGAGTGCGACAATCACACGCCGAAGGGTCTAGGTTCGATTCCCGGCTGAACACCTCGAATTTTTACGGCACCATCTCTTTGGAGCTGCTGACAACACTCAAAGAGTGATTCATGTCGAAGAAAAAGCTTCTCAAACAACGCTGTTCGGAGTCGGCAAGAAACTGCAAGTCCCTTCTACTCGTGTGAGAACAGTAGCGTGCACAACACGAGTAGTTGATGAGCAAGCTAGGTCCTGGCCCCCCTCTGGACTGTAGCGCCAACAATTATTATTATTATTAAGTATGAAAAAGAATTGCTTCCAAAAATGATAAGGGCTCTTCTAGTGAAAATGAAGAAACAAGTAGTTAGCGTAAATTTCCACAATTTAATTTCGGAAACAAAATCAAAGCAACCTTCTGTCAAGACTTTAATTACTTCACATTCTAGATCAGCTATTGAATTAGAATTAACTGAAATCTAAAGTAAATAGGAAGATAATCGACATTATGCATACCTCCCGCATTCATCGAAATCTATAAAAAGTCTCTACCAATATAAAGTCCTGAAGAAAACATTTGTAAAATATTACCCTCCACTACATGCCTCAACAGCTGTACAAAAGTTTTCAGTTGGTGGTTTGTTGAAAAGCCTCTACGTGAAATTCGTTCAAACTTCATTAACTTCTGCAAGTCAACAGTTCTAGAAATTAGGTTAAATTTATAAAATATATAATCCGAGGAATAAAGTTAACTGGTTTCTAAGCTCTAATGATTTAAGCCTTTCAATACATCTAGACAAGACACATCCTTGGCAAAATCCCACCGCTACCTTTTTTGAGATTGGTTATTTTTTCATTTGCTTCGCATGCCACTCATATAGAGAATAAATCAGTCAGGCCCCTCCTTCAATCGAATGAGCACTTGAGCATATCTGCCTTTTTCTAGTTCGAGTAAAGGTAAATAATACCCTGTCTTCATGTATTCACGCTTCGTCAGGTGAACCTCAAGGTAGTCCCCTTAACCCATTTTTTTTCCTTATTATTCATTATTGACATCCCTAATTTATGATACTATCACATTCCAAATGTTTGATCTATGCCGATGACTTGAAAGTTTATCGTAGCATAAAAGGCGCCCGCGATTGCATTATGCTACACGAAGACCTCGCAAAGCTATCAAAGTGGTGCGAAATTCATTCACTATACAGGTAACCCTCCTATAACGCGGTACTTCTATAGCGCGATTTCGCTACAACGCGGTTTGCGAATTGCGGAATGTTTCCTATAACGAGAATTCTACAACGCGATTTTTAAGCATTTTTTAAATACATATTCTATAAACTATTCTATAAACACACAATTATCAAAAATTACTTGTGTATATGTGTATATCTATTATTCCTAGTCTCATAAAGAAATAATAATATGTTTGTATTATACATATGGATGGATTTGACGAAATAAATGTGGCTGATATTCGAGAATTAGTTGTGGACGACGAATTAAATGAAGTAGATTTAGCAGCAATGACAAGTGAAGCATTATCGATTGAAGAAAGCTCTGACGACCTCTCTGACACCGAAATCAAAAACTTTTCGCTAAAAAGTGTGGAGAAACTTTTAAATCTGGCGAAGGAGTTGGAAGAGTATGTTTTGGAAAACGATCCTCTAAATAGTAGAGCAGAAATGTTCAAAAGAAATCTTGAACATGATTTATCTGCCTACCAGGAAATCTATAAAGATTTACGAAGTAGGACAAAGCAGACATCAATAAAAAATTATTTAAAACCAGCAATAATAGCTGAACCGGATCAATGTGATAGTGGGTCAAGCTCGGATTTTGAAATAGGACGACCAAGAGCAAAACGTTTGAAGCAAATTATAATAAGCGAGGACGAGGAAGCGGATTTGTAGAAGGTTGAGATTTAAAATCCTCTGAAATATGTAGATTTGAGAATCCGTGTCTTTTTTTCCCAGATATTATTTTCCTTAGTTTTATGTTATTTAAATAAATGAATTGCTTTTTTCTGGTTAATTAAATGAATTAATTTATGTTATTATGTTGAAATAGACAAATAGAAAAATATCTTTGAAAAAATAAAATTTTTTTATTCGATGAAAGGTTTAATATAATTAATTCGGCTGAGAAAACTTTAACATGTTACTTGCGTGATATTGTATAAGAAAAGGAAAAATGGAGGAAAAAAAAGTTTCCTACAACGCGGAGTTTTTCAGGAACCAATTAACCGCGTTGTAGGAGGGTTATTTGTACTTTAACATTGCCAAGTGTCAAAGGTTAACTTTCTGTCGCATTCGATCGCCTGTCAATTTCAGTTACAAAATTAACAATATACCCTTTCAGTTGCGAAGTCTAAAAAAGACCTTGAGATAATTTTCAGTCAAAAGCTTGATTTTATAGATCACTTTGATTTTATAGTCACTAAAGGTTATTCAATTTTGGATTTTAGTTTACGTAATTCCAAACAATTTCGCGGCCCACATACTCTGAAATGTCTTTTCTTTGCTTATGTTAGATTGTCTTTAGAATATTGTTGCACGGTATGGAAAAAACGTTTTACAAAAGCCTTGTTTAAAAAACTTAATAGGACAGTTAAAGTGCCCGATAATAAAACAAGATGTTATTTATTTGGAATATTGCCTCTAGAAACTTGAAGAAAATTCTATGGAATGATGTTTATTCGTAATATAATAGGAAATCACATTGATTGTTCCGATCTTTAAGCTTTAATAGGTTTCAACGTTCCTACCAGAGTTCTTAGAAATCGAAATCTTACCTTTTATGTTCCTTATCACACGACAAAGTATGCTGCTAATAAACCATTGACTATGTAAATTAGTGAGACCAATACAGTTTGTTTTCATATTGATTTTTGTCTACACGGATCAGCTTTCAACAACAATTTGTAATTAGTTCTAAACAATACTCATGTTAACAGTGTCTAGTGAATAGCAATCTATGTTTTTATTGTTTTATTTTACTATATACTATATATCAGGTATACCGGTATAAAATGAGCGTTTTTTTTTTTTGAAAATAAAACAGTAATTATTAATAGGAAAGTAAAACCATTTTATTCAAAGTATTGGCCATTATTTTCTACACATTTTGACCACCTTTCTGTCAATTTGTAAATACCACGCCAATAAAATTGTTCGTCTTTTAAAACAAACCAATCAGACACCCAATTTTTGACCTCCTTGCAGGAATCAAAACGCTGCTCAGGCAATGCGTGTCCCATCGATGAAAACAAATGGTAGCCGGAAGGACCAAAGTCTGGTGAATACGGCGGGAGGGGTAGCTGCTCCCAGCTAAGTGTTTTGATTGTATCCTGAACCGGTTTTGCTTTGTGTGCAGGTGCATTGTCATGCAGCAAAATTACCTTGCCGTGTCTTCTGGCCCATTCTGGTCGTTTCTTGATCAATGCATGGTTCAAATTGATCATTTGTTGTCGGTAGCGATCAGTATTAACGGTTTCACCAGGTTTTAGGAGCTCGTGGTACAGCACACTTTTCTGTTCCCACCAAACACACAGCATTGTCTTCCTGCCGAATCGATCTGGTTTTGCAGTCGATGTTGATGGTTGTCCCAGATTAACCCATGATTTTTTCCGTTTAGGATTTTTATTTCTCATCGCCAGTAAGAATCCGATGCAAAACCGATTTTCTTTCGTGTCCTTGAAGCAAGTTCAAGTCACAAGTTTTTTTTCGGTTTTCCATCTGTCTTTCACTCAATTCATGTGGCACCCATTTTCCACTCTTTTGGATCTTTCCCATATCTTATAAACGGTCAGAAATTGTTTTTTGTGCAACATTTAATATTGCTGTCATTTGCTTTAGACTCAAAGTGTCATCTCCATCCAATATCGTTTGCCATTCGGCGTCTTCAAACTTTTTTGGTGGTCTTCCACGTTCTTCATTTCTCACATCAAAATCATTATTTCTGAACCGTTGAAACCATCTTTTGCATGTTGGTTCTGATAGAGCATGATCACCATATGCCTCGACATGCATTCGATGCGACTCTGCAGCACTTTTCTTCAAATGAAAACAAAAAATGAATGCTTTTCGCAAATCATCACTTTCTGGTACAAAATTCGACATTTTTAACACGATGAAAGAATATTATGTTGTCTGTTCAATGACTTGATGTATTTTCCACAGATGTCATAGCAAACAAACAAAAAAAAAATAAGGGCTCGTTCACAACAAATGTTCCTTATCGAGACATTTGTATCTTGACGCTCACTTCATATGGGTATACGCATTGTATCTTTGTTTGATGAAATGAAATGAAATAAATAAACCAAGATCTAAAATATCCCATTGAATCATATCAGCTTTAAAGCACACTTTTACTCTCAAATTAACCGTGAGCTAAGAATGCTATCAAGGTTGCTCCCATTCAAACGCATTCCCAATTTAAACGAAATCACTTTACAGGCAACTTCTTTTATTTTATTGCTCACTTAAATATTCCACCGAAGAAAAAGAGTGGGTGACGGGGGACAATTCATATTTCCTTCAATCTTATTCCGACGAAATGTTTTATAGAATATCTTCCGACCCCTTCCAGCGAACTGTAAATGCCTTTATAGACCTCTCATGCTTTCAGCCTAAACCGTATATCTCCCTGCGAATGAATTTGTCTAGCGTCATGAGTTTTTGTTTTTTTTTTTTTGTTGATGTCTCCAAAAAATTCGACTGCCAGTGAAAAGCAAAATCATCATGAATCCGTGGTTTTCGCAACAAACATTGGCGGTGTGTTGGCTTTGAGGCAATTTGCAGTAGGCACGTGTGCCACTGAAAATGCAAAACACACACACCACGGCCTTGGTGAAGATGATTCACAGAGTTATTTATTCATAGGGTTGGAGTACTTACTCACGAAGGAAGCAGATGGGTTCAGGGATAGACAGGTGGCTGAAGTTTCAAACTTTCACGTACGGCGTCGTGTATTTGTGTATTCATAAATATTTAATTGGCATTCATAACGGAATGGATGGAACATAATAAATAGTTGTAATGTTTACAGCTGAAGCAGAGTGGAATTCATCACGATTATGGAGATGACAGGATCACACAAACTTTCGCAAAAACTTGAGGGTCCGACTTGTGATTTGTTTGGGTTACAGTGATAATCAGACGAGAAATCGTTGTTAACACTAAACCTACAAGTAGAGGTCAAAATGACCGTTTTCAAACTGTCGTAAAATTTACTCATTTTTAAACGTTATCATACCGTTATCGTGGCCGCCGTGGCGTAGTGGATAGAGTGCGACGCTCACACGACGCTTTTCAATTTCGCCGTTCGAAGTCGGCAAAAAACTGTACGTCCCTTCTACTCGTGAGAGAACAGTAACGCGCACAACACGAGTAGTTGATGAGTAAGCTAGGCCCAGCTCCGCCTGTGGACTGTAGCGCCACCCAATTATTTTGAATAATTATTATTATTAGTGTATCGTTAGCCCAAAAATTACTTTAAGAAAAAACAACAATTCATGGAAATAAAAGAGAGTTACCATAGTTCGCTAAGGAAGGAAAAGATAAAATGGCTGGATTTTCAAGTAAATTATATGAATCAAATTAATGTAATTTGCGAAAGTGTATAAAAGTAAGCCGGCAAAAAATTGCTTGTCCTAAATTCTAAACATTACTCAATAGGAATATAAAACAGCAATAAACGTATACCGGAACCTGTTAGATTTTCTAATAGTACAAAATTTGGTGTAGATGAGGCAAACCAGATTTCAAAGAAATACAGTGAGAAGTCGAAAAGTTGTAGCTGGCCACTAAAGATATTTTTCAACATGTGGGCCTCTCTGGAATAAACGTCTGGATTTTGCATAAAGAAACAGCGGAAAAAAATCTATCGAGACAGGCATTTTTGTTCTAGTTAGCTTCAGAACTCGGTGATTCATATAAATCAAAATCGTCCTCAAGCTACGATTTGTCCGTACGAAGAACTTGTCAGACCTTTTAAAAATTACAAAATAGCCAAAATCTTTTCGAAGTTTTGCGTGTGGCAAGTGTAATGTGGCAATGCACGAATAAACAATATAATGTATGCATTACATTTAGTTTTATTTGCTTTTTTTTATAAGGAATTTTAGAAGCCATAAAAAACATATTTAGACCAACCTTCATGAAAATTCTTTATTTTACTTTATTTATTATTTTTATTTTTAGTGAGCGTCAAAATACAAATGTCTCGATAAAGAACATTTGTTGTGAACGAGACCATATATTGTTATTTTGTTTGCTATGACATCTGTGAAAAATATGTAGTATACATCAAGTCATTGAACAGACAGTATAAAATTTTTTAATCGTGTTAAAAATGTCGAATTTCGTACCAGAAAGTGATGATTTGCGAAAAGCATTCATTTTTTGTTTTCATTTGAAGAAAAGTGCTGCAGAGTCGCATCGAATGCTTGTCGAGGCATATGGTAATCATGCTCCATCAGAAGCAACATGCAAAAGATGGTTTCAACGGTTCAGAAATAATAATTTTGATGTGAGAAATGAAGAACGTGGAAGACCACCAAAAAGATTGAAGATGCCGAATTGCAAACGATATTGGATGGAGATGACACTTTGAGTCAAAAGCACATGGCAGCAATGTTAAATGTTGCACAACAAATAAATTCTGACCGTTTAAAGGAAAAGAAAGATCCAAAAGAGTGGAGAATGGGTGCCACATGAATTGAATGAAAGACAAATGGAAAACCGAAAAAACACTTGTGAAATTGTACTTCAAAGACACGAAAGAAATTCGGTTTTGCATCGGATTGTTACTGGCGGTGAAAAATGGATTTATTTTAATAATCCTAACCGGAAAAAAATCATGGGTTAATCTGGGACAACCATTAACATCGACTGCAAAACCAGATCGATTCGGCAAGAAGACAATGCTGTGTGTTTGGTGGGACCAGAAAGGTTTGCTGTACCACGAGCTCCTAAAACCTGGTGAAACCGTTAATACTGATCGCTACCGACAACAAATGATCAATTTGAACCATGCATTGATCGAGAAACGACCAGAATGGGCCAGAAGACACGACAAGGTAATTTTGCTCCATGACAATGCACCGGCACACAAAGCAAAACCGGTTCAGGATACAATCAAAGCACTTGGCTGGGAGCAGCTACCCCACCCGCCGTATCCGCCAGACTTGGCTCCTTCCGACTACCATTTGTTTTCATCGATGGGACACGCATTGGCTGAGCAGCTCTTTGATTCGTACGAGGAGGTCGAAAATTGGGTATCTGATTTTATTGGCGTGGTTTTCACAAATTGTCAGAAAGGTAGTAAAAATATGTAAAAAATAATGGCCAATAATTGAATAAAATGGTTTTACTTTCCCATTAATAATTAGTGTTTTATTTTCAAAAAAAACGTTCTTTTCATACCGGTATACTGATATACAATTTGGCTGCGCGCAGTAGGAACTATTTTTTTATTTTTGATATGTACTTTTTTAATTTCTAATTTTTCTTATTTATTAAGTTCTGCTAAAAAGAATATTTAAACTAGTTATTTAATTTACAATTATTAAAAGCGATGTTACTGGCCCTATGCGGGCACTCTAAGTTCATCTAGTCTATTCTTATATTTAATAGCCTTTCAGCGTGTAGTCATGATTTTTTTTCGGCGCGGTAGTAATAGGTATACAAGAATTGTCTGTAGCTTTAATGTTTAGAGTAGTGGTATTTTCCGAATTTCTGCTCATTCCATTCAATTTCACTTCTGAGGTATCTGATTTGAATTTAGCAAAGCAGAAGTCCAACATAAAAATTCAAGCATTAGCATTAGTTTCTAATGCTAATGAAATGCAATTTATTGACGAGTGTAACCATTTTGATGATCTGTTTGATTTTTTTTTTTTTTTGTTTCTTTCAGCAGACTTTACTGATTTCAATATTCGAGACAGACTTCTTGGACACGCTGCAGTGCCATTTGATGCAAGGAAAACACAAAATCGACTTCCCTTGTATCCTGGACTGGCTTGGGCCAAGAACTGAGGCTGGGACTATTTTGGACGGCTCCAAAACGATTGAGCGTATATAAGGTTTTACACCTCTTTAGTATACTTTGTACAGATTTTCCAAACGAAAATTTTTGCGATCCTAATGGTCACGAACAAAATTGTAAAGAACATTTGGAATGGACAAAGTATTTGCGTCTATAGCGACAAGTGCTAATGATTTAACTCCTCTTACAACTTCCAAGATGGTACAGGATTGCGAGTATTTCCTTTATAGAAATTCGTTATGACTGTTCTGGGTCCCGGGACACTACGTGATCATACCTTACAGCAGCGCCGATAAACTTTTTTGGGCAAAGATCAAAGCACTCATAGAGCCCGAACCCAATTTGGGATTGGGTTTACCCGTAGTCAGGGATCAGGTATACCAGAAATGTCATGACTCGCCAGGATGGAAGCTGGCCAGGTTCATCGTTCAAAACGCAGATGACTTGCTTATGGAACACTTTACCTTCGCTATGCACTTAAGTATGCTTGGGCTAAATTGTAAAACCATATGCGATGCCTGTAGGAAAGGTGAATAATTGGAAGCTCCAGAATGAATAGAAGCGTTTTATTCAAGCTTTTGGAGAATAAATGCCTTATACGAGTATTTTGTAACCAGTTAAAACAGAGTACAATGTTTCTTGCATCGCTTTAAGAGACCTAGACATTTCCCTGCATTTTTGGCGTTCTCAAATAGGTTATCGTTCCAGCTGATACACATACCGAGGATTGAAAGCCGTTTGGTTTTAGCAACGCAGGCGCTATTCATGCATAACGGCTGTTTATTTTGAGTGCGCTTGACTAACAGACAGTCAGTACCGGGTTTTGGAAACAATAGGTTCCACTCATTCGCTTATGCTTTCAAGACGGAAATTTTATGAGCTCGTCATAAGCTGCCATTTAAAGTCTATGGCCGCGGAGAAGAAGCGAGATCCAAGGAGCGAATATAGAAAGATAAGAGTACTTTGTCGAAGGAATGAATCGGATTAGAAGTGACAGACAAAAAATATTCATGAGAAGAAGAAAACCTGTCGAATACAAAACAGAGTCCTGTGGGACACTAGGTCTGATGGGTGAATATCTGATTTGAATCCGTTAAACTTGCAAAAGCTTTGCTCAAGTCATCTGTTCATTGACCGCAAATCCAAGTTCAGTATAAATAGGAATGACCAATAATTATAAGAAACTGCTTGAGTTGTGTGTGTTTTCTTTTTATATTTTGGTTTCCCACCATTCGCCCCACGGCTCTCTACAAAATCGACTTCACCACTCAAATTCACTTTTGATTGCCTTATAAACGCGAATTTCTGGAATTCCCATCAGGAGCCGAACATCTATTGCAAAACACCCGTCTATCAGCTGCAGATACCGCTGAAATTGAATATCAGCGGGGATGCTTTCGGCACAGCATTGGCAACGCATATTTCCTGAGAAAATATTTCCTGCTTCCCTTGCTTTGAGGCCGAATATTGCACTTTTCATATAACATCCACACATTCAGACACCTGTGTATTACACCTGCATCAAATTCTTCAGCGAAAAGTATAATTAGCCAGCCCTCCTCTTTTTCAGGAGATTTCGGGGAAAATCGATTGATTGGGGAATTAATAAGCTTGCCGATTGATGAGATGTACAAATGTCAAAAGGAGCTCTTGGAAATAGTTTGTGGATAGTGCGGCTCGCAATTAGAATTTATTTCTTTTAAACAACACGGACATGTGTTTATTTGGAATCTTGTGATCCCCTGCCGTTAAGACTTTGTACCACTGGTTCCGTGCACCCATAGCCAGGAAAACACTGAATTGGCGCCTTAAAAATTATCCCAGGAACCGCATTGAGATACTGTTTTAAGGAACTATCAGATCTAAAACCTTAACTATTTTATGGATTTCATCACCTAGTTAAATGCAAGTAAACAGAGGATCGACAATTAATTCACATAACAATGTGATAGGATTCGGTCGGCGGATAAGAAGGATAAGAACAGACAGTGCGGTCTATCAATTTAGGCTAAAGCCAGAGCCAGCTCGATACCCCCACCAGGTGACCAATCATACGGCCAAGCTAAAACGTAACTTCTTGTACGGCTGTAACAACGACGCCCCTTCCGGTTTGATTCCTCAATATCCAGGTCCGGAGACTCAACGATCCTACCTAATTGTGCAGTGCCGCAAGAGCAGGAAACGGTCTAACTCGACATCAGCAGCTCCTTATGGTCTCGTCTAAAGAACCCGACTGACATAAGTCCAATAAGTAACAAAACGCATCAAAAATGTATCACTTCTTTGAAGTTTAATAAGCAAGCACTGTTTTTAATGCGAAGCAGCCAATTTCTTTCTGTAAGAACATGAGCAACCCATGTGTCGAGCATCGAAATATATCCTAACGCTTCATGCCCTTGTGATAGATTACGTTGGACAAATTTAATCCTTCCGCAATCTCATGAGTTGTTATTCGAAAAAACGACTTTATTTTTTCGACATGACCTTCAAGTGACTTTCCAGGACGTAATGCATCCTCAAGAGCAAAGTTGCCGGAACGAGATTTTGCAACCCAATTTTGACATTGGTGTTCGATCAACACGTTCGGTTCCTACAAATCATACACTACATCAAACAATTGCACATGCACTATACAAATAAAGGTATTTTATCTGGTTTAAAAACGTGTATGACGACCTATTGCTATAATTACATGCAAATCTTTAATCTTTTAATCTTAATCGGGAATAAAATTTCCCCGGAATTTTTTTTCCAAAACGCCTTTTCTTACCGTAAACCAGAGGCCGATAGGGAGACAGTCAACTCCCCCGTCTCCCGCCCTTGAATTCATTTTGACAGCGTTTTTTATAACATTTCCCCTTCTGAACAGCTGGCGCACAAAAAGGATTTTGTTTGTTTTCAAATGAGAATACGTGTAAACTGTCTATACGGTAGATCTCCTTACTCTTCACACTGGTAGAAGGAGAGGGCATATAAATCAAAACGTAAACATGCGTGAGTAAAGTGAGACAATGTTCGATGATAGGTAAGTAACTTTCAGAATTTGAGGTTATGTCTACTAAAACACGTAAATAACAGTCAAACGGTTGATGGACAAAGGGGAAATCAGCTGTTCAGTTGACCATCTCCTTCCTTATTGGTTTCTGCCGTAAACAACTTCGAAAATGGGAGAAATATTCCCCTGGAGAAAATTTGATATAGGAAATAAATTTTTCGGGGAAAAATAATGACATTTCTCCAAAAAAAATCTCTCCTATATTTGTTTGGAGGAATTCCTTTTTTTTTTTTGTGTTTCGGAGAAATTATAAAATGTAGGTTTGTTTTTTGAGTTTTTTCAATTTGAATTTACTGACAGGTATTCATAATTAGATCCACTACGTCTAATAATAAATAATTGTTGGCGCTACAGTCCAAAGGGGGACCAGGGCCTAGCTTGCTCATCAACTAACTTGTGCGCGCTACTGTTCTCTCACGAGTAGAAGGGACCTACAGTTTTTTGCCGACTCCGAACGGCGAGATTTGAGAAGCTTTCTTAGATAGTTATTACTCTTTGAGTGTTGTCAGCAGCTCGAAAGAGGTGGTGCCGTGAAAAATTCGAAAAATTGGTGTTGAGCTGGGAGTCGAACCTAGACCCTTCGGCGTGTGAGCGTCGCACTCTACCCACTACGCCACGGCGACCACTACGTCTAACAAGCAACAAATAAATAAAATTATATAATGGAAAACAATCCCAACATAGCAAGGGGACACCACAAGAGGGAAAAAGAAGATCTAAAACTATTCTGGAAGGAGTTAGAGGCTGAACTTAATTCTTTAGGACCGCCTATAAAATCTGTTGTTGAGTGGAAAAATTAATCTATAAGAAAGTTTATTTTACATAAGATTAGACGTTTTGAAAGTATAACTTACAATTGTTCCGGCAGTTCCATCGGATATGAACAATCTCTTAAGCCTCTACGAACTGATATCTGCTTTTGTATTTTTTCCCTTTTTTCAACGATTAATCTTAAAGCAATTGAATGCATTGTGCAAATTATTTTTTTTTACAATTTTTTAATTTTCTACGATTGCATTACCTGGCTGAGGTATTGGCTGAGATTAAGGCCTCCTATTGATTTTGCGAGCGACACGCCTCGACGGAAACTATATGTCGTTCTGCCGCTTTTACATGGCTCCCATCGAATTTGTCATTTTCGGAGAAGTAGTTGGTCGAGGAGTCCTTTCCGCTCGTTAGGAGTTGTTTGTATTTACCCCCTCGGCTTTACTCCTTATTTCTTAATTCGAACATGTGTGTATTTGAATTTACGTGATCAACTGCAGCTAAGGCTTAATACCACGGGCTCCATGCACTTATAGTTAAGAACACGCTTGCCAACGCCTTGGGAGTTATCCCATGTAACAGTTTGAGATCTCGTCTTAAGGGACAGTCACTCCTCCTTGCTTAGGAGCAAATTTCTAACACACTTACTGTTAAATTCAACTCTACATCGAATCAGAAGTAAAGTCCCAACACTGAGGCGGATCAGATCAGATATTACAGTCGGTTACTCCTAAGTCTCTTCTCGCTTTGGGTTTAAACCATAGTGACCACGATACTCCCACAAAAGGGGCAACCGCACGGTCAAGCTAAGATTTAGTTTCAACTCCTAACTTCCCGTGTTGCTAGAATATAGCCTCCAGTCGAGCTTCGCAACTAAGTTCCTCTCGGTTGGATTCCTTAACACTCAGGACAGATGACTTTACACCCTGCACCTTACCTGTCGCAAGGACAGGAGTCATTCTCACTCGTCACCTGCTCAACGCTTCTCAAGCAAAGCTGCTGTTTGTTCTGTACGTTGGCTTTTCTGGAGAACCAAACTGACATCATAAGTCCCATCAGTGCACGAATTATTTATAGGAGTAGCTCCAAATTTCCGAATATCATCGTACAAAGGACATTAGCGCAACACATCCAACCAACCCTTGGAATTATGTCTGCACAAGCCAGCTTTTGACACGTTTAGAGACCGCTTGAACAAAAGGTTTAAAAGGAACTATGACCGGTAACCAAGTACTTCAGAAACGTCCTCAGTTTGACACTACGTATAGATTTAACGAGTGACACGTCTGAAAGGAAACTGTGTGCTACTCTGTCGTTTTTGGAGATATCTCATAATTCCCGCCATTTCCGCAAAAACCGCTGAGCTGAGAAATCGAGAGCTATTCCCTCGAAGCCGCTGGTGTCTCTAGCCTCTCTTTAGGACGTTAAGTATACTTGCTCTGCCTCGATCAAGACAGCACGCACAACCTTATGACCACTTCCAACCAATATTGAAAACTGTCTGTTTTTAAACGCACAGAAGTTTCTGTGTCTGTTACCTCCGACGAAGCGTGAAACTACTAGTACACACCAGAGACCAGAGAATAGTTAAAGAAGCTGACTTCACCCGCCAAATGACAAAGACTGTCCCATCAGCCGAAAAAATTATGACCTCCTCTTTCTGGTGTTTGCATGTGTGCACTTTTATGACCAACAGAAGTGCAAATTGGCAAATGGACTCTGTTCAACAGAATTTTTCGTCTTCTTGTTCCCCTACAGTCCTGGGCCTCAATCAGCATGCCTCTCCAGCCCACACGATCTTTCGCTAGCTGCCTCCGATTGCGCACTCCAAGTTGGTTAAGGTTCTTCTTCACTTCTGTGCGCCACATTAGCCTAGGCTTTTCCCTGTTGCGTTGTCCCAATGGCTCAGATTCGAAGACTTTGCGGGCCGAAGCAGTGGTGTCCATACTCTGCACATGGCCTAGTCATTTTAAGCTTTGTAACCGAAGATGCTTGACCAGGCTGTATGGCCCATAGAGTTCGTCGTCCAATCTTTTGCTCAAGATGCCATCAACGCAAACAGGACCAAAAATCGCACGCAAAACTTTTCTCTCGAAAAGACTGAGAGCTTCCGCATCCGCTTTTAGTAAAGAATTATTGGACAAATATGGCAAATAGGAAACTGCTCCTGCACTCCTTTATCATAGCAACAAAGCGTTCTCCAGGGCATCGGTAACAAGGAAACAACATTTTCCATAAAATGACAGATTTCTTGAGTTGTTCATCTTCCTTTGGTCGGCTTATCGAACAGCACACAAAATCCATCAAAACCTTTGAAAAATATCGGTGACTCTTAGAAACGTGTCATGAACTCCGCCTGCTACGACTTTCGCGCTTCCCTCAATTGTACTTTCAATTGCAGACTCAACGATCTCTTGATGACAGGAAATATGAAATTTATCAGAAGAACGAAAGTACGTTACACTCAAAAAACGCTGAAGCCTCTTACTGTTCTATTACCCTCCACCATGTATTTAGGCGCTTCAAAGCAATTGTGTTCATCCCTGATATCGTGCTTCCAAAACATCAAGGAACTTCCGCTGCAAACGTTTCCACGGAAATATGAAAATCTCATGGCAGCTACCACTTTAACGTATGATTCCGTAAATCTGGGCCTCCTCAGCGTATATTTAGAACATGCGTTGCCACGACATCGCCAAAAATGCCACGTGCGCATATTAAAGAAAAGATATTCCAAATATGTACAGCCAAGCAGAAAGTGGAAGGTGTTTATGGAGGCACATGTTAATTTTGCTTGTCCTAGTTAACACATGGGATCAACCGTAAATTCTCTGAAACCAACGCAGACACAGTGAACTAGTCCCAACCCGAGGAACGCGTTTCCGTTTCACTAGCTGGAGGGAAGCTCGGAATGGAGCAGTGAACGGGTGCGTTCCACAGACATACAGCATCTGAGAGTATCAACGGCTTCCTGAGGCATGCGTTAAGGCGTCCACGTTCATTCTTGGAAGGGCTTTCCTTCCTTTTTTTTAAATTGTTTTGTTGCTTCTCTTAATCAAATGTATGGTTTCGGGTGGACTGTGCTGCCATTAGCGGGATAAAGTTGTTTCTGTACATGGGCAATTATCCCACTAGTAATCACTAATGGCCACTTTGGGGACTTTCACATGTCTACAGCGCACCGTGGGTATGTAATCACAAGATTTTGGAAACGTTTGCGTCGCACCAACAACAAATTGGATTTCCCGCAGAGAGTTGTATGATGTGCAAGTGAGTGAAACCATTGTCCCTCCTGGGGTTTCAACTGGTCGTACGAGAGAAATTGGAAAACTAAGCGATATAATTCACGGGCTAATAGTTTGGAAAAGTTCCTCTTCTGAGTTGGCGCTGTGTTGAACTTTATGGTCCGCACAAATGTACGCAGAACTCAAAGCGACTGATTCGAATGAGGCGTAGCGAATGCTCTACCCAAAGTACACTCGAGTGGAAAATTACAAATTCACATATTGAGGATTGTTGTCCAGTTGATGCACTCGTTGTGAGATTTGATTGCAAACTCAAACATTTGGGTTTATTTGCCGTCTAAGTTGAAAGGGGTACATGCTGTGTGACTAATGGATAGTTCCTGATACTGTGCGAAGCCCACACTCATATGTGCTCTTGGAATGTAAACAAAATTTAATCGAGCAAAGTTCGTCAATTTCTGTTTGCTTGAGTTTATAGACATACCAATTCAAGCAAGGCCCAAGGATATCAGTAAAGTTGGCTGAATAAAAAAGACTTTTTATTTTGAGGTAAAAAACTTAAAATGGCAGCACTGTTTTGACTTGTAGCCACTTTGTTAATTGTCTAATGATTTATTTTAAGTTAAGTTTGACATCTTAACGTGGAAAGCCACAAGATCGCCTAGAAAGACACACTGCGGTGACTGGGCTCCTTAACAAGAATGCAGTTTATCCCAGTTCTTAAAACCGCTTTTTTAACGACGAAACTCTTTTTCTTATTTGAAATGCGTTCAAAAGTTGTTACATGCACAGAACTGGCTGTTTGGTCTACTTAATGGATAAGTGGAATAATTGGACCGTTCTTCTTTAAAACGATGCTAGCGAAGACGGTGGGGGGCATGAGCCTGTGCACGCGAGATATCGTCGTTGATTGCGCTCAACATGGCGAGCTGCCAAGGTTATCCTCGTTAGTGCACAGGTCAAGATGACTTACAGCCTCCACGCGGCGCCCCCTGGTTAGCCATCACAACACCCGTTGTATGGCGAACCAATGTATGCAGCGAGCCCCTCTGCCCGAGGGTTTAAATAATGGGCCTGGCCTACCAGTCTGTGTGTTGTACGTGAGGGTAACTTCCTCACCACGTAAAAATCATATAGTTCAGACAACCCGATATGCCTCGGATAAGGACGGATCAACTGTTGACGACCCAAGCAAACATTGCTGGACATTGATTTTCGGTTTTGCACGTGGAATGTGAGGTCCCTCAAAAAGCCACGTGTAGCCGAATAACTTGCGGAGGCCCTTGATTGCTACAAGGCAGACATTACCTCCAACCAGGAAGTGCGACGGGATGGGCCTGGCATAAAAACGATGAAAAACTGCGTCATTTACTACAACGATTGCTACAGAGGGAGAAGGCAGCGCTTATTTGGATGCGAATTTGTTGTTCGAGTCAGACTTAGGCAAAAAGTCTTGAGCTACGACCCCGTCAGCGTAAGCCTCATGACAATCCGAATCAAGGATAAATTCGGGAACATCAGCCTAATATGCGCTCATGCCCCGACAGAGGAGAAGGATGACAACATCAAAGATGACTTCTATGATCTCCTAGAAAGAACATACGATCGATGCCCCAGCTACGACACCAAGATCGTTCTAGGAGATTTCAACAATCAGCTGGGAAAGGAGGACATCTTTGCTGGAGTCATCGGTAAACACAGCCTGCACGACACCACATCCGGAAACGGACTCAGGCGGTTGGACTTCGCCTCGGGGCGGAACTTCTCTGTGGCTAGCACTCGGTTCCCACACCTGGACATTCACAAAGGGACCTGGCGATCTCCTCATCAATCAACCGTCAACCAGATTGATCATGTTGCGATCGACGTCAGACACTCCTCCAATATTCTCGATGTCCGAACCTTCTGAGGTGCAAACATCGTATCGGATCATCACCTTGTTGTATCCAAGGTAAGAACCCGGATATCGAGAGAGCAACGGAGTCGAGAAAGGCCAAAACGGTTTGACGTCGAAAAGCTACAATCGCAGCTGATTGCTGGGAACTTTGCCGACCGAGTCTCCCGGAAACTCGCTCAGAGTTCGACGCTTCCTGCACTAAGCATAGAAGAAGAATGGAAACGTTGTCAAAAAGCCATCAAAGAAGCTGCCACTGATGTGCTGGGTTTCACGTCACCACCCAGAAGGAACCCATGGTTTGACCAAGAGTGCAGGCAAGCGCATGCAGGCAAACAACACGCCTTTAAGGCGACACTGCATCGAACAACGAGGGCTGTTCGTGAGCTTTACTTACAGAGAAGAAGGGAAGAACCCCGCCTTTTCAAAAGGAAAATGAAGGAGCATGAGAAGCGCGCGGTCGAGGAAATGGAAAGGTGATATGGCAGGAATGAAGTCTGAAAGTTTTTTTAAGGTAAAACAGCTATCCGGAGGATACAAAGTTCGGACCAAAGCCTGACGGGACCAAAACGGACAACTCGTAGTAGAGTCGTAGTCTGTGTTGACAATGTGGAATGACCATTTCTGCAGACTCCTTAACGGCGATGAGGGCCCAGATCCCGCTGTTAGGCAAAATGTTTCACTCAATTTGGACGATGATAGACAAGCATTTCATCCCCTACCTTAGACGAGGTGATGATAGCAATATCCAAGCTGAAGTCGAACAAAGCTGCTGGAGCGGATGGACTGCCCACAGAAATATTTAAAGCAGCTGGAGATGACCTGGTTGGGCACATGAACCAGCTCATCTGTAGCATATGTTCGGAGGAAAGCATGCCCGATGAGTGGAATCTCAGCGTCATTTGCCCGGTTCGCAAGAAAGGAGACCCCTTTGATTGCTCCAACTACCGAGGGATAAGTCTCCTGAACATTGCATACAAGATCCTCTCTGCCGTATTGTGTGAGCGTCTGAAGCCGTTTGTCCATGACCTGATAGGTCCCTATCAGTGTGGTTTCAGGCCAGGGAGGTCCACAGATCTTCACATTACGGCAGATCCTGGAAAAGACCCAAGAAATGCAAATTGACACTCACCTATATGAAATCGACCTATTCGTCAATTTCAAGGCTGCATATGACAGTGTGCATAGAGACGAGCTATATAAAATCGGCTATACAGTGCCACGTCTAGTTTTAGCATTCCTACCATACTCGTCAGATTGTGTAGGATGATGATGGAGAACTCTCGCTGCTCCGTCAAGGTCGGTAACGAACTAACCGAGACCTTCAATGTCAAAAAAGGCTTTAGACAAGGTGACGCACAGTCATGTGATCAGTCATGTGACCTCAACCAACTTGGAGTGCGCAACTGGAGACAGCTGGCGAAAGATCGTGCTGGCAGGAGAGGCATGTTGGTTGAGGCCCAAGTTCACCCCGGACAGTAGCCACTAAATGGTATTTGGAAAAAATTACTGAAGTATATCATGGGAAGTTCAGGCAGTTACTTTATAGAGCAACAACTTGCCTGGCGTAGACAAGAATTCCGTCCTCCCGACTAGACGAGGTGACTAGTTTGAGGGTAAGTGTGTTCACCAGATGTTTCTCATTTTTTTTTTCTTTTGCAAAGCTTAACCTGTGCCTAGTTATAAGACATTGGTAATAAGAACAACCTCCGTAGACACCAAAGAAAGTATTTATTAATTATTGGGTACTTTGCCACAAGAAGAAGAAGAAGAAAAATATTTGAGAACACGTTGTGCATTGACCTTTAACGAAGAGCCCATGCATGCAGTCCCAATGTCAATGGTTGCATGCACAAGACAAATTTCTACGCTCTCCACATTTATTGATCGCGGGCAAACATAAAGAGTCTCAACCCGAATATCATGCCGTATAATGTTAATGAAATGTTCAACCAACCTGGATACACAGTGATGCACACTTAATTCACGGCTTCTTCTTCCCCCACAGGTAACTTTCATTTTAAGTCAAACTTCACATGCCCGCAGTACTTAAATGAAACCACTGTGAACGGCCAGAGAATTTTAGCAAACGGCCAACAGTAAGTAATCCATAACCATCCGCCCTACCAAATCCACAAGAAAGCGAAAAGTACACATTGAAAGGGACATTTATCAGAAGATTACGCGATGCTAATTAATTCACTCTAATGGGCTTACAATTTAAATCGATTAACCCATCCTCCTCCTGGCAGGCGAATGCTTCCATCCGGTGAACACCTTCTGCAGAATGAAATTATGAAGACTCGCCGCTGTCTCTTGCGCAACAAATCCAACAAAGTATGTATGTCTATGTAATATATAAAAACGACGGCGCAGCATCGTCTCCCAAGAAATGTTGTGACTAATTAAAATTACAAATCAAGGGACGCAGCCGGTGAAGGATGTTAAATCCAATTTCAAGGGTGTTAGGATATGACGGTGTTCACTGAGTGTCTGGCTTCCAGGGAAACTCTACATCAGTGGTTTCGGTTTTATACCAAATCGTCGTTAATCCACGTTAATGCTTTCATTGCGGCAAACAAAAGTTTGTACAACCGTAAGAGGCTTAAAAATGTGAAACTGTGTATGTTCTACAGGCAATTTATTGTAATTTCTTCTACGGAGAGTTCGTATGGGCATTAATATTAATTCATAATCTGCCTTTTGACTATAAATATATTTGTACACATATTTGGCTATGTAGGTCGAGAAGATGAATGGAGGTATAAGTTACAATACATGCGTCAAGCTTCGAAGTAAACCCTAGACGTTTCATGAGCCTGTGAATGGTTGCTTTAGACAAATTTAATCTTGCAGCAACCTTTCAATTTCCACTACTTTCCACGACGTGCATCCTCAAGAAGAAATTAAGACTAAATGAACCCTTTATCTTTAGCCTTGACCTTGACCCTGTTTAGTGAAATGTAAGCACGGCTTTTTTATTTTCTCCATATTGATCTGATTCGTTTTCTCATCTCTAAAGCAAGAGATTAATTCCAGACTCATAGAGCTTCTAGAACTTTGCTGTCAAAGAGCTAGTACAAATGGCTTTTAACGTCCTGGTTGTAGCTGAAGGTTCTTGCATTCAAAAAATGTTGCATTGACCTGAACAAGTAATAGTTTGAAGGTATCAAGTAAGGAGAATATGTGGGACGTAGTAACGCGTTCCATACAAAAGCGTTTGGCAAATTTTCGAATTTATATGAAGTCTTGCACTGTCCTTTTTTATTAATCAAGTCTGGCCTCTTCTGTTTGAGAGTATCACTTAACTTCGCCAGCTGATCTGTAAACCTTCCAGAATTGATCGTGGTACTGCCAGTCATGAGCTCAAAATCAACGATCTATTTGAAATCCCACTAAACAGACAATATAACATTTTCTGGTGAATATCTTCCATCTATATCATTTCTTTGACGTTTCACGAGCAAACCCCACTAGTTAATGCCAGAAAGCAAATTTTCAGACGCGTCAAGTTTCGAAAAAAACCCTAGACGTTTCATGAGCCTGTGAATGGTTGCTTTAGACAAATTTAATCTTGCAGCAACCTTTCAATCTTTATTTGATCAACGACTTCATTTTATCCACATCGGCTTCAAGCGACTTTCTACGACGTGGATCCTCAAGAAGAAATTAAAACTAAATGATCCCTTTATCTTTAGCCTTGGCCGTTTTTTTACATGACGTTCCACGCATCTCAGGCAAGCCTGTGAAATCGATTGGATCACTCACTCGATAAAATCGTTTTTTTAGTGAAATTTGAGCAAGAATACTTATTTTGATATGTTTTTTTTAATCTTTAGGACAAAAGATTAATTGGACGCTCATACAGCTTTGAAAACTTTGCTAGTAAAATAGTTTCTGACGTCCTCATTTCTGCAGAAGGTTCTTCCATTCAAAAATTTTTGCAGTGACCGGGACGAGCAATAGTTAAAGTTGCCAAGTCAGGAGAATATGTGGGATGTAGTAACACATTCTATACAAGCTACGAAAGCGTTTGTCAAGCCTTCAAACTTGTGTGATGTCTCGCATTATTTTGGTGAAAAACGACACTTTTTTTCATTGATGAAGTTGGGCCTCTTCTGTTTGAGCACTTAATTTGTCAAGATAATCTATATACCCTCCAGAATTGATTGTGGTTTTGCCACGCATTACTCAAACTCAAAATCAACGATCCGCTTGAAATCCCATTAAACAGACAAAATAACCTTCTCTGGTGAATATAGTCCTATGAAGGGTTTTGTATCATTTCTTTGAAGTTTGACAAGCAAACCACACTAGTTAATTCAACGAAGCAAATTTTGTTGTGTAGAAACAGAAGGAAGTCATGCATCAAGCTTCGAAATTAATACTAGACGTTTCATGTGCTTGTAAATGGTTGCGTTAGACAAATTAAATTTTTCAGCACTCTCTCGAATTATTATTCGACCAACGACATTATTTTGTCCAAAGCCTTTTATGACATGCATCCTCAAGAACGAAATTTTGGTACTGACTTTCCAATTAACACGTTCATCAAATATACATTATAAAATATTCGTCTTGCTTGAACTGCATTTTTACTATTTTGGAAGTACAACAGTGTGGCCGCCGTGGCGTAGTGGGTAGAGTGCGACACTCACACGCAAAAGGTCCAGGTTCGATTCCCGGCTGAACACATCGAACTTTTCACGGCACCACCTCGTTTGAGCTGCTGAGAACACTCAAAGAGTATTAACTGTCTAAGAAAAAGCTTCCCAAGACTTCGCCGTTCAGAGTCGACAATAACTGTAGGTCTTTTATACTCGTGAGACAACAAAAAATTCTGTTTTCGTTCTTCCCCTTTCAATAGAATACCAAACAAAAAAAATTTTTTTACAAACAAGCCTCACTGTAAAAACTGTTCAACTATGAAACGGTTAAGTGGTTATGAGAAAAGTTGGATGCAAAACAAATTAATAAGAACAATTGTTGCCTTGATATGCTACTTCTTAGTACAAGATTCAATGCAAAAGGAAATATTAACTTACACAAATGTTGTTTCTTTTCTTCAATAGAACTGCTTGTGTATGGTAACGAAATTAAAAAGGAAAAGCCTACCTACGAAGAATTGTACGACAATTCCAAGCAATGATCTTAAAATTTATTCCTCGCGCCGAAAAACACAAACAACAATTAACGCGGTCCGCCCAACACCTCCGCGAGTGAAACGAAAAAAAAAACAAAAAAAAAAAAAAACGAAAATCTAACATAAAGTGCAGTGTAGTGCAGTGAAGTGTATTGGTAGAGCACACGCGGTCCGCTCCCCCCTCTCCCACTCCTTCACAAAACACTGTTGGGCATTCTCGGTCGCAACTCCCGTCTGCCTAACATCTGACATAGCGGATTCGGAAGTGTAAATATTTGTTAGTGAACCAATTCAAGTCAATGTACGGGCATAACACCTACATTGATTTGTTTTGCGAAGCTAAACGCAGAATTTACACTTCTGAACTCTGCTTACTTTCACCAAATGCATTGTCGGAGTTGGTTTTCAGATGCCTAAGACTGATATGAGGGGGCAATTTCGTGTTGACGTGAGCAACATTCGCGGACTGAGAACTAATCTCTTTGCCGTTTACGTCCACCTCTCCCGCCATAAACCAGCTGTCTTGGCGCTGAGTGAAACGCAGGTGGGTGAGAATACCGATTTATCGGATTTGAACCTGCCTGGATATAGCTTGGTGCCCTTATTCTTTTTACATCGCGGTCTCGCCATTTATGTGCGTAGTGATGTTGCTTACCAAATTCAACCACAATATGGCCACTGTTCCTATCCGGAATTTAATTTTCTGTGGTTAAAACTCGTTGTCCGTAAGCATTTAATCCACTACTGCTTTGTTTATAGAAATCCAAACATGGACAGCAACTCAACTTATAACGAGTTTGATGCGCTGTCCGACTCCATCACAAGAATTGTATCCCTGTATCCTCGCACTGAAATCGCTATTGCAGGCGATGTACACAATTCTACTTGGCTTCGACATTCAGGTCAGACAACACCCGAAGGAAGGTATGTTGAAATCTTCGCTGAGGTAAATAATTTAACCCAGCTTGTGAATGAGCCAACACGAATACCTGACATTGCAGATCATACCGCTAACACCTTGGATCTGTTTCTCATTAATCATCCGGAAAAATATTCAATTGATATATTGTCGCCTCTAGGCTCGTCCGACCACTGTGTCGTGTCAGCCAAATTCTCGTACTCCTCCCACACAGTTAGAGAACAAATTCCGAAAAGAACAGTATGCCTCTACGAGAAAGTCAACTGTTAACAACTTCTTTAGGAATTTTAACTGGTCACTATGCTTCCTCGATAGTGACGTGGATGCCGCTACTGATGCGATCACAAACATTATTTCGCTGGGCATGAGGTCCTTCATTCCTCACAGAGTGAAGAGCATCAAGCCTAAGGCAAACGCGTGGTTTGACTTGAGCTGCAAAGAGGCTATCAGGATGAGAGAGTTGAGTTTCCGGGATTATAAAGCCAACCCTTCTGAGGAAGCCCGGAAAAAGTTCAAACGGATCCGTAATGACTGTAATGTATTAATAAGACGTGTAAAATTCTCCTCTGACCAAAAGTTGAGGCAAAAAGTTCTACAATGCCCCAAGGGTAGCAGAAGCTTTTGGTCTTTCGTAAAAAACATAAGGAATTCAGCCTCGTCTTCGATCCCAACGCTCATTTGCAATGACATTCCAGCTGTCAGCTCTTTGGACAAAGCTAATCCGCTTGCTGCACACTTTGCAGCCAGCTCAACGCTGCCAGATAGCACTTTGTCCCCGCCTGTACTTGAGAGCGTAAATTTCTTCATGAGGCAAATCCATTTTCGCACTCGTACAGTAGCAAGAGTACTTAAAGATCTAAACATACACAAATCCGCTGGCCCGTTTGGTATACCCCCTGTTCTTATGAAGAGGTGTTCTTCTACGCTGGCAAAACCACTGCGTAAGCTTTTCCATCAGTCCTACTCTTCAGGGCTCTTTCCGAGTAAGTGGAAAACTGCATTTGTCCAGCCCGTCCCTAAAAAGGGCGAATGCTCGTCACCCACCTCCTACCGACCCATAGCACTAACGTCCCTTCTCTCCAAGGTCATGGAAACGCTGATCAACCGTCAGCTTATGAAATATCTTGAGTCCCGGAAGCTTCTTAATGACCAGCAGTATGGCTTCCGAAGCAACCGTTCCACTGGTGATCTGATGGCATATCTCACTGAAAAGTGGAACCAATCTTTGCACAATGCAGGAGAAAGCAAGATTGTTGCGCTTGATATTTCTAAGGCATTTGACAGGGTCTGGCACCAGGCTCTCTTGTAGAAAATGCGTGCTTTTGGGATCGATGAGTCTCTTCTTCAATGGATTAGAAAATACCTTTCGAATCGTTCAATACAAGTCGTTTTGAATGGATTCGAGTCTGATATTTACCATATTAATGCTGGTGTTCCCCAGGGCTCAGTTTTGTCTCCGACACTCTTCCTCATTTTTATAAATTATCTCTTATCTGCTACTTCTAATCCTATTCATTCCTTCGCTGATGACAGTACCCTCAGCTTTTCATATTCGTTCCTTGGCTCACGTCCCTCCACTTCGGCCTTAGTGGAGGAACGACAGCGTATGTTAAGCACATTAAATTCCGACCTTGACAGCATAATCGATTGGGGAAATAAGAATAGAGTGGAACTTAATGCTTCCAAAACACAGTGCTGTCTACTGTCGTTAAAGCGATTACAAAATAATCAGCCGTTATCTATGGACGGCACTTGTGTTGTTGAAACCGAAAGACTTTCCATCCTCGGTATGTGTATCAACCCAACAATTAGTTGGAACGATCACATATTTGAGGTCGCCAAAAGTGCTGCGAAATGTCTAGGCTTCCTTAAACGATGCAAGAAGTACTTCACCTCTTCTGATCTGGCTACAATATACAAGGCCTTCATACGCCCAAAACTTGAGTATAACGCTCCTATTTGGTCATGTGCGTCTAAGACCGCCCTGCACCTGCTGGATAGAATTCAAAAGCGAACGATAAAACTTATAGGCGACAGTAATATTGCGAAGTCGATTGACTCGTTAGAACACCGACGTAATGTCGCGTCGTTGTCACTCTTTTATCGCTATTTTAACAAGAAATGCTCAGACGAATAAGCCAGTTGCATTCCTCCCCTTCAAGAATTCACCCGCAACACACGCCTCGCTAGGAATGCCCACCAATTCACCCTCAATCCCTCTTTCGGACGAACAGTCAAATTCAGAGACTCGTTCTTTAGCCGCACTACACGAATCTGGAATGCTCTTCCCAGCTCGATTTTTCCTCCTCATTACAATCCACAGGCATTTAAAACCAATATGCATCGGTACCTCCTCTCCCTCTCTTCCTCTATACCTTCGGCCCGTGCTGTGACTTGATCCGGTCACTTAAGGGTACTCGCAACCCCTTTTGCACGCGTCAATTATAAAAAAAAAAAGTAAAACGTAATAAATGTACTTATTTTATCCAACTGCACTCGCTAACAGTTTAAATTAAGGGCTAGAAAAGAAATTCCGATTTTTCTTTGACAGATATGTGGATTAACAATCCAGAAGTTCGATAATGTTAACGGTGCACATGGGAGCCGTCCGAGAGTCGGTTTTCTTCAAATTAGTTTTCCCAAATAATGCCTTTAATTCCATGTTTATAGGAGTAGAAGATATACGAGAGAGGTCGTTCCAACAGACTTTCCGAAAATACAATCCCATTGTTTCTAAAAACGAAATCATACCCCTGCAGCAAAGATATTGGCTACAATTCCAATTTATTGGACAGTTTTGCCCCACTATCTAAAAACTAATGAAGTAATTTAGTATTGCCAGGAAGTATTTTTTGTCTCTAATGTCACGAACGGTCTTCGGTTGCATCTGCTCCCTTTTCTTTTTAACACTTTAGAAAGGAAAAGTATGGTATGGAATATTCTTTGCTAAATGCAAATTAATTTATTATGGATACTTGTAAAAATGAAAAAACTTTATTTAAAAGACCGTACAATTTAGATATTTAAAAAAAGAAATGCCAAACACAACTGGGCCGTCCAAGGACTGGGCCGTCCAAGGACTGGGCCGTCCAAGGACTGGGCCTTCCGACGACTGTATCTCAATGACTGAACCGTTCGACGCCTGGATCTCGATTCCTTTTTGTAGGATGCCAATCGGAATAAGTCACCTCGGTATTCTTAACCCGAATTATCCCACTGTACCGTATATGGTAAACTTAGCCTAAAAAGTCTTAGCTCAAAAGTAGACCACGTATTTAATTTAAATTATTTATTTTCGAGATTTAACAAAGTGGGCTGTGATATTCTTATGTCAAGTCCGATTTATTTGTGTTTTACTTTGTGAAAAGTGGAAGTGTGAAAAGTGTAAATTTTTTAAAAGCGAGACAATGTCGAGAAAAGTGTAAGTAACTTTCAACTTATAAATTGTATCAACACTAAATATCAGATCTATGTAATAAAAACAAAAGCAAATCATCGTATTCAACTTATTTGACGATCAGAATATATTTTGTTATTGTTTCACGGATGTTTTTATTGGTGTACCACATATGGTACAGTGGTTAAGTTAAGATTTGTACCACTGTACCATATGGGGTACACCTTATCCTCAGCAAATGGTAAGTTACATATTTTTTTTAATTTTTTTTTTTACAACAGAAATAGGACGAGTGTCATAACTTCTAATTTTCAATGAAAAATTCAGAAAAAAAAAATTCTCTGGGATAAACCGGGTTAATCTGATGTATATGTGAACCGATGCACATGTTTGAAAATCATTCCGATATTCAAGTGTTTTCTTGGATTTTGGGATCGCTTGGGTCATAAACCATAGTGTTTATGAATTCCAGATTATATTGTTTGTCCAGTGTTTTCACGATTGGGTCGAAGTTTTAACTTTCAATAAGTGCCTAAGGACAGAGGTTTTAATGCCTCAAGGTACACTGACGTGGCCGCTGTGGTGTACTAGACAGTGTGCGACGTTCACACGATTCCCAGTTGAACTCCTTAAATTTTTCACGGCACCACCTCTTTCCAGCTGCTGACAACACTCAAAGAGTAACACTGTGTAAGAAAGTTTCTCAAACATCGCCATTCGGAGTAGGCAGAGAACTATAGGTCCCTTCTTCTTGTAAGAGAACAGTAGCACGTACAACACGAATAGCTTGAGCGAGCTAGGCCTTGGTCCCCTGTGGACTGTCGCGCCATATAATTATTATTATTATTAAGGTAAACTGACATTTTTTTGACATATCATATAACTATGATGAGTTCCCTCTGGTTACTCGTAATATATTTCCTCTTCCCCGAATTTATTAAAGAGCCACATCCCCTAAATTAAATTCTGGCATGGTTTCTCCTTGCTGGCTAGGCCACATAAAGCGTATTGAGGCTACTGATTTGGTCTTAAAAGTCTTTGTTTGTTTTTTTGGTACAACGCAACAGAGGACAGGAGGAGAAGAGCCTTAACCAACTGGAAGTACGTAATTGGAGGTTGGTTGAGGCCCATATCTTTGTTAGCCTCTAACACCATACAATTTAAAAAAAAATTAAGGGTTCTACGCCTTCTCCTCCAGGCTTTTTCTTACCCACTTGATCTTCTCGGACCACATTCTGACCAAGCAATACAGTTTTTGAAGAATTTTCAAATTATTTTTAAATTGACCGACACAACAGAGGCTTTCCCATCTACAAGTGTCATGCGCGCTACTGTTCTCTCACAAGTAGAAGTTGTTTGCTACTTCGAGAGAAGCTACTTGCGAGTTGTCAGAAGCTCAAGAGAAATGATGTCGAGATGCAAGGTATTGAGTCCATGTAACGAACTTGGGACTTTCGACGCGTGAGTGTCTCACTTCATCCCCTACCCCACAACGACTAGTTCTAGTTCTTTATGTTTCTTGTTTTACTAAGTTTTACAAATGTTCTTTGATTACAGAGAGTTTGATTCGAAGTCCATCGGGTTATTTGACTTTCACAAGGCTCCACAAGATGATGAGATCTTTCAATTCTAAGAACACCTTAAAAGGCTACTTAGATCCTTATCTTTTCTCATCTTCTTCCTGTACGAGGTCTATTCAAAATGTACATAGACGGCGATATTTTAATCTCACCTTTTTGAACGAACCTCGTATACCAAGCCATTTCGTTATAAAAACTCGTGAACCCCTTGAAATTCGTTTGACTTAACCAATTGAATTTCAGTTTGCCAATTACCAAACCAATGTTCCTTTTGCCAAACTTTCATTAAAAAAAAAACAGTATTTCAAGTCGTTCTCATAAAATTGTATGTTGCATGCTTCCTTGACATATCACTTCACCCCATGCAATAATCGGCCACCTCCCTTGACTTTGTAACACATCCGAATCCAGGACATAACTTGGATCGCCCCCGTCGCCAATCGAACACTTTGCTGTAACTAATGAAATAACGCTCCCATCAAAATCAATATTTCACTTTCCACTTTTCACAGTCTCTGTAAAGTTCTTCGGAGCCATATAGGGTACAGCACACAATCCCAGATCATGTCCTCGCCTCGAGTGACCTGTCCTCAATCCATTGCTCTGCACCCAATCGCACACATACCGATGTGAACGCGGGTTTACTCGTATAAGCACTAAAAACTAATATTCCACCCGTTGATTTGGTTGCGTATTTGTGTGCTTTTTAGTTACTCACATCCTTCCTCCTCCTTCATGATTCCCCCTTCTAATGGGTTCTCACTGCAAATTGTCATATCTGGGCTCTAAGAAAGACTGGTCGACTCTGGAAGTGGAATCAATGTTTGTCCGCTTATTTGAGCGACCATGTTCAACAACATGATTGCCCTTGCTTTAAGCGGATGCGGACAAGAAGGCTTAAGTGTTGAATCAAATTAAAAAAAAATGTCAGTGGGGAGGCGGCATGTTGAATGCGGTCAAGGATACTGACAGAGTGTGGTCTTCTCCTTTGATGTCGGTTAGTTGCTCGAGGTTATGTCAGGGGCTAATGACCAGCATTCCCTTGAATTGGATTTCAAAGGAAACATCCCCTGGTTTACTTTGTAGATATTAAGGGCGTGTTGGTACATTTACCATATTATTGGAAACATTTGAAGAGTGCTTATCGAGTGTATAACGCTAAGAGAACGTAATGTAGAATGAATCTTGAAAACTATTTGACCGTGCTTTGCAAAATCCCTCCTTTTACATTTATTTTATGTGTTATATTCGAAGTATTCTCTTTCTCTAATTTTTTTTTTGTTTCCTAGTAAAGGAAAGAACAAAAACTAATACATACGGAACCGATAACCCTCTCGTACACTCTTGTTGCCCTCTCTAACTTTAAGAATAACTGATGTTAACCCAAATGAACGAAATAGAGATCATTCTGTGCTCGACTGCCGAAAAGTTAACAAGTGTATTTGAATTTTAACACTCTGCTATACTTTGGTGGCTTTACACTAAGCGTTTCTTTTTTTTCTCCTACACCAATTAGGCAACATGCTAACAATCGTTTGGAAAAACTAAGAAATCTTAAGCGTACGTCCATGCATGACTGTTGTGCCGTAGTTGGTACAGAGTGACCATGATATACTCAACGTTCCAGGTTCGATTTTTGGACTAAACACCTCGATCTTCTGCGTGTAAGCTTCGCATTCTACTCTCTATTCTCCGGCAATTTTCGAATATAATTTCTAAACAATGAGTCCTCCTTGGCATCAATCCTACAATTTAGCCAATCTTCGATTTTGTCAAAAGACCCAAACCGATTAACCTCCTTCATGGTAAAAACCAGCACTCGGATAAAGCAAAGTCTAAAGCATACGGCAAGATGGCTAAGACCTCCTATTTCAGCGGTTTTGATACTTGTCGATCTAGCGATCAGCAACGTGGAATCGAATGTCATCACGTTGCAAAATCACCTTGTCATGCCTTCCAATCGTTTCTAGCCATTTTTTTTCATTATACATTACTTTGAGCGTTACTTATACTCAACAATTTCCCATCAATAGTTTAAGCTCTGTGTAACAGCCCATAGTGCACCACGCCAGTGTGGTCTCACCATTGAGCCGTGGATGGTTTTTGTAGCATCGAAGTAGACGGCAACGGAACGGGTTCACCAGACTTCACATAATATTTGTTTCTTAGGGTTATCGTAATACATCTTTCTTTCATCATACTTTTCATCTCCAGTAACGATCCGATGCAAAAATTCCTTCCTTCGGTGTCTTTCAAGAAGCAGCACCGAGGTGAAAATCGCCTCAGGACATCTCTCGGTTTCAACTCGTATGGCGCAAAATTTCCTTGCTTTTGAATAAATCTAAATTTCAAAATTTTAATTAAAAATTGTTTGTTGAAAAATTCCCAACGAATCTGTGAATTAACTTTGCGTTAAGTGCGAGTCTTGACCCAGTAAAGTCTTCAATTTCGCATGGCTGGCCATGATGCTTCTAGTAAAATGGAACTGTTCTCGTGTTTAAGCCATCCAGTGCAGTGTTTCCCGAGATGTTTCTTCTCACTGACGCTAATCGAAACTAATCACTTCTTTTAAGCGGCGAAACCACTCTCTGCATGATTTATAGGTGGGACCAGATTTACCAGAAACATCTACAAAGGAGTTCATCTGCACTTGTCTTTTAATATAAAAAAATCAATACTTCCCCAAAATGCTTTTTGCTTAAGGCATATCCGGATATTTTGGAAAGGGCAAACATTTGTTTGTCTCAAACGGACTCTGATACACATTAATTATTGCTGACAACTGTCACACCTTTCCAATGAGCAAGCTAATCGCTTCCAGGATCCGCCATAGCTTGCAGGTGGCGCCATCTTTTGAAAAATTACCCCCAAAACGAGGGGAGTTCAATATAAACTGTATTGGTGTGAAGATGTGGTTGTATATCTAACTTATTATTTTATCACGTAACACTATTATTTTAGTGCATTCGTGTAAAATTTCATATAAATGTGATTATTAATTCGCGTCTTATCTCTAGTTAAACAGAATCATAATGGCAACTTAGACGATAATGGTGAAAATTGAGCATCGCGCTGTAATTACATTTCTCCTTAAGCAAGGAAAAAGTCAAAAAACTATTAATGAAGAGATGGTGGTTATTTACCAGGGCTTCGCACCTTCATTATCAACTATGCAAAAGTGGTCAAGTAAGTTAAAGACAGGCAGAAAGAGCATCGAAGACAACCCCCGGTCCGGCGTCCCGGTTACTGCTTGTACGAGAGAAAGCATCAAAGAAGTCGAAAAACTTGTTCTTGAGGATACCCGAATAAAGGTGAAAATTATGGCAGAGATCACCAAGCTTTCGACTGGTACCATTCACACCATTCTTTATGACCAGCCTAACCTTTCAAATGTCAGTGCAAGGTGGGTGCCACGAACGCTCACAGCGCCTCAGAAAAAAGTGAGAATTGCATGCTGTAGAGAGCTTTTGGAGATGTGTAATGAGAACGCGGATGGTGTTATGGATCGAATTGTAACTGGGGACTAAACATGGGTTCACCACTGGGACCCTAAAAGCAAACAAGAGTCCATGCGGTGGCATAAAAGAGGAACAGACCCCCGAAGAAGTCTACTGGGAATCTCATGGCCACAGTTTTTTAAGACTCAAAGGGAATCTTGCTCATTGAGTACAGAAAAAGGCGAAACCGTTAACGCCACATCCTACACTTCCACTTTGCATAATTTGTGGGAGGAAATTAAAAAGAAAAGAAGGGGTAAACTCGCAGCAGGTGTGTTGCTTCTTCATGACAACGCTCCTGTTCACAAGGCACGAGTTTCCAAGGCTGCTGCGCGAGATTGTGATTTCGAAGAAAACCAGCACCCACGCTATAGTCCAGACCTCGCCCCTAGTGATTATTTCCTGTTTCCGGACTTGAAAAAATGTCTTCGTGGAAAAAGATTTTCGGGTGATGAAGAACTCAAGTCAACAATAAATGGGTGTTTCGAAAATTTTTTTTTAAGGTTTTAAAAAGCTTATCGGAACATGTAGTGAATGCATTGATGTTAGGGGAAATTATATAAAAAAATAAAAACAATTCAAATTGAATTCGCATTTTCTTTCATATCGATACCGAGAATGCCCCTCGTATATCTGTTCGTTTTTCTTAAAGAACAGTGCTATCGATTGTGGTTGCCTTAAATAACGTTTAAAATTGCCTACTTTTCAACCACGTCACGGCAGTGTATGTATGGGTTATTCAACGTGCGTGCTTGGATTTCTGTCAAACACCGTGAAATAAGTATAACTGAAATTAGACAGTTATCATTTGCGTTCAGCTCTTTCTTGCCTGAAAGACACGATTTTGATAAACTGCCGTGAACTCGATTATATTTGATTTGTAAAGCATTTAGAAATCAATCCTGTCATTCGTTGCCCTTGCTGCCTTTATGATCATCATCTTACCACAATCGTTTAATAAATACACGGGAAAGTCTTTCGTCTGAAATATCAAGAAGGTGGTTAATCGTCACACCATTTTTCGGATAAATCAAGAGAGAGTCTTAATTTCTGCCTGGTAAGCACCATAGTGGGAAAGACGAAGTGGGTAGAATGCTTTACTAGCTATGTATATGTCTATTTACGCCACACGGTCTATTATTGCTTTATCACGTTCTTATCTATCTGTCATATTTCAGACTGTTAATAAATTCCCTAGCTTTGACTACAGGTGGAATACAGTCAGCAAATGGAATTTTGAGTCACTCTAATGGTCGAGATCCGTTCCTGGCCGCCTATGGCATGTCTTTTACTGCTCCACGCCATTTCTCTAACATAGACATGGTCTTCAACGCTGTCGTCTGCCATAAAACGAATAGGAGTTCCCGAGCAGGATCCTCTTCGCTTCTGCGAGCTGAATGAACTGCGCACAAGAGTCTCCTGAGTTCTATTTTTGTCACGACATCATCTTCGAGGTTAATTGCATATTAGTCGTAATTGTACCGTATTCAAGGGCCGCCGTGGCATAGTGTGTAGAGTGCGACACTCACACGCCAAAGGTCTAGGTTCTATTCCCGGCTGAACACCTCAAATTGTTCACGGCAACACCTCTTTCGAGGTGCTGACAACACTCAAAAAGGAATAATTGCCTAAGAAAAGCCGTTCAGAATCGGCAAAATATTGCAAGTCCCCCCTACTCGTGGGAGAACAGTAGCACACACAACACGAGTAGTTGATAAGCAAGCTACCTTCTGGTCCACCTGTGAACCGTAGCGCCACACAATTATTATTATTATCGTCTTCAGGATCATTGTTCCCCATACACGAAGCCAACAATTCTCCGCAAAACATTTCTCTCATACGCGGCTTAGTGGCCAGAGTGCCGTTTACTAAGCTCCCACGTTTCGAATCCAAATGTGAGCACTGGTTTAACATCCTGCACAACAGCAGTTTGCATGTTACGGCAAAATTTTTTAATTTGAAGAGCCTCCATTGTTGACTTTGTCAAATTTGAGAAGCCGCGCGCGTACTTCTTCCATGTTACTTTCGACTGCCACTGTTGATTCAAAGTGGCTAAGTGATTGCACGTCCAACTGGTTTGATCAACTGTTCCAGGAATAAGAAGTCTCTTTGCGTAATACTCGTATAAGTTAATACAAAACAATATAACACTACGAGCGTGTGAAACCGACAGATACCCCATTGGAGACATCGCGTCAGCAGTTCGGTAACCCGAACACCCGAACACCCAGTCATCAATTTGAAACATCAGCAGCGTTCCCACGATCGACCTGCAGCTCACGTCAAGTTGCCGAATTGCAGTTCCAACAGTTATTAGGTAATTTTATTAGCGTAAGAAACATCAAATTGTATAGTAATTATTAAGAGACAGAACCGCTGCCAGTTGGTAATAACATATTTTTTTTATAAAATATAAAATATAATAGTTTAATTTATATGCTTTCATCAAAAAAGCACGCACAGAGGATCAGCAAACAAAGAGAAAAAAACAAAAAATCTAACTCAAGGTCTCAGTAAGTGGGGACAACGAAGAAGTGCCGTATTTCTCTTGTCGATCGGTGCTTTACTTAACTCAAAACCCAAGCAATAACGTTCTTTCGACCACACTTCGATTGATTGTGTTGTCTTCTCTTGGGAGGCTCTGTGAAGAATAACTGTGCGATATTTCGCCTTGTATTCATCGTCAGTTATGCTATATTTAGGCTCTGAGGATGCAGTGCTTGAAACGAATATACCGCCATCTAGCTCCAGCCCGAAGAACTTTCGACACGCAGCCATTAGGGCCGAAAATGATATGCAGCAGTGGAGACACATTTTGACACAACCCATTGTTAAATAAGCTCTTGAGGGACACGGCTTGACTCGATAAAGACATCTTGGGCTGTAAACATATGTTCGGTATGAGTATGCCAACATAACAAAATAAAAAAGAAGTTATAATCGAATGGACGTAAAGTGACGTTCATCTTATTTTTTGAACCTCGCACTTGAATGAAAATTGTCATTCGCAGTAAAAAAAAAAATCCAATTTTACGAACTCAACCTATTATTTGAAGTCAACTCAGCGAAACCAAAGCTCCTCCTTTTTCCAAATCACATTGCTTTCACAAAAATGTGTCGCCTCCTTACATACATTCTCATACAATTGTAATTGGGTAAATTACCCGTCTGAATGTCCCCCAATTAGTTTTCAAACTTCTAATCGACGAAAAGCGAGACAAACATTTCGATCAATAAATTGGACGAAGGAGAACAAAAATCAAAAACGTGTCAGTTTCGTGTTCACTCTTCCTCCCTCTCCCCTGACTGACCACGCACAAAAATTCGAAAGATAAACACATAAACTACAAAGAAATGTTCTTCATTTCCCAACAAAATAATTTAATATTCTTCCTCCACACTTGCGGCCCCTTATAAATTTTCCCGGCAATCAATAACTTGCAGAGCCAAAGAACCTTCAACTGTCAATTTTCTCACCACCTTGCTATAGGTGCACTCCAATTTACTACCAACTGGTTTTCCCAGCCGATATTCTCATAGTTAAATCATAAAGATACGCGCCGTCGACCGTCACCATGCACCCCCCCCCTTCGGCTATTTCTCTTTCGCCACCACCCCAAGGATACGATAAGTCTGGTCATAAATTAAAATTTCACTACAGGATTGACAATAGTGTTTGCGGTCTCTGTTGCCATACCGAATTCCTGCGGCACAAGGTGGACTATTGCCCGCTGCAATCAATTTGAATGACGTGGACTTTGTTTTTCTACAAATCGATCAGTCGTGGCGGAGTTCTGTTGCCCGGTTGGTTGTGTACGTGTGTGGAAAAATTGTGGCTGCCAATTAAGGTAAGCTATGTTCACGCCTAGCAACAACAAGAACGAAGACAATCAGCCTTACAAGTGCAGATATCCACGCACGCATGTGTGCACTGTTTTTCACAAGCTTTCATTGAACGGTAATCACGCAAGCAAAAAGTGATGTATTGGATTTCACTTCTAATGACTTGTGGTCTCGGGGCGTATGGATTAGGTGGGCTGGGGCGTCCTCTGAGTGTTAAGTGAAAAGTTGAAAAGGCTTTGTCAGTGGGGGAGGGCAGTAAACTGCTGAGCGAAAATTACTTTCAACAAAGTTTCCCAGAATGGACATAGGATACATTCACTGCTGTGAGAGCCTTGAACGCTGTCTCAACTTTCTGCAAATAACGAACGTCAATGAGAACTTAGGTATGACTATCGATGTTTCTTCGCAAAACTGCCTTGGATAAAAATATGAAGCAACTTGGAATAATAACGAAGTAAGAGAAGTTTGAGGTTGGGATTAGTTTATATTTTGGACTTGAATTTCAAATTTCTGGAAACCTAGAAAGTTTATTTCTTCGAAGGGATATTTAAGAAAAAGATTTGTTTAGCTGAGATCTGTTCTATAGCCCGTGAAGTGCATACAAAAGCGCAGAACATTTTTAGCGACGCCACAAACATGCTTGAGACCTTGATCGACGCTTTAGACAATCCATAAAGTGTTCGGAAACTTTTTGAAAATTAGTAAGCGTTCAAAATATGCACAGACTTGTTTGAATCCCGGATCACCACAGGATCATAAGAAATTAAGTCACTTATAACATATAAATTGGAACACACGACAGTATACAGGGGGACTGTTCTCGAACGGTAGGAGGGACCTACAGTTTCTAACCGACTCCAAGCGGCGATATTTGAAAAGTTATTAGACTTTAAGTGTTGTCAGCAGCTCGAAAGAGGTGGTGCTTTGAAAAATGCGAGATGTTCACCCGGGAATAGAACCTGAACCTTTGGCTTGTAAGTGTCGCACTCTACCCACTACGGCGCGGCGGCGGTACACAAAATATTATCATTTAGTTTTCATAATTTTCGAGAGTATGGTAAAGTTCGGGTTAGTTGTTTGCCGCCTTCCAACCGGTGTTTTTTTAATTACTAGAGATAAATTTTGAAAGCACAACACTGTCTTTTTTTTATTGCAGAGTACTTCTTTATGAACTAAGATTTTGTGTTTTTCTTGCCTCGGTTATGGGATTTCTTTATTCAGTGTACGGGGTCAGTCCAAAAACTTCAATTAATTTTCAAATTTCGAAGGCTATATACATTTGATCATCGATTTCTTAATTTGTGATGTTGGTACATTCGTCTTGAACATACATTTAGGTATACAAATCGTGTTTTGCGTATTCGGCGATTCCCTGCTGTCAAAAAATATAAATGTTTTCAATTTTGTATGAAAAATTGAATTTAATGTTCAAAAATACTTGAAATGTTGACAGTGGCATACGATGAGAGTACTCTGAGTCAAAAAAAAATATCTACGATTGGTGCAAGCATTTTAAAGAAAGCCAAGAAGATGTGAATGACAACAATTGCCCCAGCACAACAACTATGAGAACGATGAAGATATTGAGAAAGTATAGAAAATTGTTAGGGGAATCGTCAAAGCACCACAAGAGAAGATGCTGAAGATGTGGGCATTTCGGTTGCACGTGCCATGCATTTTGTTTGGAAATTCTGGGTATGAGGCGTGTGGCAGCGAAGTTCGTTCAAAATTCGTTTAGTTTTGACCAAACAAATGCGGCATGGGTATCGCGTAGGAATTGTTGAATGATCCATATTTTCTTAAAAGGGTCATAACTGATGACAAATCATGAGTAGATTATCATGACAATAAAATCAAAGTTTCCAATGGGAGAACCCAGGAGAGCCAAGGCCAAAATCGACAAACTCTCAACACATGCCTAACTTTAGGGCCTCTCACAACCAAAACAAAATGCCTAAATAGACAAAAAAAAATCGAAAATCCAATATATGTAACTCGCGAAATTTAAAAATGGATCTTATTTTTTTGAACTTTTCATCTTCTTTTTCGACGTATTACATTGTAAGTTTATTTATCATGCATCTAGTTAAATTAATCATATTTTGAATTGTTTGTGTTCTGTGTCATTTTAATAGAAAACAACAGAAGAACACGTGTTTTTTTTTAATTGCAATAGAATAAGTTTATTATCCGTAACCGCTAATAAACTTTCAAATCCCCTCAGAGGGACAAAGGGCAGTGTGCAAAGGGCTAAAAGTAGAATTTAGTTAATTGCAGTAATAAAAAATAGTAATAGTAAAAATTGGCTGGCGCAACTGTCCTCAGGGGGACTACGACCTAGCTTGCTCAGCAACTACTCGTGTTGTACCCACTAGTGTTCTCTTACGAGTAAATTTCGAAAGGAGATGTTTCAGAAAATTTCCTTAGGCAGTTAATATTCTTTGAGTGTTGTCGGCAGCTCGAATGAGATGGTGCCGTGAAAAATTGGAGGTGTTCAGCTGGAAATCGAACCTGTACCTTCGGCGTGTGAGTATCGCACTTTACCCACTACAGCAAAACGGGCACAATAACAATTAATAATTAATAATTAATAATATTATCTGATCAATTAATACATCACTCCCCTTAAAGTTTTCCCTTTTTTGCGTTACTATATTTCCGTTGTTCACTTCCTTCGACACAACTAAATGTAGGATATTCCCGATTGAACCTTTCAAAAACTCTAAAAATTGACGATTCAGGAATAAACACAAAGTCTACTTGTTTCCCAAATCAAAAGTAAGGCAAACCGATCCCACTTCCAAGTTAATTGTAATCCATATCTAATCAATTATTTGCAGAGGTTAACATTTCTCCCCTTTTACTCATATTCAACTGTTGACTCAAATATTTAACAGATTAGTGACTTAAAACCATTTAAGGGAAATTTTACCCAATACGAGCAGAATAAGAAGACACCGGCCAACTCAGAGGCTACAGAAAATAGGATTTGCAAAAGCGATTGTGGTTGGGTCAAGTATGCATGTGAGAAGGTCCCCCAACAATTGGAATTGTTAACAGGCGACCGAAGACAACCACAAATTCCAGATGGAGCATATAGGAGAATTCATCCTCGCAGAACCAGGATGAAGAGAAATGATCTGTCGTCCTCATTTTCGCGCGTTGGACTCGGAAAGCAAATTCACAGACATAAGTCAGAATCTCAGCATGGACAACAGAAAGTCATTAGAACTAATGTCAGTAAATGGCATCATCTTTCAAAATCTGCCAGACACTCACTTATGGTGACCGCAAACCAGGGGATTATTGATTTCATTCATTCCTTTAAGCCATGAACCACCCCTGCGCTGGGTAACATTTCACAAAGTAGGTTAGTGCCGGAAATGATGCTGGTTGTCGACAGTGGGGTAAATATACTGACTGATAGCTCTGCAAAGGGATTTGAGTGTGCTCATCGTTTGTACCGGAAGTGTTGAAAGCTAACTTCGGTTGTGATTTTCTGACAAGATACGCCTGATTTAACACCATCAAACTAAATGCGCATTGATTGATGTTGAAATACAATTTAATTAGGAATTGATTGTGTTACTAGTTTCAGTGGAATATACAAACCTTTGCTGGTCTACGACCAATATTTGAAGACTTTTTAATACATGTTCCCATGCCCAGTCATTAATGAACAACATTAAATGGAGGTTCAGACCGGTCATTCTATACTGCTGTTGTAAAAAGTTCAACATGTTCAAGGCCGATAATCAAAAAGCACGGATTTAGGTAACCCCATAGCAGTTGTCAAAATTATCTTTAATTGCGGATATTCTTTCAAAAAAGTACATTAATTACTCTATTTTTTAGGTAAAAAAAAGGCTTATTAATGAAGAAGAAAAAGCTTCTCAAAATTTGAGGTTCTGAGTCGGCATAAAACTGTAGGTTCTTCTACTCGTGAGAGAACAGAAGCACGCACAACACATGTAGTTGATCAGCAAACTTGGGGTTGCTACCACTGTGGGCTGTCGTGAGAACTGGAGTCATTTTTTTCCAGTAGTTCAAAAGAAATGTAACAGTTTTGAAATTTTTTCATTATTCCGGAACAGTAAAACTTAAAAAGGTTTTTTTATTCATTCCAAGTTTCCTGTTAAGAGTTTGTTTGTTTCCTGTTAAGAGTTAAGTTTGTAGACAAGAGACGTTTATGACCATTTAAACGTTTAGGAATTCGTTTCATTGTGGGAGAACCACCTGCATTTGAAAACTGACTTCGAAACAGACATTTTCTATAACACACTGAAAGGAATTAAGTAAGTAGATAGGTGCTGTCTACTGCGTACAGGGTGGAGACAGGATATATATTTTTTTCAGCAGATTGCTGACCTTTGTAAACACAAATACTACGTACAGCACAGCGCCGAAGTTTAAGGTCATCGATATCCTTTTGCTGTGAGATTTCGAGAAAATTCTGAAATTTTGCGATGGCTGGAAGTTGAAAATCAACTACCAGAAACCCTGTTCCAAGTCCCGTAGCCTGTAAGCTTCGAGAGATATGAACAAAAGCTAGCAAAAGCTAACATGACCGTTAGCTGCGAAAAATGTAGTGCGATATTTGGGTATTTTGTTAAACCAGCTTCTGTATTGTAATTAAAATGTAAATAAACCAAGAAAGTTGTTTAACAGTATCCAACTTAATTCCAGAGTGAGGATTATCTGCTACACAACCTTGGTACGACCAATTATGGTGTAAGGCTATCCACTGTGGTTCAACTTGAATCCTTCCCGGATGAATGAGGGTGTTCGAAAGAATATGTCTACGTTCCTCCTATAAAATGTATTGGACCATAGAGTCTTAGTAAATGAATTTTTACGCTAATGAAGCTTTGCACAGCAAAGCAAAGGGGATAATTTTATAAGTAAGCTGATTTAAAGGCATTTTGCACAAGCTATGATCTCGAGCTAAAACTCGGAGTTAACTACCTAACAGACGTATTTCATAAAAGAGCGCACCGAAGGGAATTCATACCACTAAAAGCGTTTATTTAGAACACCTTAACCAGATTGATTTGATCCAAAATGTGGTGTGATGTCTACTTGATATCAGGTGGTAACACCGACAGTGAATAGGCGCCAGCTCTATAGGAGCAATGTAGAAAGCGTAAGTGTGGGTGATCCCTGGATTCCTACATCCAAACCTCTTGGCAATGGAGAAGTGAAATTGAGAAGGGTATAGAAGATTTTGCTGACTAGAGAGGCATGTTGGTTAAGGGCCAGGTCCACCCCGGACTGTAGCGCCACAAGAAGAAGAATAAAAAGAAGAATAAGAAGAAGAAGAAGAAGAAGTAGAAGAAGAAGAAGTAAAAGAAGAAAAAGAAGAAGAAGAAAAAGAAGAAGAAGAAAAAGAAGAAGAAGAAAAAGAAGAAGAAGAAGAAGGAGAAGAAGAAAAAGAAGACGAAGAAGTAAAAGAAGAAAAAGAAGAAGAAAAAGAAGGAGAAGAATAACAAGTAAAAGAAGAAAAAGAAGAAGAAGAAGAGGAACAAGAGGAACAAGAAGAAAAAGAAGAAGAAGAAGAAGAAGAGGAACAAGAGGAACAAGAAGAAAAAGAAGAAGAAAAGAGGAAGAAGAGGAAAAAGAAGAAGAATAGGAAGAAGAGGAAAAAGAGGAACAAGAGGAACAAGAAGAAAAATGAGAAGAAGAAGAAGAAGAGGAAGAAGAGGAAAAAGAAGAAGAAGAAGAAGAGGAAGAAGAAGAAGCAGAAGGAGAAAAAGAAGAAGAAGATAGAAGCTTTAATTGATACCTAGAGCCACATCGAGTGCCCCAACTGCTGTCATAAAGCTGATTGTTGGTCCCCTTCGGTAAACTAACATTTCGAATAAGTAAAGATAGGTGAGCTTGTAAGAAAAGAAAACAAGTTTGTAACTCAGTCAACTAGCTCCAATAGGTACAGTGTTTCATAAATGTATCCCACGGTTGAAAACATCATTTTGCGCTATGAATTACGTAGCAGATTACAACTTACGCAGTATCTAGAAATACGGTTTGAAGTTATGGGTCACGCCCGAGGCTGAAACTAGGTATTCTTACGTCAGCCAAAAAGACAAAAACACGCTCGGTTTCTGCGCTTGAAAACAAAACCTAAATATTGCCCAAAATTACTTCTGAGTTACCGACAATATCCCTTCACGGAAACGCTATTTTCTCCAAATATAAAAAAGTAATCACTTCCGACACAATTTACAAGCTTCATGAAGAATTAATAGCTTAATAAAAGCAGACAGAATTTTTTACACCGATGGCTCGCAAAGGAAAGATCTTTGCTGTACCTATGTAGAATATCAGCCTGACGCGCAATTTTCTGCTATTCGTCTTCCGGACTATGCAGACAACTACACTGCCGAGCTAGCTGCAATTTTCAAAGCTATTTCGATAGCTCAACTATGCTCTGAACGTTCCTTGATTCTAACAGATAACTTTGGTATACTGAAGGGATTATGTAACGTTACAAATAAATGTCCATCTCTCCAAATTTTAAGCAACTGCTTGTACCACCATACAAATAGTATACTTGCCTGTATACCCGTACACTGTGGAATTGAAGGTACTGACGCCACTGACCTCGCAGTCAAAAACGCTAATCACTACTTCCTTATCATCGAACTACCGAAACTGTACCCTCTGTTGAAAAAGGCGTTCGCACATCTTCAAAGACAAAACATTGTGGGAAAGTGGAAAAACTCCGAAACCTTTCTTCGGAAACACTTACCCGTAGCCAGTCGTACAGCGTATAACCCGTCATTAAGTAGAGAAGAATGTGTAAAACTATTCAGAGTCAGAGTAGATGAGACTTTGTTCACTAGCTAATGAACCTAGAGAGGTATGCCCGTTGTAGAACATCGCTTACAGTATGGCATATTTTTGTTGAGTGTCCTGTCAAGTAGACTCATCTAAACAGTCCCCAGCTGAATTCATCGCCGACGTTCTAAGTCCTTCAGATATCAATTAAATCCGTCGAATTAAAGCAGCCACATCCGCCCACCAGAAGTTTGAGGAGATTTGACTAAGTGCCACCAAGATTGAAATATTGTTTTCATGACGACTAATGTAATAAATTAATACCTATATATATTTATAAAAACAAATGTAAGACTAAAAAACGGCATCGTATGGTATGCCGTTTGTATGTGTATGTATAACATATTATATAAATTTATTTATTTATTATTTATAAATTTATTTGTGAGTTAGTTCAATAAATAAATAAATTAATTAATACATTTTCAAGTAAATACCGTGCACCAGAATTGAACTAAGGAGAAATAGCGGTATTGGATATGAGGGAAGGTATTTAATTTTGTTTTCTGTTTTAAATTTTCCATTCGGGCATTCGAGAATATAGGAAAGATTTTCAACCGTCGATGATTAAAAATGAAAGAGGAGTTATTTTTATTATAACAAATATGTTTTTGTCGCAGTGTGTGCTGAGAACCTGGAAGGATCATTCCTGCAGACTCATTAACGGCGATGACGGCCCTGATTCCGCTTGGACGATGATAGACAAGAAGTCCGTCACCCCGACTTAGATGAGGTGAAGACAGCAATATTCAAACTGAAGTTGAATAAAACTGCCCGCAGAACTATTTAAAGCAGCTGGAGGTGAGTTAGCTAGGCGCATTCTTAACATCGCCTACAAGATCCTCTCTGCCGTATTGCGTCTGAAACCGTTTGTTCATAACCTGATAGGTCCATATTAGTGTATTTTCAGGCCAGGAAAGTCCACTATAGACCAGATTTTCACTTTACGGCAGATTCTGAAAAAGACCCAATAAGTGCAAATCGACACTCACCACCTTTTCGTCGAGTTTAAGGTCGCATATGAAAGTGTGCATAGAGACGAGTTATACATTGCCATGTCTAGTTTTTGCATTCCTATCAAACTGGTCAGATTGTGTAGGATGACGATGGAGAACTCTCGCTGCTTCGTCAAGGTCGGTAACGAACTCACCGAGACCTTAAATGCCAAAAAAGTTTTTAGCCAAGGCAACGCACTGTCATGTGACTATTTCAAAATCGTCCTCGAGAAGATCGTGCGTAACAATCTGACACAAGTCAACACCAGAGGCACGATCTTCCAGAAGTCAAGAGGCAATTGAGTAATAAAGTCCTCTCTCGACGGACTAGGCTTACTTTATATAATAGCTTGTACATCCCAGTCCTACTCCATGGCGCGGAAACCTGAACGTTAGCAAAAGCAGATGAGGAAGCCCTTAGTCTTTTCGAGAAAAAAGTTTTGTGTGCGATTTTTGGTCCTGTTTGCGTTGATGACATCTAGAGGAGAAGATATAATGACGAGCTTTATGCGCTGTACAGCGACATGCGCCTGATCAAGCGTCTACGGATACAACGCGTAAGATGGCTAGGCCATGTAGAGCGTATGGACACCACTGCTCCGGCCCGAAAAGTCTTTTAATCGGAGCCATTGAGACCACGCAACAGAGGACGACCTAGACTAAGGTGGCGCACACAAGTGGAGAAGGACCTCAACCAACTTGGAATGCGCAACTGGAGACAGCTGGCGAAAGATCGTGCTGGCTGGAGAGGCATGTTAGGCCCAGGTCCATCCCGGATTGTAGCGCCACAAAAAGACGAAGAAGAATATGTTTTTGACTTGTCTGTCATATGTTTCACAAAAACGATCGCTTCGTTACTCATTTCTCCACTTACTATTTGACTGTTTCCATAGATTAAAATGATCCACACAGAAGGTGGAGTTGATATTCTGGACAAATTGGTTGCGACACATCGATGCAATAGAAAAGTAAACAGATGGCTTTCTACTCTTTTTTCCAAAATGCTTGTTATGTATGTTCTTGCAAAGAAAAATCACGAACTTGATAAGTCAATTTATGTTTCATATATCGAGCAACGAAAAAGAGTGGCACGAGGTGGAAATGCACAATGTGTTGCGAACAGTATCAGAAATCAATTTCCATCAATTTTTGTTCAATGCAGTTCAGTGAGTACTGCCACAAATGAAATTATTGTCATTGGTCTATCAGCCGGTCTTCACAAAAGAGCTCGTTGCCTGTTTTATTCACACTCAAATTCAAACAAACTCTCCGCACGATGTGATGGCGGTTTAAAATATGTCTGTCCTTTACTCTATTTCAGAATTTGCGAAAAATGCGCATCAAGGACTACAGAACTATTTTGTTTTCCTTTTTACTTGATTCTTTAATGTCTGGGCAATATTTGGCTTTCTTTTTATGCAAATATAAATATGAAATCCTCTTTTCCTACGTAAGTTAATAAGGATATTTTGAATAAATAATTTTCAATAAGCCAATGGACCTTAATGCCAATATGTGGTTCAATTTGACCCACGAGGAACTTTAAAGCTACTCGAAATAAGGGACTGATGAAAGTTAATTAATTTCTGAAATATATAAATTGTCAGAGTATGTTAATAGCTAGAAATTAGTAAAGTAAAAAAAAATAGGAATATAAATTTGAAAAAAAAATCAAAGACCCTGAAATGTGATTCACAAAAATTCCAAATGTTGTATGTTTGTCCTCTGTGCCAATCAAACATGTTGACTGACGTGTCAAAAAGGACATGTGGGCACACCACTCATTGCAGTAGAAATATCATTCGCTACTCCTACAAATTCGCATAGAACGAAGATTACTCGTTCTATGTATAGACCAATGACAAATGAAACGATATAAGGCAGTAAGTGCACCCCCGAAATCAATACTTTATCTTTAATAGTGTCCTATAACGTGCAGGGTATTACGAGTAGTAAATGGACCCCTTTTAAATGCTATGTCTCCTAAAACACTTTGTGTGTACAGCAACACTCCCGTTACAACACAGTCCTCTTAGATTTCCTACAGACACCTAATGGCTCGAACCCTTCGGACAATGAGCATTTATTACATTTGTAGCCTTAAGCTACTTATATCTAAATTGTATCCTGTGAAACAGTTAGAGTTACAAACCAATCATAAATCAAAGATCATCTAACATCCATTAAATGTGTACATGCCCCCAGAGGATAATATTCCATTCCATGTTAAATTTTACAACCTCCCACGAATGTCCCACCAGGCACAACAAAATCCTCTAAACAAACCTGATAGCAACGGACATCTCTTAACTTTCTCCAATACCAAATAAGCATTTAAAAATTCAGGCAAGAAAATAAATGCTTTCCCTTTAAGAACTTCCAGGACTGATCCATCTGTGCCGTCATTGATTACTTTTTAATTTCCTGGGTAAAAATAAAATCCCATAGTCCGAACGAAAACGAGTCTCAACTAACGAGCGCGTTATCTGGACTGAATTTATTTCGTTTCGGAAAAAGAATCCTTTTAGAAACCAGAAAAAAAACTTCAGGAACTTAGAGATGGATCAAGAGGATTGCACCCAAGCGTTTAAGTCAATCAGAGGACTGATATCTTCAGACCGAGTCCTCTCCGGAACTGCTTGAGATACAATCCGAAGACTGCTGAATTAGATTAAGAAATACACAGTAAAAGAAAATGTGCAACTGCATCTGTGACTCCAATTGCATTCGCTCATTAAATTTATTTAGCGCACCAATGCCTGGTCAAACTTCTGCGAAACGAGGTCGTATCAGATCAACTTGTCATGTCCCTAAAGAAGGACGGACGATTCTCCTCGCCATTGTGCCTGTGTGTTATTTATTTGTCCGTCGCAATGTTTGTGTGAGTGACAAATAACCATGACCGCAGTTTTTAAAGGGAATCGAAATGAAATTTGAGTTCATTAAGGATACTCTTGTGGGTCAAGCGGTTATTGCAGTGATGAGTCATTGTAGCAGTTTAACTAAAGGGAATTGAACGAAACAGAGGGCGGCTATGGGTGGAGAAGAATTTATGTTGAACAGTAGCGGCGCTTGAATGTTTATGTAGAGAGAAATGGAAATGAATTTAATTATCACCGTACACAACTTCGACCCACGCTATGTTTCTCGGTAATTTTTTTTTCCTTCTCACTGTCTTATGTTTCCACTCATTTGAATTGAAAAATGCAGTTGAAAAAAAATAAAAATAATGCACAATGCAGCCTCCAAAATTTGAGCACAAACTGATTACGGTCATGATTAGACGTCATTGTTTATGTACCGCATCAAAATGTACATTTTTTAGCAATCCATATTCTCTCAGGAAACTTGGGGGAAGCAGAAACTTAAACTCTCGTTAACGAGCAAACTGAAATATTTAATAATGATACTTATATTACTCCTAGCGCAGCGTTTGTTCGATCGAATACCATAAAAGGCTTTCTGAAAACTCTGAAGGTCAAAAAAACTGGTGGCATGGACGGTATTAGAAATATATTTTTAAAACGCCTGCCTCAGTCAGGCATAAAATTTCTCACATTTATAATCAATGCATGCCTCAAGATGCATCGTACCGATTATAAAACCAGGAAAGCCTGCAGAGAACCCCAGTAGTTATCGGCATATTAGTCTGCTTAGCAGTGTTAGTAAAATCTTGGAAAAGGTTTTGAAAAAGCTAATTCTGGAATATACAATGAATAATGCAGTATTTCCAAATACTCAGTTTGGTTTCAGGCAGTTCCATAATACTTCCCATCAATGTCTTAGGATATGCAATCACATCAAAGCTAATCGGTTAGTAGGCAAATCTACAGGTATGATCCTGCTTGATGTGGAAAAGGCCTTCGACACAGTCTGGCATGAAGGACTTATTTACAAAATGCTCAATCTACACTATCAAAATAGTCCAAAGTTTTTTTACACGCTCGTTTCTTTCAAGTTTACGTTAATAGTTCTTCGTCAAGTCCCCATAGCTTTTCCATGGGTGTTCCTCAAGGCTCGGTACTTGGTCCTATACTGTACAATATATATACATCTGACTTTCCACATCTACCAAATTGCCAAGTGGCACTCTTTGCCGACGATACTGCTGTATACACCTCGCATGAGTATGCTCTCAACGTTGAGAATATACTTAAAGATGCAAGTGAGATAATACTCAGTTATTTTAATAGGTGGAAAATAAAAATTAATTCTGAAAAAGCTCAAGCTATATTTTTCACCAGAAAAAGAAAACCTTGCTTTCTTCCTCAGAGTCCAATCCCTATTTTCGGAAGCCAGATAAGCTGGAATATATCGCTGAAATATTTAGGGGTACATTTAGATTCTAAGCTAATCTTTAGTTGCCATGTTACGCAAACTTTAAAAAAGATAAAGATTGCAACCACTTTATTATATTCATTAATAAACAGGAAGTCACTTCTATCGACTGAAAATAAAATTATTATATTTAAAGTCATCTTCCAACCAATATTAACATACGGCTGCCCTGTATGGGGAGGTATGGCAAAATGTCATTTAAAGAGGCTTCAAATAGTTCAAAATAAAACATTAAAAATGATCTGCAACTTACCGTGGCATTTTTCTACAAATGAACTGCATGCAAAGGCTGGTGTTGAACTGATTAATGATCGTGTCGAAAAAATTATAAATAAATTTTATATTCGTTGTTCTCTTGCTGATAACCCTCTTATAAACAATCTTGCTGTCAATAATATATCAAATTATTAAAGTGTTATTCATATGTATCTATTATATTATTTACCTACAAGTTTATTGTTTATTTATTTATCCATCTTTTTAATCACTTGTTATTTATTAATTGCTTATTGCTATTTATTTATTTACTTATTCAGTTATCGATATTTTGTTATTTATCATTTTTCTATTGTTTATTTATTTATTTATTTATTTATTTATTTATTAATTAATTTATTTATTTATCTATTATCTATTATATTTATTTATCTATCTGTTTTGTTTTTCATATTTTTACTTATTTTATTTATAAATTATTTATTTTTGTTTGCATGTTAACATGTTTATAAATAAATTATTTAACACACAGTATTATCTTATTTATTGATACAACAGTTTGCTTTGTACAACTGTAGTTCTTATATATTATTGGTATTAATACCTAAATTTTTTTTTTGTTATGAGGTTTTTTCTTGCGCTTTTCCTCTAATATGTCATCCTTAATGTTTCATAAACTTTTTTTGTTCATACATATAACTATTTTTTAGTAGCAAGGTACTTATGTGCCAAGTCTCTATATGTAAAATGTGCAATACTTAATTGTAAAAATTAATTTTTATGTGCCTAATAAAGATCTATCTATCTATCTAAGAGAGTAACAGAACTAAATGAAGCAAGAACACTTCACGTTTCAGCATTACATTTACCACGAAACCGATTTTATTTCTTGAGTTAACTTTTTCTTCGAATGTTATGCAAATAACGATTTAAAATAAAACAAAAAATGGATGGATGTGTTCATTTAACTAAATTAAGACTGAAACACAAAACAAAACGATGAAAGTTTCAAAAGTAACTTTGTACCATTTTGTGTTTTTAAGGCACAATTTCAGTGCATTCGTTTATCTGTCAGTTGAATATTCCATGTTATATAACATTAGTAAACTATTAAGAGAAGGTGAATTTGAAAAAGTCATGAATATTAGGTGTGTTCCAGTACCTTGTGTACCAAACTCTGAGGTCTGTCATTTGTTAAGGAGTGGGGGTAATTCTCAGAAAGAGGCAATGTACGGGAACGCCAAAAAACCAAATGTGTAACGTATGTCATTAAGAAATTTCAAATTCACTGTTTCGCTTCAGAAAAATTAAACAACAAAAAAATTTAAGACACATGCACAAAATTAATGGTCCTTGGCTCACTTATCTCTGTACGCACCCAATTAATTTGACATAGAAACTAACAACCTATCCACACAAATGTCTTGTGGAAAAATTTGCAGGGTGGAAAAATATTTTACTCTCGAGAGAGAGCGCTCATTTTACGTAAAACCCATTTTTTCGGTATACGGGAACGGACTTTGTGTTGGTTTGTGTCGTTTTGTACTGTTTTGTATTGTTTGTTCGACTACGGAAACACACATATTAATACTTCATAATTTAGAACTGAGAAGGCGTCAGAATGTGACAAATTGTTTCATTCCTATAAGTGAAGCTTCCATTACAAATTTTCTCACTCGATGTACGGATTGTTAAAAAGTGATCTGCAAATATAACTTTACTGAATAAATGGTATTAATTCGGGAAGATTAGATTTTTTAACTTTTTCTTCTTCATGTGGCGCTACAGTCCGAGGTGGACTTGGGCCTCAACCGTCATACCTTTCTATTTCGCACGATCTCTCGCCAGTTGCCTCTAATTAACTCTTGTATGTAGTGCGCCAGGTAATGTGACTGAATTTTATGAATCACGTGATTCAAAAATCACATCCGTAACATTATTTATGGTGTCAACGGAAACACTGATGGAGAAAAGACCACCTTGTGGCAGGATGGCGGCTAACAGACCCAGGTTTTGAGGGAGCACTTTGGGCTAGGCAAGGCGGTTAGGGGACTGTCCCGGCTCAGTGTGATGATGCAAAACTCAACCGGCCGCTACGACCCAGAGAGCGGCAGAGGTTTTAGGAAGACCGTGTATCAAAGCAAAGTCGGATGATTGCCCCTCAAGCTTGATCTCTGTTTTGCTACTTCGGTAACTAAGACGTTTAGTCTTGACTTATCTACAACTCTTGTAAAAAGAGAATCCATGATATAAGGCGTAAAGGCGGGTGATCACGTCAAACCAAATCCCACATCTGCAGATAGTGCTGGGACACCCAGGACATCAGTGGCAACTTCTTTGATGATTTCTTGATAACTATACCATTCGTCTTTAAACGTCTGTGCGGGCAGTGTTGAACTCTGAGCGATTCAAAGGCAAAGGTCCCAGCGATCAGTTGCGATCGTAGCTTTCTGCTGTCAAACCGTATTGGCTTGTCTCCACTCCATTGCTCTCACGATATTCGGGTTCTTACCTTGGCACCTGCAGTCGAGTCGACGTTGCCATTTTTATTTGCACATAGAGAATATTGAAGTAGTGTCTAGCGTCAATCGCAACGTGATCAATCCGATTGACAGTTGATTAATGTAGGAAACCACTAAAGAGATAAAAGTGATGCTTGACTCTATTTACAACTCATTTCTTGTGCCTTATTCGCATGCGTTTATAGCGGAGAGTGGAGTGGAGAGTTTCATCAAGGTTATACGATTTTGACAAACGGATTAACGGATTATGTAACGAATTGTACAATACCAGAGTAAATTACAAATGTAAACCAATTTTGCTTTTTGTTTAATTGATTGATTATATTAATCAAGGGATTGCAAGGTTCCTTTATCGATTTTGAGGTGTGGGAGAGGTTCCGACCTGAGGCGAAGCCCAATAGCCTTAGTCCGGATGTGATATCGTGCAAATTGTGGTTCCCATGATTCCAGCAAAGATGTCTTCTTTTCCCAGCTCAGTGTCGAAAACAATCTTGGTTTCATAGCAAGAAAATCGAAAGTATGTTCTTTCTAGGAGATCATCCTCGGAGCGCAAATTAGGCTAATGCTCCCAAATTTAGCCTTGATGCGGATTGTAATAGGCGTTTACCTACGGGATAAAAGCTTAAGACATTTTTCTAAGTTTACCTATAACAACAAAAGCTGCCTTCTCTTTCTGTAGCAATAACTGAAGTAAATAACGCATTTCCTTATTTATCATCATATTTATTATTTTCCAACATGTCAACTGTACCTAAATTTTGCACCACCACCTTTTATAACTTTTATTCTGTCATTAGTATTCGCTTGTTTAATAAACTTCCGGAAACAATTAAAACTTAAAATGTATACAAATGTATAAGATTTATACAAAATTGGCTATTTTACCTCAGCTATAATAAGATTGAATCCCTTTTTTCCATCTAATATTTTGGTCTAGTTGTTATATATTTTAGTTTAAGTCTTGATTATTTTTTATTTTTTTATCTATTATTCTATTCATTATTTGTTTAAAGTTTTATATAAGTTTTATTATCGTTATTCCCTTTATTGATTTATTTATTTATTATTATTTAAGCTTCCCCCATATAAAGATACAAGTATTTGTTAGAATAAATTAAAATGACATTCAACTCTATTTTATTACATAAACAAAATATAGAATGTCATCAAGTAAGTAATAAAAAACATATTCTTTTGTCCGGCCTATCCCATGTATATGTTTAGTTAAGGTAGTTTCAAGTTATTTTAAGGTAGTATGTAAGTTAGCATATAAGTTTTAACTAAAAAAATGTTCAGTTATTAAGTTTTTTCTTTAAAATTTGTCCTTATAATAAGTAGTAAACATAATGATAATGAACTCCATAAATATATGAAATGTAAGGTTAGGTCGAATGACAATAGATTAAGCATAAGTTTAGCTTAGAGCGACCGTCGAGGGCCAGTAAGTTAGATTGTAGAAAAAAAAACTAGTTTTAATTTTTTGTATAGTACGTAAGTTTACCATAAATTGGAAATAAAAATGTATTAAAAATGAACTGGCCTATCCCATCACACTTCAAGGATGGCAGTGATGTCTGCTTTTTAGTAGTCTGGGGCCTCCGCAACTTCTTGGGTCTGTTAAGGGACAACACATTCCTCAGGCAGAATCGAAAATCGTTGCATTTAGGCAGCTTGCTTAGTTCATCCAGTTGATCCTAGGTGTGCCACAAGGTTCTGTGTTAGGACCTCTATTGTTTTCAATGTTCAACAATGACCTTCCACAGGTAGTTCAAAATTGTAACGTACACATGTACACAGATGATGTATCGATTTATTTGGCACGACCGATGGGTTTGTGTGAGGACTATATTGCAAGAATCAATGAAGATCTTCGTAATATTGGAGAGTGTGCGGCAATCAATAAATTGAAACTCAACCCACTGAAATCTACAAGTCTCATATGCGCACGAAGTACTGTTGATATAAGTGAACTTTCGCCTATAGTTCTAAATGAAAATATCATTTCTACTGAAACAAATGTTAAATATCTTGGATATTATATCAATTCCACCCTTACGTGTTGTGATGCAGTCAGAAATACCATCAAAAACATTTACGCTGGCCTGCGATACCTGCGACAGTTGTCCTACTTTTTAAACAAGCAATTGAAAATTCGTCTTTTTAAAAGTCTGTTAATGCCATTCTTAAATTACAATTGTTCGGTGTATCCTTATTTTGATTATAAGTGTAACAGAAGGTTAAATGTAGCGTTTAATAACTGTGTTCATTTTATTTATAATGTTTTATATATATTGTAGTGTTACTCATATAAAAACGAATGTTCTTGGTGTAGATCTGGAAGATTTTCTGAAGTATCGTAAATTATACAAAATTATTCATCATAAATGTAATAATTATCTACGAGACTTTCTAACATTTGCTCATTCCTCACGTGGCCTGAAATTAATTTTACCTCGTTTCACACATTGTGTTAAAGAACAATCCTTTTTTGTTTCTGTAATTCGCATGTGGAACTGTCTTCCGCATAAATTGCAGACGATTAATTCATTGGCCGAATTCGACAGAAAATTGTTTTCATATATAACTAATAACAATATCACAACATAAATAAACCTTTAACTTTTGATCTCATTTTACTTTATTATATAACATATGTTCCTCCCTGCAACTGTAAATTGAATTTAATTATGTACATATGCAACTTTTTCTTTTATGTTATCTCTTTTCTATGCTTCTAAAAGATATATATATCTTGTAGCATTATGTTAAAATTATAACTTAATAAATGAAATTATAAAAAGAAATGAAATGATCCGTTTTCATATGTGAGGCACGTCGTTATCCCTGGAAAATTGTTTAACATGAACTAAAATTTTAGTTGGTAACTTTTTCTTTTGCTATACTGTTACAGATCGGATTGACGTCTAATGATTTTTGCTTAGCTTTTGCCTTAAAAATTTTTCGGTTTTTTACGTTTATTTATTCGTATTTTGGTATATCATTTATTAGCTAGGTTATATTTCTCGAAAAAGATCGTTGAATCGTTTACAGTGTTAAAGAAATTTGTCTTCTTGCAGAAATTGAAAACAGTGACGGGTGCCTGAATTCTTTCCTAACAGTTTAAGGAACTTTATCCCATTTCGAAGGAGGGCCATCAGATTGTCACTGATTATGAAAAATGCATTGCAACAACCCCAAGCGCAAAAAATTGTATGCCAAAACCTCGTCAACCATTCAAATCAACAGCAAAACCGAATATCCATGGCGCGAAGGTAAGGCTTTGTATTTGATGGGATCAGAGGGGTGTGCTTAAACCGGGTGACACCATCACTGGACCAGCTACCGAACACAATTAATCCATTTGAAGAGAGCAGTAGCCGAAAAACGCCAGGAATATGCAACCAGACAGGAGGCAATATTTTTGGAGGAGGCAATGATTTTCCATCATGACAACGTTCAACCTCACGTTATTATTCCGGCTGAGAACTAATTGGAAAACGGTGGATGGAAAGTTTTATGCAACCCGCCTTATAGCACAGACCTTGCCCCTTCCGACTGCCATTTGCTCTGGTCGATGCAGAACCAGTTCACTGAAACACAGTTCACATCTGAGCAGAATATCAAAAATTGGCTTGATTCATTCTTTTCAGCCAAGCCGAGCCAAGCAATTCTTTTGGGATGGGATCCACAAATTTCCGGAAAGATGAGAAAAATTAAGTTATAAGCCCAATGTGTTATTTTTTCATCTCAAATAAAATCCGTTTAAAAAATGATACAAAACTTGCTCGTTTAAAAGTAATTAAAAAAATGTAATAAAATACGCTCAGATCAACCACAAGAAAACCGTTAACCAAAAGAATCCCAGGGAGATCAATCGAGGTCTCATCCCTTTTTTACCGCATTTAAACTTTCAATTCGTATTGTTGATCCATCACACGATTCTTTTGAAAGCAGTAAAATTTCTTTCAAAGTCCGCTTCAGCTATAGGGATTAGCCCGCACTGAAGGTGTAATAAAATCTTATTAAAATTGCAGCAAGCCCCGGCGAGAAATTTACCTCCGACAACTGGCAGACCAAGAAGCTTTAAACTCTTGCTTAATGGCAACCCAAAACAAACAACAGCCATAAGTTCTATTTTGTGTATTTATCCGGCAAAAGCTGTTGCTTTGGTTTTCAACACTTTTTTCTCATCTTGGGAAAGTTTTGATTTATGGTCTGAAAAGTTTCGATAAGTGAGAGTCGGGATTCTTTGGTCGTAGGTCGGTGACTGGATTATCTGTTTCACTTTAATAAAATTTCTATAGACAGTTGCCAGGCTGGACAACCAGTTAAATTTTAATGAAATAGTTATCGTGCATTTGTATTTAGATTTATATTAATAACTTCTTTATTACTCGCTTCTTCCAAAATATTTTAAACATCTCTCCTCTTAATCCCTGATAAATGTGGTTGGAAAAAATGGCAGCACATGTAGGCATTTAGAGCCTCCAAAAATTGTAATGAGAAGAAAACGCGATTTTCATTTTTTTGTGATTAAAAAATTGTGGAGCATTAGCGACAAAAGTAAGAACACGGAAATTGTTTACACGAATAAATAAAAAATCCCGTGAAATTTAGCTCATACTGTGTATGAAACTGCCTGTCTATTGAGTTAAATAAATATACTGTTTTGTAAGGCCAGAGGCAGATTTGACAAAAGGGCCACAGCTGCTGACAAATTATGGGTTAATGATCCCAACAAAAGACCTTAGAGAGCTGAGGTCAAAATCGCCAAACACGCAAAACAGGTTTGACTTATATGCCTCTCACAAACAAACGAAATAAGCTATATAACTGAAACTGTAAAGATATGTTCGAGACAAATGTACGCAAATAACAAAATAAAAAATAATCGATAATCGACTGTAGCCCGCAACATTTTATCAGACTTTTAACATTCAATGTCTTTTTTGATACGAAGGTTGCCTTTCATATTTCGGGATTGGACAACCCTAGTGTTGTAATCTGGCAACTGCCAGCTTTATCGTAAAGTTTGAAATTTTTTCAGTTATACATACTCAGAACGTATTGACATACGACCGCTATTTGTGGTTTACAGTAACTTAAAAGATTCATCTCGCCCAAAAAATGGAATTAAATCGTGAAAATTTGCATGCGACTATTTTATACAACTTTCGACGTTTATTACTCCACAACAGTGCATCGATGAACTTAATTCAATTTTTGGCGATGAAGCTCCATCAAGGATCAGTATTTTTCGATGGTATGCTGAATACAACCGAAGTCGTAGTTCACTCTAAGACGAATTTCGTGGAGGTCGTCCAAAATCAGTTGTAAATCAGTTCTTGCTCCGGAAACCATTGATGCTGTGCGCCAACTGATATTGCAACACCGTCATGTGACCTATCGTGAGATTTAGACAACCTTAGGCATTAGTGGGACCAGAATACATTCATAATTGCGTGAACATTTGACCGTCAAAAAAAATTTGTCCGCTTTGGATCCCACACAATTTGTCAATCACTCAAAAACAAGCTCGTGTCGATTGGTCGAAAGAAATGTTCCTAAAATAGGATCGCGGTGCTTCGAAACACGTCTATGATATCGTGACAGGTGGTGAAACGTGGATTTACGCGTATGAGCCCGAAAGTAAACAGCAGTCGACTGTATGGGTGTTTCAAATTGAACCAAATCCAACAAAAGTTGCTCGCGCACGAATCACTTCCAAGCAAATAGGCGCCTGTTTATTCGGAAAAACTGAACATGTTACAGCCGTACCACTAGAATAACGTAGAAAAGTCAATTCTGAGTGTTACACAACCATTCGTTCGCCAGTTGCTTTCCAAGAAATCAGGAAAACTAACCGCCGAAGACGGATCACTCTTCACCACGACAATGCGAGCTCTCACACATCGGCTCAAACAACTGCATTTTTGAGCACTCAAAACATCGATTTGATGAGTCATTCGCCCTATAGTCCTGACTTGGCGCCGAATATCTTCTTTTTATTCCCGTACGTAAAAGATAAAATGAGAGGTCAATGTTTTTCGACACCTAAAGAAGCGGCTGATGCGTTGATGTTTTGGAAATACCTCAATAAGAGTGGCAAAAGTGCTTGGACAATTGGTTCAAACACGTGCAAAAGTGTATAGATCATAATGAGGAATATTTTGAAAAACAATAAAGCTATTTTCGATGATAAATATTTGTTTTTGTTCTCAATCCCGAAATATAAAAGCCAACCCTCGTATGAGTATAACTCTACCAAAGTGAACTTCAATCCATCAAATGGACGTTTGCCAATTGCATGGTTCCAGAATATAAATGAGAAATGTGTTCAAAGTTTGGTTGGATATTTCTGGTGAACATTTGCGTTAAAGTATTTGCTCCTAATTGCAGTGCCCTCGTAAATTCTCAACATCCGCTTAGTAGGGTTGGGAAGTAAGTAAGTAAGTCATGTAACGAAGTAATTTTATTCTGTAATGTTTTTTTGCGCAATGACCTTTTGCCATCTTTCCATGTTCATAGAACTTCTGGCTTTTACCAGCAGAAATCCGAACCAGTTACGATTTGACATCATCATTGTAATTGAAATTTTTATCATTCAAGGAGTTTTGCAAAGGTAGAAACAAAAAGTAATCATCGGTCAGGACGATGTGGCAAAACATCCCAATCAAGATCCAACAATTTTTAACTAGTGACCAAAGATGTGTGTTGCCTTGCATTGTCTGAATAGAATACAACACATTTTCGGTTTGTCGATTCGGGCCGCTTTTCTTCAACTATATTGTTCAATTTTGTTAGTTGTTCAATATACACGCCTGAATTGATCGTTCGGTTGGTTGGTAAGAGTTCAAAGTAGACAATCCCTTTGTAATACCACCAAACTGATTTCTTTTGATGAATATTAACTTTTTAGCTTGCTCCACGATCTTTTCCGATTGACATTGTTGTAAACAACCAATTTTTCATCACCAGTTATCGTTAGTTTCAAAAATTCATTACGTTTCTTTAATAAATTGCAGATATTAATGCGTTGTGTTAAAAGATTTTCTTTCGGTTCATTAAGAACCCATATATCGAGTTTTCGTACATAGCAAAGTTTTTTATGCGGTTTTCAATGAACATGTGTGATACATGAACCTTCTCAGCAATCCCACGTGTTGAACTGTGGTGGTCCAAATCGTTCATTACTTCGATTTTGTCGTCATCAACTACAACTTGAACATCTTTCACCAGAAATTTAACAAACCAATGATACTGCCGTTCTTTTAAAGCTTCGTCGCCATAAACAGCACATAACTTTTTGTGAGCTTGCTTTATCTTGTTTTATCCTTTCCAAAAATAAAAAAGGAAAATATGACGAAAATGTTCGTTTTGATTTTTCATTTTTCAACAAACGCTAAACTAAAACTACACAACCGATCAAAACAATTTTTCTGCTGATTAACAGTTGGTATGTCAACTGTCAAATAACACATTGTTTGATATTTTGTTTACGTCAGCAATCGGCAGAAAACAAAAGCAATCTCTGAGTGAACTCCGCAATTGCTAACTTCCCTACCCACCACATTTTAGAATGTACATACAATTCGTGCAACCCGAATTGTATGTATGTACAGACCACAAGGAAGGGGCAACAAGCTTCTTTAAGAAGCTACCAGATTGTGTGAACTTGGATTTCTTCGCTTACTTTTAAATTAAATGGAGTCAACTTTTTGGTGAGAAGATTAAACGACGAACTCTATAGCTCGTGCGGTGGCATTTTTGCGGACCACTACAGACTTAAAAACATAGCTGCTTCCTTTTACGGGATATTCAAATTCTAACCATTAGGGAAAGCAATAATAACATGTTCTCATTTAAGATGGCGACGCTTTGGATGACAGATCTGGGGATAGGTTACGAAAACCAATCCGAATACTTGTGTCATTTTCAAAGAAATTCGAAGCAAATTTTAAAACGAAAACTCGGAGAAAATACAAATCGGCCGATCCTCTAGAAAATCAAAGTCGTTTGAATTTAAGTTTTTTTTTATTAGTTCAAGGATTTTTTGCAGACTAACACGCAGTTACAAAATATATTAAATTTCCTTATCGATTACACAAACGAAATAAGTTTCTAATATAATTCAAAAATGGTTTGCCATTAACACGTTTATCTTGAAAGCCTACGAAAGGAAGAAAATTTGCAGGAATGCACTGGCTGTCGCTCGAGAACTCGCGCAATGCCTACAAGGACTCAAAAAACTGCGTTTATCATACTTCGTGAAATGTCTGTATTTGGTCACTTCTTCCACTTTTGGCCATCGTGATTAAAATCATTTTTCTCCAAATCTGTAACTTTAACCAAATTTTTGCGTTTTGTAAGAAATCGTTAAAGGAAGAAGAAATGTACAGTCGACTTCTTCTTCTTGGTAAGTTCGGGAACTAACCAAATACTTGGCGTTTAATTTTTTGCTTTATTTTTAGTTCCAAGTACAATAATTTATTTCGACAGCCAGACTACAAACTAATCCTTGGGGTAATCAATTTTCATTTAAACACTTCTTTTACGTGCCCTCTGCCCCTTAATGCGATGACCAAACTCTTCAGTAGAACACTGGTATGCGTACTGGAACACAGTAAAGGCCAAAGGAACTTCGAAAGCTAATGAAATTTTCAGGAGCGGTTGTAAATACTAAATATAAGTTGCAGGTAAAGTGTATACTCATACGAATCGAGCGAACTAAACATTAGGTAGTCTAAGAGCGTCATTGAAGAATAGCTCCATTTTAAATGTTGTGCGGTGTCACAAAGGGCCCAAAATCGAAATAATTGTCCACTGTCCACTGATGCGTCAACCCAACCTCACCTATACTCGTTATTAATTTTGTTTGGAAGATACTCACCCTTCTAGGTTATTAAATTGATGGTTGTTTATAATGTTAAGTCAACCAATCAATTAGGTTCAAAATAAATTGGTTATATATAGCGTCCCAGACTAGCTGGGTATCCCATTACCAAAACGATTTCGACTCACGAGCCATATTAACCACTCTCGAAAAAATGTTTGCAAGTTAATCGATCTTTGTGCACAACATACTGCGTTTAAATATAAATAGAACACTTCGATCTAAAAAAAAAGAAAAAAAAAACGTTGTTCCAAACCCTCAATTTGATGTCCTTCCTATTTTTTAGGGAGACAACCATCAGCAAAATTAATAAAGCTCATCTAAAAATGGCTTGTAAAAGTCAAATTTACACACCTCTGACTAGAAATAGAAAACAGAAAAATTCGCTTCGCTTGCTTTTTGTGGAACAATTTAAGGACCAAAACCATGAATTGATTTTCTTAGAGAAACTTTGCCAGTGAAGTGAAACTTCTTTCGAAAAAAATGTCTAACTGAGGTTATGTTCAAACTTCGGTCGTTATGAGCAGTAAAATTTAAAGTGCGGCCATACCGAAGTGAAATTAGTTTCAGCACCAACTCTTGCTCTTTATAAACGCGGTCTTTTAGATAATTGAAGACAACCCAGTACTTGCAGATACATGAGTTATACAAAGCAGCGTAGTTAGCGTACCTACGTTGCATCAAAAAAGTGTATACATTTGAAAAAGGCTTTTCCTTTTACTCCATTAATGTTTGAAATTGAATGCCGTTTCATCTCATAGATGAAGCAAATTTTTCCAATAAAAATCGAATGAAAGTACATATTCGCCACCGCACACCGAATAACACTTGTGTACAGTGCCTTTATTGATCCAATTAAAAATATGAGATTTTTTAATTAAAACCCGTTGTTTTCGGCTAACGAATGCAAACGTGATCTGCATCCGTGATTCGTTCTCGGTAACAAGTGGATTAACAAAATAGCCAGGTTCTATTAGTTCACCAGCTAGTATTTAAACAGGTTTAAATTTCTAATTGTTTGCTAGGTTTTTTTAGTTTGTTGTGAAAACCTAAAGCAGATAATCGAACGCATGAAACTCAAATAAATGAAGAAGCGGAAAAATAATTTAGAGCTCTCACACAGGACAAGGAGAATGCAAGTAACTTTAACTAGGTTTAGCCTTATTATGTCTTGATTTTTTATTATCTTGTAAAATTATAGTTGCAAACCACAACCAACAGTGTCGCATTCAATTATAAGACTCAAACAACAATTTCGCATGATGAGCATAAGCAACCTCCTTGCGTTGACAGCAACAATATGAAATAGACAAATACGAATGTTGTAATAATAATTGGATGGCGCTGCAGTCCACTAGTCACTAGTCATTACAGTCCAACTAGTCGTGTTGTGCGTGTTAGTGTTCTCTAACATTTTTTTGCAAACTACAAGCCGCAAAGTTTGAGAAGCTTTTTCTTAGATAATTATTACTCTTTAAGTGTTGTTCTCAGCTCGAAAGAGGTCTTGGCATGAAAAGTTCGAGGAATTCAGTCCAAAAATCGAACTTAGATCTTCGGAGTCTGATCATCACACTCTACCCGCTACGCCACGACGGCTCCAAAAAATACGAATGTCAAAAATTGTTAAAACTTAATGAAAATGTATCTCTCAAAATTTTTTTAAATGCACAACACCTTGTCCGTTCAGAGTCCAGATGATGTGACTGAATTTTATGACTCACATGAATTAAAAATCACATCCGTTTAACTATTTATAGTGACAAAGGAAACACTAATGGAGAAAAGACCACCTTGTGACGGGATGACGGCTAACAGACCCAGGTTTTGAGGAAGCCTGACTGGTAGAGTAAGCTTGACCAAAGGCTATATTATGGTGTCACGGTAGGTCAGGAGCTCCTGGGACTTCGGTTCCAGCTGACCTAGCGGTAGACCCCCTTGTGGGAGTATAGTGGTGGCTGTTTACCGCCTAACATATTATATTGTACTGTGCTAACTTTCTAGTTTTTGTTCACTCTTGGGTAGCGAAGGCGGTGAGGGGACTATCCCGGCTTAGTGTGGAGTTGCATTCTCAACCGAGCGCTGCGACCCAGAGAGCGGAAGAGGTTTAAGGAAAGCCTCGCATCAAACCAAGATGGGTTCATTGTCCCTCAAGCATGATCTCAATTCGGTGCTAGGCCTTTTGTCTTGCGTTATCTGCCACTCTTTTGAAAATGTACCCCGTGAAATAAGCCGTCAAGGCAGGCGATCACCTAAAACCACATCTGTCCGTTCAGAGTCGTGTTTACATTTTGACTTCTTCCAAAACCAACAAAAATATAACTAAACTATAGACAGTCTCCCCTATCATAAATCATTTTTAAAGAGCCTGTCTATAGGTCCCTTAAAACACGCCTATTTATTTAAATGATTTGTGTCTAGAATTCACACTTACAGAAGACTTATGTTCAGAGTAAAGTTTCGAACTGTCAGCGTTGTAGCTCAGGAATTTGTTCCGCACGAAACAGTACAGACCTACAGTTTTTTGCCGACTCCGAAAGGCAAAGTTTGAGAAGCTTTCTTAGATAGCAGCTCGAAAGAGGTGGCGCCGTGAAAACTTCGAGGTGTTCATCTGGGAATCGAACCTACCCCTTCGGCGTGTGAGCGTCGCATTCTACCCACTACGCCACGGCAATATACAAGACCTACATACACCCAAAACTTGAGTATAACGCTTCTATTTGGTCAGGTGCATCTAAGACCTCCCTGCACCTGCTGGATAGAATTCAAAAGCGAGCGATAAAACTTATAGGTCACAGTACGGCGCCAAGGCGGCCTGTAAAATTAATTACTTTAATTTGGTTTGGCATTTCAAAATAAAAGACTGACATCTTAACGTTACTCCCAACTATTCTTTGAATTTAATTCTATGACCACTGTTCTGTTCGAAATGTTTATCGCATTTATTTTAATGAAGCTCACTTTTGATTGAACAGATATGTACGTCAATAAACAAAACTGAAACCTCATCTACATCGTTCATCGACAAAACACTACTGTTTGTTGTGCCCTTATGGGTTGTTGAATAATTGGTCCTGTTCATCTTCAAAAATTATGCTGTCCAGAATATTACAATCAATTGTGACCGCCATAGAGCCATGTTTACTCACTTTTTCGTAAATCAATAGAGGAAGCATGATGTACAGGACGTGAGGTTTCAAGAAGACGGCACAAAATGTAAAACAGTTTGTGGCACAATTAATTTATTGGACGTTGCGGTTAGCGCATACTTTCGAGACCATGGATTTACCTTCCATTGATTTAAGACTCTTGCTAGTCTACGTCGAAACGATTGACCTGTGAGTGGACAAAATTCGCTGCGCTGCTGCCACATATGTCGAAAAGTCATGGAAAGTTGAAGCTTCAGAATAGAGAACGTAAAAGCAAGCGGTGGCGGTCATATGTCAAAAATATTGTTTGAATTTAAAATCCAGAAAATCATCATCTAAAGTAGATTTCTTGTCTATTTCAAATAATTAATTTTGTTTTATTTTAAAAAGCTTTGAACTTTTTGCTTCAAAATAAGAGTGCCATATTGTATAAAATATTAAAAGGTAGAGAGACCCAGTCAGTAATAATTATTATTAGTATTCAAACTATGTAGTCTACTCCAGATATTGATGCAAGCTTTTGTAATATTGTTCTCCTTACATCAACACTCCGACAATTGTGAAGCTGAAAGGCAGAAGCTTGTCAGCATTCCTAGGACGTCAAAAATACGCCAAACTAAAATTCGAAGTAGATTACGCAGATGTGAACCCCGGACGATGATTGGAAAACCCTGCTAGTGAAGCAGATTCTGCAGCTGTTAATTAACAATAGAACGTTTAAAAACTGATTTTTAACAGACTAGGGAAGAGTTGCGTTTCACTAGTAACAACAGGGGCAGGAATGTCGTGCTATAAGCACCCACGGTCCTCCTACAAATAGTTGTACCCTCTCTTATAAAGGGCGACCCAACAAGAACGCAAGATTTAAATTTGGCGCCATTCGAATTGTCATTGCTTAACATTTAAACAATTATTAATGTTTGTTACTAGAAGGTATAAGGTTAATAAAAATGGAGCGCTACACGAATGAACAACGCATTCCCATTGTGAAATTGTTTTACGAAAATGGTAAAAGTTTTTCGGCTACAGTTCGCAAATTGCAATCAATTTGGGGTTACAATAATACTTCAGAAGAGTCTACTGTAAAGCGAGTAATAAAAAAGTTTTCTGAAACTGGGTTTGTAACTGATGTAAAGACAACAACGCGCCTTCGACCAGGTCGGTCGATCGAAAATATCGCAGCAGTACGTAATGATGTCGCTCAAACTCCATCCACGTCAATTCGGCACCGAGCTCAGCAAATTGGTATTTCCAAATCCACTATGCAGCGAATTTTGACAAAAGATTTGTATCTTCATGCATACAAAGTTCACTTGTGATCTGATGGCATATCTCACTGAAAAGTAGAACCAATCTTTGCACAATGTAGGTGAAAGCAAGATTGTTGCGCTTGATATTTCAAAGGGATTTGACAGGGAGGTATCAGGCTCCCTTGTCGAAAATGCGTGCTTTTGGGATCGACGAGTCTCTTCTTCAATGGATTAGAAATTACCTTTCGAATCGTTCAATACAAGTCGTTTTGGATGGATTCAAGTCTGATATTCATCATATTAATGCTGGAGTTCCCCAGGGCTCTGTTTTGTCTCCGATACTCTTCTTCATTTTTATAAATTATCTCTTGTCTGCTACTTCTAATCCTATTCATTCCTTCGCTGATGACAGTACCCTCAGCTTTTCATATACGTTTCTTAGCTCACGTCGCTCCACTTCGGCCATAGACTCAGAACGGCAGCGTATGTTAAGCAAATTCCGACCTTGACAGCATAATCGATTGGGTAAATAAGAATAGAGTGAAATTTAATGCTTCCAAAACCCAGTGCTGTCTACTGTCGTTAAAGTGATCACAAAATATTCAGCCGTTATTCATGAACGCCACTTGCGTTGTTGAAACCGAAAGACTTTCCATCCTCGGTATGTGTATCAACCCAACAATTAGTTGGAACAATCAGATATTTGAGGTCGCCAAAAATGCTGCGAAATGCCTAGGCTTCATTAAACTATGCAAGAAGTACTTAGCCCCCTCCGATCTGGCTACAATATACAAGGCCTACATAATAATAATTGTTGGCGCTACAGTCCAGAGGGGGACCAGGGCCTAGCTTGCTCATCAACTACTCGTGTTGTGCGCGCTACTGTTCTCTCACGAGTAGAAGGGACCTACAGTTTTTTGCCGACTCCGAACGGCGAATTTTGAGAAGCTTTCTTAGACAGTTATTACTCTTTGAGTGTTGTCAGCAGCTCGAAAGAGGTGGTGCCGTGAAATATTCGAAAAATTGGTGTTGAGCTGGGAATCGAACCTAGACTTTTCGGCGTGTGAGCGTCGCACTCTACCCACTACGCCACGGCGTTATACAAGACCTACATACCCCCAAAACTTGAGTTAAACGCTCCTATTTGGTCATGTGCGTCTAAGACCGCCCTGCACCTGCTGGATAGAATTCAAAAGCGAGCGATAAAACTTATAGGTCACAGTAATATTACGAAGTCGATTGACTCGTTAGAACACCGACGTAATGTCATGCCGTTGTCACTCTCTTATCGCTATTTTAGCAAGAAATGCTCAGATGAATTAGCCAGTTGCATTCCTCCCCTTCAAGAATTGACCCGCAATACACGCCTCGCTAGGAATGCCCACCAATTCACCCTCAAGCCCTCTTTCAGACGTACAGTCAAATTCAGTGACTCGTTCTTTAGCCGCACTACACGAATCTGGAATGCTCTTCCCAGCTCGATTTTCCCCCATCATTACAATCCACAGGCATTTAAAATCAATGTGCTTCGGTTAGTCCTCTCCCTCTCTTCCTCTATACCTTCGGCCCGTGCTATGACTTGATCCGGTCACTTAAGGGTACTCGCAAACCCTTTTGCACGCGTCAATCAGAATAAAAAAAAAAATTAATTGACTCAGGAACTGAAGCCAGCTGACAGAGCCACATCTTATACAGCCAGAAAAACAATTCAATTGCTGCATCAGTCATTTTCCAGTCGTGTGATTTCGCGTTTAGGAGACCAGAATTGTCCGCCTAGATCGTGCGATTTAACACCATTGCACTTTTTCCTTTGGGGTTTTTTGAAGTCAATGGTTTATGCGTATAAGCCGACGACGACTCAAGCTTTGAAAGAGGAAATTGTGCGCCGGTCATTGAAAATTTCATTAAAAGATCGCGTGTGTGCCAGCAAAGTCGCGGCGGCCATCTGGCCGATTTGTTATTCCATACATAGCCTCATCCTGTCTACTTTACGATATAATAAAGAATTCACGATTTTTCTTAAATATCTGCGTTTTATTTAAAATTTAAATAAAAAAAAAATTAAAATAAATTTAAAATTAATGGGACACCCTTTATAAGCCTGTGTAGTGGATGATATTACGGCCAGCTTTGGAAAGGATATTAGTATCCTACATTTTTGGCCAGAAGTCCAAATGTTTACAAATTTCACGGTTGAAAATGTTGATGCTATCGAAATGATGGCGACTGCCTCTTATTGCTACCACTAAACAGAATATGGATTCTACCATGCTTTTATGATGAGCCAAATCGTTAAATTACCTTATTTTCCATTTTGACTAGCAGCAAGTTGCATGTTGCACTAGGTATTTAGCAGACAAACAAAATAAACTTGCGATTAACAAGTCAAATTCCCTTCAATCTCCCTTCAACAAAAACTCCTTTTTAATAAAATTCTAACTGTTTTCCATTTCCGAGGCGACTTATACAAAAAGCATTCGCTTTTAACTTAAGAGCAATTTTGTAAATCGTCTTCCCCGGCCTATTGCGTAATGTTTCGAATAAACGAACAGCTATTCAAGCACAAATATTTAACGGTAATTTTATGACTTTCATTAAGACATTAAACGACCGAAGTGGACCACAGCGGTCGCAAGGATGGTGACTCAGTGGACAGTATAATAATTTGCCGTTTAAATCTGTACCATAAATTGCCATGAAGATCCTCTTTTACGTCGAAAATGATTGGCAAAAAACCACCACTTCCATTTCAACTTTTGTCCATTGGGCATACAAACATCTTTGTTTGTACACACACAACTGCAAAGGTATGTTAACTGGAACTCCATCAATAATCCAATTTAAGGGTGAGGCTAAGCGTATCTTTAACATCGAATTCCGTGTGAATGTAAATATTCATAACTCCAACGTGTAACGGACACACTTTTCCGCAGCACACCTGCTTTTACGGCCTCATATTACACATCGTCCCTTCCCGACCTATCGGTGTCTCTACGTATGAGACTGCCCTCCCTATGTCATGACATTGGAGATCTGGTTTATTTATTTATTAAATTTTGTGTGTATTTTTTCCCCCGTGTTCTACTTCTGTTACAAGCGCGTCCCACATAACACAAGGCACACGCCCCTACAAACACAGGCGAAATGCCAGTAATCACGTTGCGTAGAGGACTAATGAACCCATCGCGTCGAGGACATAACCAGGCGCCCATTAATAATCCTTTGGATCTATGGCATCATCGCCCACGCACTAAATACTAGTTTGTGAATATTCAAATTCCATGCGACTTACACGTCAGGTAAATCCGTACAAAAAATGAACGCTCAACTTGCGCTCACGGTGTTCGCGGTACTCCAGCAAGTCAAAGCGATGTATCCTCTGGTGTTTGCTTATTCAAAAGATAATCCCAAATGTATGTTATTACGAAACCAGCACTTATTTGAAAACTAAAGCACAATCACTTATTGCACGCACAACACACGCTAAGAGTGGACACGACTGTGATGGATGGGTCTCTCCTCTCAGCCCATTTTAAAAAAGAAAACTATCAGCAATAGGTGTGGAATTTTCCCCTTTGATATCCTTCTTTAATTTTGCCTCACAACACAGATTAAGATTGCTCTCAGGAGAAGGTTACCGATTCTCGATTTACCGCAAAGACCGATATATCCATGCCGAAGGACCGCGTTGGACTGAAAGCCACACTCAGAGTGTAGTTTTCTTTTAACCAACCATTTGGACTGTGATCACAAGAACAACTGGCGCTCATTGCATTAACCTAGTTTCGGGAAGCACTTCGAGCTGGCAATGCTCCTCGGGAAGCTTTTCCGAAGGGGAAATGACGCATGTCGAATGGGGGTTGTTTATGTTGATGCCTGTTGCCACATGTTGCGCTTTCTTTGCCTCTGAAGTATGGGGAGGAGACTGGGTTTTTCTTGATTTTCATCGCAAGACAGTGTTAAGTGATTATTGCCTCAATCAGGGAAATGCCAAATGTGTGGGTACTTATGTTTCGTTTGTATTGTCCTTGAAAATGTTGGCGGCATGGATTGGGACGACCGTAAATATTGGAGATAAGTTGAAAAAGGTTACAAATTGCCAACGCAGATTATGAAAGCTTCAAATTGTCGATGTTATGTGGCATATATGGACGGTAAGAGTGTGCATTACGAACTTTAATAGGCAGAGATGTCTGACTTACGCAGGATGGATATTTGGCCCAAGGGCAGCATGGAAGGCATATGGCAGTGTCCAGTTAATTGCGTTTTTCCCGATTTCCCGAAGGCTTCTTTCCTTAATTAACATCTACACGAGGCGATGGGGTGAGGAATTCTGACGTGAACCCTGTTTGAGGAATATGTCAATTTAAGAATCACAGTACTTGGGGAACGATTCAATGTAACAACTGCATGAACTAGAGTTTAAACATTTTCGATCTACAGTGGCTCCAAGCCAAACTCGGACACCTACTCAGTAACACAATTGAATATTGATAAATAATTAAGGAAAATAAATAGAAATTGTTATTAGTTTTAAGCAATATCTATATTCGTCAAACAACTAACGAATATAGATATTGTTTAAAACTAATAATAAATTTCGTCTATTTATTTTCCTTAATTATTTATCAATCTTCAATTGTGTTACTGAGTAGGTGTCCGAGTTTGGTTTGGAGCCACTGTAAATTTGTTGTTGACTTTTGCGTATGCCTAAATGATTGCAAATATTCTTATGCTATCAAAATCAAGATGCCGTCTCCAAGGCAAAGAGAAGGAATGATGGAAGTTGGAAAGGGTACTCCAAACTCAAATTGTGTGGTAAAAGAAATCCGAAATCCCGAACTGTAAGCCCGAATAAGCGATCTTAAGGATGAACTGATGCGCATTACTCATTGAAACGTAAACTGCGGTCGTTTTATAGAATACAAACGTCTTTTTATCTGAGCAGCGAAACATTCCGTCGATATTTAATCTTTGATAGCAGCTTTTTGCTCAAAATCCTGATAGAAAATTAGTTACATTCGCGAAAAGGAATTATATACTGTCCGCATCGAATGCCGCCTAATAGTGGCGCCAACTTAGGTAAGATAAGGTAAAGGTAAATGTTGTTAAGGCCAAACTGTCCGGTTTTTATAAAGCTATTTACAGCGAAAACGAAACGAAAACTCTATTGCGACTGCTGTGTGGAGATTTGTCGAACAAAAAATAAACAAACAAAAAAGCGACACCGATAGATCAGGATATGTTTGCTTTAGCCAAGGGTATACGACTTAAATAACACGACATTATTTCGGCATCTATCTGACAAGATCAACATTTCATCCACCTGAGGGCAATTCTCATTAAAATCTCCCTTTTACGAGGGTTGCCTTTTATATTTCGGGATTAGAGAACAAAAGCATATAATAACCATCGAAAATAACTCTATTGTTTTTCAAAATATTCCCCATTAAAATCTATATACTTTTGCATGCGTTTGAACCAATAGTCGAAGCACTTTTGCCCCTCTGGCTGAGGTATCTCCAAAACATGCATTCTGAGCGCATCCACCGCTTCTTCTGGTGTCGATAAATGTTGATCTCTCATTTTATTTTTTACGTATGGGAATAAAAAGAAGACATTCGGTGCCAAGTCAGGACTATACGGCGGATGACTCATCAAATCGATGTTTTGAGTGCTCAAAAATGCAGTTGTTTGAGCCGATGTGTGAGAGCTCGCATTGTCGTGATGGAGAGTGATCAGTCTTCGGCGGTTGGTTTTCCTGATTTCTTGGAAGACATCTGCCAAACAAATGATTGTGTAACACTCAGAATTGACTTTTCTACGTTGTTCTAGTGGTACGGTTGCGATATGTCCAGTTTTTCCGAAAAAACCGGCACCCATTTGCTTGGAAGTGCTTCATGCGCGAGCAATTTTTTTTGGATTTGGTTCAATTTGAAACACCCATACAGTCAACTGCTGTTTACGTTCGGGCTCATACGCGTAAATCCACGTTTCACCACCTGTCACGATTGCATAGACGTGTTTCCAATCACCGCGTTCGTATTTTTGGAACATTTCTTTCGACCAATCCACACGAGCCTTTTTTTGAGCGATTGACAAATTGTGTGGGATCCAACCCGAACAAATTTTTTTGACGGTCAAATGTTCATGCAATATTGAATGTATGATGATCCCACTTATGCCTACGGCTGTCTCAATCTCACGATAGTTCATTTGACGATCTTGCAATATCAGTTGGCGCACAGCATCAATGGTTTCCGGGACATCAACTGATTTTGGACGACCTTCACGAAATTCGTCTTGGAGTGAACTACGACCTCGGTTGAATTCACCATACCATCGAAAAACACTGGTCCTTGATGGAGCTTCATCGCCAAAAATTGAATTAAGTTCATCGATGCACTGTTGTTGAGTTAATCCATGTCGAAAGTTGTAAAAAATATTCGCACGAAAATTTTCACGATATAATTCCAATTTTTTGGGCGAGATGAATCTTTGAAATTACTGTAAACAACACGTATTGCCTCAAAAATGTCAAACTCTACAATAGAGCTGGCAGTTGCCAGATTGCAGCACTAGGGTTGTCCAATTCCCAAATATAAAAGGCAACTTCGTATAAAGTGTGCTATTCTAGTTGTAAACATTTTTGATAATATGGTAATAGTTGCATGACACGACATTCCCCATGGGGCCATTGCCTTACTTGCTCACCAACTACTCGTGTTGTGCGCGCTACTATTCTCTAACGAGTAGAGGGAACCTACAGTTTTTTTTGCCAACTGTGAATGGCGAAGTTTGAGAAGCTTTTTCTTAGACAGTATTAGTCTTTGCGTGTTGTCAGCAGCTAGAAAGTGGTGGTGTCGTGAAAAATTCGAGGTTTTCACCCGGGAATCGAACCTAGACCTTCGGCGTGTGAGTGTCGCACTCTACCCCTTACACCACAACGGACACAAAAAATGTTTGATATGGAATTGAATAAAGATATTTTTTTTTTCATTTATATAAATTTTACTTTATTCGAATAATGATCGTCTCGCATTTAAATTTAAGCATGATTTTCGGCATATAAAAGCCATGGCTGTACCTAAGATAGTCTAGTCTGATTGTCTATTTTCCGATTACTTTTTCCAACTTTTGTGACTGTATATTGACAACATCGCAGCGAATGTTGCCCCTCTAATGGTCACTCATTTCAACTTAGACTAGTGAGTTTACCTATGCTTGCAAAAATGTTCATGCGGCGTTTAATTAAATGCGAATTTTGCGGCCAACGAACTATGTCACACTTAGTGGTGTCTTATTGACATATCACATCATGCTGTTTATTTCTGTGCCGTCACAACTCACTGTAACATTCTGACCAGCATGGTTTTTAATTTCATCCTGAAGTAAACTCAGCGACACACTGCAAGAGCAATGGACTCTGTTAACAATCTTATTTCGGGGCTTACTATCCCAACACACAATATCATGAAAGGGTACGTAAAAGGGGTCTGCACGAATAGATTCATATATGTATTTCTGTGAACAACTTTAGTGTACTCTATTCATAACAATCATATGAAAAAGAATAATGGAAAATTATTACCTCGTTGAAACAGTCAATCATTATATATTATTCGATCACCTAATTTCAAAATGAGCTTTCTTTATTTCCAGTCAGCTGGGTTCCCGATTTATACAAAATTTGTGAAATTTAAATTGTAAAAAATACACTGAGTACACTGAGTACAATGAATTTTATGAATGCAGTCATTTCCAAATGAATGCATTCATATTAAATGAAAACCATTTCCTCTAACCATTTTATAATTTTTGGCAGTCTCAAAGAAATAAAATCACACAATTTGCCTTCTTTTTCAATTTACTTCACAGTTGTTTACCCAAAGATCAATTAAACACAAATGAATTTCATGCTTGTGAAAATGTGCTATCTTTTCAGGCACCCAGTTCAAAACCACGTTCGCTTTATTTGGGCGTCGAGAGATACAAGATAAAAACAAGGATGTTGGTCATTTACCAATATCATATTATTTACAACTAATTCTTCTTTTCTTCTTATTCTTTTTGTGGCGCTACAGTCCGGGATGGACCTGGGCCTCAACCAACATGCCTCTCCAGTCAGCACGATTTTTCGCCAGCCGCCTCCAGTTGCGCACTCCAAGTTGATTGAGGTCCTTCTCCATTTGTGTGCGCCACTTTAGCCTAGGCCGTCCTCTGTTGCGTTGTTCCAATGGGTCGGATTCGAAGAATTTCCTGGCCGGGGCCGTGGTGTCCATATGCTCTACATGGCCTAGCCACCTTAAGCGTTGTAACCGAAGACGCTTGACCATTCGCATGTTGCTGTACAGCGATATCGTTAAACCTTCTCCTCCAAGGGCCATCAACGCAAAGACGACCATAAATCACACGCAAAACTATTCCCTCGAAAGGAAAAGGACGTTAACAAAGGCTTCCTCATCCACCTTTGCTAACGTTTAGGTTTCCGCGCCAGAAAGTAGGAATGGGATGATCAAGCTGTTATATAAAGCGAGCTAAGTCCGTCGAGAGAGGGCTTTATTACTCAATCGCCTCTTGAGCCCAAAGAGCGACTGGCAAGAGTGATTCTGCGCTTGATTTCGGTACTTATGTTGCTGTCCCTGTTTACCGCGCAGCCGAGATAGATCAAGTCCTTGACTCGAAGTTTCCGCTGACTAGAGCAACGCTCTGTCCGAGACATCGATGTTGTGTATCCTTCTTTGATGACAGCATGTACTTAGTCTTGTCCTCATTTACTGTCAGACCCATCTTAGCCGCTTCCGCTTCAATGCCAGCAAATGCCTCATTGACGTCTCGCTGTGTTCGGCCAATCACGCCAATGTCATCAACGTAAACTAGCAATTGAACTGACTTCTGGAAGATCGTGCCTCCGGTGTTGACTTGTGTTACGCACGATCTTCTCGAGGATGATGTTGAAAAAGTCACATGGCAGTGCGTTGCCTTGTCTAAGACATTTTGACATTGAAGGTCTCAATGAGTTCGTTACCGACTTTAACGGAACGGCGAGAGTTCTCCATCATCATCCTACAAAATCTTTCGGGGGGTTTGGTAGGAATGCCAAAACTAGACATGACACTGTATATCTCGTCTCGATGCACACTGTCATATGCGGCCTAAAAATCGACGAATAGGTGGTGGGTGTCGATTTGCACTTCTTTGGTCCTTTTCAGGATCTGCCGTAATATGAAGATCTGGTCTATAGTGGTTATGAGCGCTTACACAATACGGTAAAAAGGATTTTGCATGCGATGTTAAGATGGCTGATAGCTCGATAATTGGTCTGCATTCTTGTGGACCGGGCAAACGGCGCTGAGATTCCACTTATCGGACATGCTTTCCTTTGACGATATCTTACATGCATGAGCCCAACCAGCTCATCTCCAGCTGCTTTAAATAGTTCTGGGGGCAATTCATCAACTCCAGCAGCTTTGTTCGCCTTGTATTTGGATACTGCTATCTTCACCTCGTCGAAGTCGGAGGGACGGAATTCTTGTCTGTCATCGTCTAAATTGAGTGAAACATTCTGTCTTACAGTGAAATTGGGGCCGTCATCGCCGTTAAGGAGTCTGCAGAAATTATTCTTCCAGATTCTCAACACGGACTGCGACTCTACCATGAGCTGTCCATTGTCCAGGCTTAGGTCCGAACCTTCTATCCTCCGGATAGCTGTTTTACCTTTTGGTAAAAATGTCGAACTTCATTCCTGCCATAACACCTTTACATTTCCTCGAACGCGCGCTTCTCATGCGCCTTCTTTTTCCTTCTGAGAAGCCGGTGCTCTTCCCTTGTTCTCTGTTCGTAGAGCTCACGAACAGCCCTCGTTGTTCGATGCAGCGTTGCCTTGTAGGCGTCTTGTTTGGCTGCATGCGGTTGCCTGCACTCGTCGTCAAACCATGGGTTCCTCCTGGGTGGTGACGTGAAACCCAGCACATAAGGTGCAATTTCTTTGATGGCTTCTTCACAACGTTTCCAGTCTTCTTCTATGGTTAGACCAAATCTGCGTCGAACACTGAGAGAGTTTCAGGGAGACTAGGTCGGCAAAGTTCCCAGCGATCAGTTGCGATTGTAGCATTCCGATGTCAACGTATTGGCTTGTCCCGACTCCGTTGATCTCTTGATATCCGGGTTCTTTCCTTGGATACAAGAAGGTGATGATCCGAGTCGATGTTTGCACCTCGGAAGGTTGGGACATCGAGAATATTGGAGGAGTGTCTCACGTCGATCGCAACGTGATCAATCTGATTGACATTGGACCAGGAGATCGCTAGGTCTCTTTGTGAATTTTCAGGTGTGGGAGCCGCGTGCTAGCCACAGAGAGGTTCCGCCCCGAGGCGAAGTCCACTCAAGACAGGAAATCCAAACCTATAAATCTAGTTTTCGGTCGCCGCTAAGCACATGTTTTTGTCCAAATCGCATAATGATAAAGAATAACGCGAGCTAAACAACACAGCACACTGACCGATACGCATTTGGATTATGTAAATCTGAGCTGTAATCACGTAACTATTCAAGCGACTATCGTCCGGACGATCCACGTAAACGATATCGTCGGTAATGTGCAACATGTAATGCAACCACTATCTTCTCTTCTATCGTCTATTTTATACACAGTTTAGGCGCTGATGAACGCTGCATATCTCTTGTCAAAATTGGATACACATAAAAAACAATGAATAACGACTGACTGATAGTAGGTCTGTTACAATTGCTCTGAATTGCTACGAATGCCTACGAAGTTCGCCGAAAAACTACCAAAATGCGTTCCATTTGCTGATTTTTTCATAGAAGAAAGACCTCATGAGAGAGTAAAATGTTTTCCTTTCATACGAGTTTCAGCCGAAGAAAACTCTGTGGGCAGCAGATGACTGTCAAAGTGAAAATAAAAAATCATCTGTCAATTCTCATATCTGATAGCTGTTTACACTTAATTTTTTGAACGGTACGTTAATTCTGCGAATTTCTACGAAAAGTCTTTTCAGAAGTTTCGGCAGAGTTACTCTCTCCAAGAAAAATTTTTACCCAAACTACTCAACTACGAATTTCTGTACACAAATGAATTGGAACAGATTTATTATCTTCTATATACCTGCAGTCAGCTAGATGACTGTCCGAAGGGTGCCTAAATTAAACTCGGCCTATGTCTACAGGGGGAAAGAGTTTCTCCTTGTCAATTAACGCGGGGTACCGAAGTTCGTTGTCTTCGTGAATACAAATCATCCAGTGTATTTTAACATTTATCCCCCTGGCGCACAGATTTTTGCCTCGGATACTATTTTCAACTAGTAATCGGAACAATGACACAATTCTATTATCTGACAGATTACTCCCCCTTCTAAGATAAGAATCTAAAAACGTATATTTTTTTCCTTTTTCCTGCTTGCGTATATTTTCAGTGCCAATATCTTCTGCTCTAAAATATTGAACATATTGACTATACGACTCTTACAAAATGAAATTTTTTTGAAACTTGTTTGATCTTGCTGCAGAGACTGTATTTGGAATTGTGATACAATCCGACAAATTTTCTTATTTGACGTTTCCATTTTGTTTACCCCCTGAATCAAAAAAGTTGTCATTTTCAGCATTAAAGTGATATTTTTATCCACTCGGGCCACACATATTTTTAATAAAGGCCTCTGGAATGATGAGTGGATTGATGGATAAAAGGTTTGTCGTTGGCCTTACACGTATAGATTGTGAAATAACTTTGTACCTTAAAGAAAACGAAGCCGCGAGGATGACTTCTGTGAATCCACACCACTTTCCAAACGTATCAACAATCTGCACATAAACAATTTAGAAGAACCATTTCATCAACAACAAGACTTCTCAAATCCTCACTTAACCAACGGCCTTGGCAATTTGCCGCAAAGCTCAAACCATGTCCATTACACAAGCCCGCATAACAACAATGGAAACATAGTGCCAGAAGACTCAAGTCAATTGTATTCCTACAATCCCGAGTTGACCGAGAACGAGAATCCATTTTATTATAATAAGAATAAATTGCTGCATGAACTGCATTTCGAACGGGTCAGGAGAAGTCAAACCTAACCGAGCTACTGTAAATGCTGAAACTGAAAGCAGGACATTTGGTGAGAAAGGGGGAGTGATTTAATGCTGTATTTGTTGTCCAAACTTTCACTGATGGGATTGATTTAGATTTACGCGTATATTAATAAATGAAACAACATTTGTTCGTGATGAAAATAAAAAAGATAATTATATATAGAATTAGTATGTGATGTGATCTTGGTGGTTTTTTCTTCATATAAGTTGGTTACTCTTCGAATTGTTTATAGCTTCTTAGGTATTTGTTTCATTTCAAAAAATAAAGAGTGAAGCAGAGAGTTCTTGACTTGGATCGTAGTATTATAGCAACGCGTTTACAAATGGCATATCTTGAATAGAAGAAGACACGTTATTCAAGACTTGAGATTGATATGTAATTTGACTTTTGTCTGTCTATCATACAGTTCCCACTGTATATTGTCTCCTATCCTTTCCAAATTAATCGATTTTCAATCTCACTTAACAATTTGCTTAAGATCCCGTTTTTTTAAGGCAGTAAATGAGTGATCTGTGTCGATGTAAAATATAATTCAAATTTTACGATCAAAGTGGACGAATAAGACATTTAAAAAACATTCTACTTAAAACCACAAGATCAACTTTCAGATTGTGTTATAGCTTTTGGACTCTCATGACTGTCGTTCTTGGTGTCCTTTTGTTTCTCCTAATGACTGATACTGTATACCACCCAAATATCGTTGTTTCATAAAGCAAACATCAATTTACAAAAACACGTCACACACTTTTATTTCTCAAAGAGTCTTCACCCATTTACATTTAATATCCTGCTCCACTACTTCATCGATCAAGCTGCTTCCTATTGTGCACTTGCCTATCACATCTAGATCGTCAAAATTCCACATGACACAATTCTCATCCTCCATCAGCCTCTCAATGCCATTCCAGGCAATCATGGCTCCATTATCGGAACAATACCGCTTCGATGGTCGAAACGTTTCGGCGTTGAACCGCTTCGACATATTTGCGATGTTTTGAAAAATGTAATCATTGTTGGCCACCCCACCAGACACAACAACTGAAATTTTTTGATTATCAAAGAAACCCTTTCTTAAGCAGAATTCCAGTGCCCTCTGAGTTCTGTTTAGAAGATGCCTCGTAGAAGCCTTTAGAAGTCCAGCGCAGAAGTCCTTATAATGTGTTATGATTCCGTCTGGAGCAGTTTCTACAGAGACAAGACACATTAGTCAGCCAGGTTCAAATAAATTTAAATCATTCTCACTTTCTTCCGTCTCCAAAGCCCTTATTGCACGCATGGCATTGTTCTTTATCCCAGCAAAGCTAAAGTTGCAATCTTTGTATCGAGCAAGTGGCAGGGGAAAATCGTATCGATCCGGACACGTTGCTTCTTTAGCTGCTTCTTCTACAGCTTGTCCCCCATTCATTTTACTGTACTTTGGGATTGTGCTCAAACGTAGCCTTCGTGCGATTTTGTCAAAGGCTTCGCCTGGGGCATCATCTAGAGCTTCACCAAGCAGATAAAACTCTGTAGCTTTCTGAACGAAAACCAGTTGACTGTGTCCCCCACTTATGAGAAGGCACAGAAATGGAAAGTCGATTTGTTGCTCCATTCTCACAGCCAATGCGTGAGCTTCCATATGATGGATTGGGATAAGGGGTTTGGAAAACTTTCGAGATAAGTACTTGGCAAAACGCATTCCCACCGTAAGACTCATGACGAGACCTTATAAACAACACATTAATCACAAGCGTATTCAAGTGACGTAATAAATACCTGGTCTGGTGGTGACTGCTATCGCATCCAATGAGGAGGGTTCTATACCGGCTGATTCGATGCACTTCTGGTAAGTCTGCTCGATATTCGACCTGTGCAATTCTGAAGCTCTAGGTGGAATAATTCCACCATATCTAGAAGAAGGATATTATTCCACAGGTGAACACAGGCAAAATGTTATCAGTACCTCAGGTGAATATCCTGTTGGGAATTAACGACATTCGCTAGAACTTGTCTGTCTGATCTGACCACGGCGATACCAGTGTCATCACATGATGTTTCAATGCCCAGCACCGAAAAGTGACAGACTCGTTGATAAAGACGAGGAATGCAGGATCCAACAGCCCATGGCAGGATGGTTTTTCGGGATATATTCATGACTATTTTGTTGTGAACAGAAATTGACATTTATTTGACAGCTTCTAAGTGAAGTGACGGATATGTCATCCATTAGAATTGATTCGGTGTAGATAAGGTAGTTTCAATTGTTTTCGGAAATCCGGTTGAAATTTGTTAAACTCGATTTTGCCTGTCGTTACTGATCCATTTAACTTCCTAACATATGGAAATAAGTTTATTTTATTAGAAACCTGCGTGATAGCTTGGCGACAAGTCTTATTATCACGCAGGATAATCCTTAGTTTTATCACATTATCAAGTGGGATTCTGCTTTCTCTTCCTAAAGAGCAATGATGCGCCGGCGAAAAATGAGAATCCAGATCACTCCGGAAGAGTTTGTTAGCCCCCAAGAAAAGTAAACTTAAATCGTTTCTATTTTAATTCCGCAATTAAAGTAGGATCCAATCGGGATGTCTAAATTACTTAACTTACTTGCCTAGCACAGTTTTAACTAATGCATTTTCCTTGTTTTAGTATGTAGCACTTGACTGTTTTACTAACGATGTAGTCCTTTTAATGCTAAAATCCCTATTATCACTGACCTTCGTACATTTCCATACCCTCTATGACGTAATTTCTTTTACAGACGTATTCTAAGCTACGTTTTTGCGAGATCGATTTCGGCGCCTTGAATGTTTTGTAATGTTTCACATGCAACGGCTTACATTTCGTAGGAGCGTATGGACTACAGTGTGTGGACACTGATGATGGCAACGCACACAGAGTGTATTATTTCCCATCACGAAATAAACTCTTTAAAATAGCTTCAGCTAAAAACTAGTTCATGACATTATTAAGAACCGTAACTTGGAAACTGTGGCTGCCGTGACGTAGTGGGTAGAGTGGGACGATTACACGCAGAAAATCGGGGTTCGATTTCCAGCTGAACTCCTCGAATTTTTCACGGCACCACCTCTTTTGAGCTGCTGACAACACTCAGAGAGTATTAATTGTCTATGAAAAGATTCTCAAATATCGCCGTTCGGAGTGTCTCGTGAGAGAACAGTAGCTCACAGAACACGAGTAGTTGATGAGCAAGCTAGGACCTGGTCCCTGTGAACGGTCGCACCATATAATTATTATTATTATTAACTTGGAAACTACTTAAAAATTTGGATTTAAAAAATAAATTTAACCATGCAATAATTCTTTTAAATATTGTTGTGTTGCGCTTTTTATTTAGCTATCAACATATAAGGAGTGTAATAAATTAATTTCGACATCGACAGGCATATGTTTTCATAGACAGTAAGTACTCTTTAACCTTTATCAAACCAAAATAGGTACATCCGTTTAAAATCCTCCATTATTTGAAACAAAAGTCGGATTTATATGATTCATCCGCATCATTGCAAAATAAGATGCGTGCCATAAGTAAATTAAAGAACGTCTGTTCAATAAGTTTTCTTCAAAAGTCGCACTTCATTCTCCCACACACGTGGGCTAGTTATATTTAGACGACTTGTTCTTCTGTTTTCCGCCAATAATTAGCATAAATTAGTCAATATCAAGAATATTCGTTATATACCGGTATATAAGGTTGTCAAATATCTCCCGTCCGCTTTTTGCTCTTCATTCAATGCTTCATAAAGAGAGTTATAGTGATCGGATTTAGTTCGGATATGCGCCGTTTTGGTGTGGCCGCCGTGGCGTAGTGGGTAGAGTGTGACGCTCACACGCCGAAGAGTCTAGGTTCGATCCCCAGCTCAACACCAATTTTTCGAATATTTCACGGCACCATCTCTTTCGAGCTGCTGACAACACTCAAAGAGTAATAACTGTCTAAGAAAGCTTCTCAAATTTCGCCGTTCGGAGTCGGCAAAAAACTGTAGGTCCCTTCTACTCGTGAGAGAACAGTAGCGCGCACAACACGAGTAGTTGATGAGCAAGCTAGGCCCTGGTCCCCCTGTGGACTGTAACGCCAACAATTATTATTATTATGCGCCGTTTTGTTCAATAATCTGTTTCCATCTAGACGGCAACTTCATACCAACCGCCCCGTAGAAGTCCAAAGAACTCAGACAGCCACTTTTCACAAGCCTCTTTTGAGTTCAACTTCACACCACCAAGGGCGTTCGCCATGGACAGGGACAGGTGGTAATCACTTGGCGCTATATGATGACGAGTCATCAACGAAGTGTGTGGTCTGTCGTTGTACTGGTGGAACACTACACAATTCCTATTGCCCAATTCTGGACACTTCTGGTCAATGTCCTGCTTCAAGCGGTCTAGTTGCTCGCAGGAGATGGTAGAATTAAGCGAATGGGAGCAGCTCATAGTGGATGATTCCCTTTCAATCCCACCAAACAAACAGCAAAAACTTCCTGGCCGTCAATCCCGGCTTGGCCACTGTTTACGTCGAATCACCGGCCTTCAACCATTCGCTTAATATTATCGTATGTGATTCCTTTTTTTGTCGCCAGTCAACATCCGCTTCAAAAATGGGTCAAGTTCGTTCCGTTTCAGCAGCATATCGCAGGCGTTGATTCGGTCCAGGAGGTTTTTTTGCGTCACATCATGCGGCACCCAAACATCATTTTTCTTTCATCCAGCCTTTTGCAGATGGTTTAATTTGGTTTGATGACTAACTGCCATCTCTTGGGCGATGTCACGAGATGCCACATGCCGGTCTAACTCGGTAGTTTCGTCATCACAGATCTTCCGCCGGCTGGTTTATCCATGGTGTCGTTTTCACAGGCTCTAAATAGTTGATAACAGTCCTCAGCGGTCCGAAGTGATAGATTATCATCCCCCAAAACACCATATATCTCACGGAACGTTTCTCTAGCCGATTTGCCTTCAACGAAGGAAAACATTAAAATAGCGCAAATTTCGGCGTTAGTGAACTCCATGTTTACACGCCTGTAACTGTCGAACGCATTATCCAAACTAATCATGCATAGTCGTTTTGTAGGTTATATCAAGACCTTTCAAATGATGTATAGTATGCCAGATACGAGCTCTGTAGCGCTTTGTGCATAGCCGGAAAATTCAAAAGACGAAAAGGCGGAAGGGAGATATTTGGCAACCTTATATAAATATATTACATGGCTCACAGATGTAATTTATCAAAGACGTTGTTTCCTAAACTACAAGATATCTGCTTACAAAAGCACGGCTGTTGGAACGAATCGATTAAACGCATGAACGTTTCAGAGTTCAGAATTCATAACAAAAAATTCTAAATTTATTGAATAAGTCCATAAGATGTCGAGCTGCATTTAACTCTAATGTTTACTATTCGATTATTCTCCCGCCAGAAATAGCACATTTAAGCGAAGTGGTAAAAACACAAATAGGGAATAAGCTTCCTAAGTATGTAACTGTAGTCGGATCTCCCTTTCGGATACCATGAAATATTTTGAGTTTAATCAAAAAATGCTGCCTAGAAAAAATTCTGGAATTCCCCCATTGCAACCCACAAAGCGCTTAACTCATCTTACCCAACTGCGAAGACTAAAGTAATGAATGAGAACATTGCATAGCACATAGCCACCCATAGCCAAAACAGAGAATTATTCAACTTTCATGTCTATGGTATACAACATTTATTTTTGTTTCTTCTTTTTAATAGAGTTTGTGTTTTTATAAACAATATCCAATTGAACCTAAAATGACGTCTTGAATTGTCCTGTAGTGAATCAGCGGCATTCAAAACAATTAATGAATATACTAGTAGTATCGCATTCAATGAGTGACAACATACATATAAATATATATTTTCGTCCTTCATGCTAAGGAGAGAAATCAAGCTTTCGGCTTAAGAGAGGCGGGCTTACGAACTTAGCGCTCGTAGTAGACTCTGTAGTAGAGCATTTTCGATCGCCAAATACTGAACGTGTTGTCGAATTTTAGCAAGTAGACCCCATCGCCTGGATAGGCGTGCGATCCAACGTAGACCTCGTTGAAACACTCTCTTCGATAGACTGGAACAATAATGGAAATGGGAGGTTTGTATGAGGCTGTCACACTTCGCTCGTTTGACACCGAACCACATTCGAGATCGTCCGATGTCATGAAATCTTCCTCATCGTTGAATTCATCATCATCGCTCTCGCTGACATGCACCGTCACGTCGTTCGTTAGAGGTTTACTCCACTCGAAGTATACACCGAATCCAATGTCGTAGTTATCGGTGGCGAATTCCCAAAATATACATTTTCCATTTGAATTTGTCGGAACTCGTACCTGAAAGTTGACAAAATGTTGATTATGCTTGCCAAAATGACTGAGTGGGGGGTGAGTTGTTACCGTAACTGTGTCACCGTGACCCACATTGATTACGCCATCTCCACGCCCAGCGGCGACCTCTTTCTTGAAGGCCTTGATATCAGGACGTGTCCACATTTTGGCAGGATTTATTGTCACATATTCGTCGTTCTCAGAGTCATTCTTCTCGTAGAAGCTCTGTTCTGTGGCTACAGATTTGTTTGTGTCTGCTTCGGGTGTGTCTGGCTCTTCCGTGGAGATATTTTGCAAAAGATTCGGCGACTTGGTGTCGGAATGTAGGTGAAGTTGTTGCATATACTGATGATAATGTTCTTTTTGCAATTGACGTATGAGGACTGCTTGCTGTTCCGGGCTACCTGGGAATTGTTTTACTGCATAAGCCTGGAAAGGGAACAAAAATTAATTTCAGGGGATACTCAAATGTAGAATATCCAATGTTCTAATTATTGTTTCGGGTTTATCTGTCTCGAGCGAATTTAAACTCCACAAAATACTGACTTCTAGACGGATTACGCTTGCCAACCGAAACTGTTCGGGCAAATAGGAAGAACCAAAAGAGGATACACTCTAATGCGTAGCTTCAATTACGCGCAACCGTGTTGTCTTGGCACCTAAATATTTCGTTCATGAGTTCTACGGACTTGGGACTAAAGAATGACTTATACCTCTGGCAACCCATCCAGAACCAAAAGGTGATCTGAGAACTGAGTTTAAAATTTGGGAAATGTCTTCAAAGAATTCCACATCACAATCAGGTAAGAGCCACGTAAATACACAAAAACTATTTTTCTTGCCACATAATCACACAAACATATTCGCCCTCCAGGCATTTGATGTGACATCACAACCCCAAATAAGTTAAAAAAAACTATCTCCATGTGTGTATCCAATTTCATAGTCTTTTATCGCAAACTGACTATTTGTCGCAGTCGTGCCCATTTCTAAAATTAAACTACTGAAGTGATAACAAGTCGTTCGAAATTGGTTGAGACATTTTTTTTTTTTTGATTTCCAATGTCATTCTTTGACTCTGTATGTAGTCCTCTTACCTTAAACTGTTGATATGTTTGCTGATTGAGGGCATCCTTTAACTGTCGCCGTTGTATCTCTTCCTTGCAGCGTTCCTCCTCCAGTTGTTGCTCTTTCTCCTTCAGCTCCTTCTCTTTCTCCTTTAGTTTCAGCGCCTCCATATTCTTTTGCAGTTCTAACTTCAATTTGTTCTCATTATCCTGTTTAACAGCCTCAACATACGGTTTAAACGACGAACACATTCTATCCAGTAAACTAATAAAACCCTCCATAGCTTGTGCTTTACTCATATCACCCAGTTGTTGCCAATGCAATCGCCTATCCTTCCCAATCACGTCGAATATCCCCAACGCAGGTGCGCATTTCTCATCGAACGGACCATTGCTTGCCTGCTTCGTGAAGGCAACCAATTTTAAGTTGTCCTCGTACGACAAATGAATGGCCTTGCCGGAGTTTTCTGTTTAAAAACGACAATAATTGATAAATAATTGATTGAGGAAAACACGACAGTGTACACTGTTGTACAGGTGCTTACGTTTGTAAAATGTTAGTGCCAGCCGATACAGCTCTCGCAGTGGCATTCCCCATTTCTCCTCATGCTCCAATGGATCGTTTTCTACATATTTCGCCATAATGAAAGTTGGTAGATTTTGCACAGTTTCTTCACATTACTATCCTAAAACAAATAATTTTTTGCCCGAATTTTCTCGATATACTGAAAAATGAGCGAAACGTCGTACAAAAAAATCAACTTCAACACTGATGTTGACAGATGACAACACATTAAGGTTTGTTTGTTTTCGCGACTTTCACATATGTCAATAAATGATTCTTGCAATGCAATATTAAAAGGTTTTTAAAAATTGATGTAAAAATAATTTATATTTTGTTAGATACATATGTAAATATGATATTTTATGCAGAAAATATGAAAATCCGATCTATCACATATAAAGTTCTTGAAATATTATTCCATGGTGTAACTTATGCGAACACTACCATTTGTCACATTCAGGACTTCGGTCGAACAGAACTCATTAATACGAAGTTGGTTTTCTGCTGGGACTTGCTGTCATAAATTTTTCTTGTGAAAAAAAACCGAAAAAATTAATCCATAATCTGTACAAGTTTTGTGCAATTTAAAATAAATTGTGAGTATCAATCAATAGTATCCAAGCTATTGTAGAAATTTATATTTCCTCGATTTTTTTGGTGCAAATTGCGAGCCATATCCGGATCACTGTCGGAAAAGAATTCTTATCTGAATTGAAACGCCCATACAATCAATTTAAAATATCTCTTTAAAAATTGCATACAGAAAATACAAACAAATAATCCAATTCTTTGCATTTTTCGATAACGCATATGTGAAGATGCCTTTTGAGCCTGTGAACTTCATCCACGTCTGATATGTTGTCGATACGTGTATGACCCTTTCCAAATTTGTTGTATTTGTTTGGTTTCGGTAGAAATCAATCAAATGAGTATCTTCACTTTATTTTGATTGGGTCTGCCTCCACTTGATTTTTTTTTTCTTGGCACATCTCCCACATCTATTACTGTTTCAAACAGACCGGACTGGATTACTTTGCAGCCATTTCCTTCTGCTACTCGTCATCTACTTTCTCATGACTAAAATACAGCAAGTTCAAATTGATGAAGTTAAGTTATCTCACAAATGTTTTACTTTCAGAAAAATGACTGATTCCAAGTACTTTACCACCACCAAGAAGGGTGAGATCTTCGAACTCAAATCCGAGTTAAACAATGACAAAAAGGAGAAGAAAAAAGAAGCTGTCAAGAAGGTACACTTACAAAAATCAAGCCAATTCGAATCCAACTAAAGCTTAATTCCTATTTTAGGTAATCGCCAGCATGACCGTTGGCAAAGATGTCTCAGCTCTTTTCCCGGATGTCGTCAACTGTATGCAAACCGATAATTTGGAGCTGAAGAAGCTCGTCTACCTGTATCTGATGAATTACGCCAAGTCGCAGCCGGACATGGCTATCATGGCTGTGAATACATTTGTTAAAGTGAGTAAAGAACGACAGAGGCAGTCTATTAGGTCGAGACATTTTATTTCTACTCTCTATTAATTAAATCTATTATTACTAAGAGACCGCCTTAATTTAATGTTTACATATCAATTTTGCAACCGTAACTTATCTTACATATTATACATTATTTTCTGTTTATTGTTTTTTGCTTGAGAAGGAATGTCGAATAGTGTTGAACGTAAACAATTAGGGCAATCTGATCATTTTTTATGTTGACTTTTGTTATTTCATTTGCAGTTCAATTTTCCTTTTCATGGCGTTTTTGTTTTCTTTTTTAATTTCATATACCCACTAGGAACAAATTTTTTTGTACATGTACGTAGGAGTGAACATTTTTCACGAATTATGCGCATATAAGGTCCCATGGGTCCCATGTAAACTCGTGGAAGTCCCCGTGAAACTGCAAATTTTTCCTTGTTCTGTGAGTCGTTCATTGGCGTATTTTTAATATATCTGAAGTCTGCGGGTTCCTTGAGCTGACATTTTAAAAATAGATTAAATTTCTGTGGACTTAAAGCGGTAAAAAAATGTTAGGTAATCATATTGCGCGCGCTAGCAGTCTTCTTCAGTACGCAATGTGAATTTGATGACATTTCCACACACCTTCTCTCCTCGTCGGCTGCGATTTACTTTGTACGAGATGTCGCTGAGCTTCCTCCTACCATAAAGCATGATGCTTTCTAGTGCATCACGCTTTATCTCCATAACAAACCATTTCTACGTTTTAAAAGAGATATCAAATGATTTGCTAAAAAAATACGATTTGGACAGTTTAAAATTAAATGATATGAGAAGGAAAATTCCTTTTTATAACAGACATACTTTGCCTTGAGGCTCATCGTCTCCATTCTTCTTTGAATACTATACCTCCAAAATGTTGAATAGTTGTTTAAGTTGATGTTAGTATGTTCAAGAAGCGCTGAGAAGTGTGAAGTGAAAACAACCGTCATTTGATATAACAAAAGAACGCACTTCTCAAACAAGATGGAAGCAACCAAGAAAGTTTTAGATAACCTTCCTGTATATAAGTCCGAATAAGACGAGTGCCAACTTTTCGATTCAAATTACAAATATTTGCTTCGGCCGTTTAAATTGTCAACAAAAGGGGATCGTGTCACAACATTCCACGATCCATTGCACCTGTCTTATTTTACCGCTGGAAATTACGTCTAAAACCTGAAGAATGGATTTTTATGACTATGACTATGACATTAAATATACTTTTTGAAGCTTCTAAGTCTATTTGATAAGTCCGTTTTTATTGATTCCGAAACATACATAGCCCGAGGTTTGGAATGACTTCTTCATAAGAACTACTTAAATCACGCACTGACTCAAAGTCGAATATTTCTGGAGAGTGGAGCTTCCCTTTGTTTCTCAAAGACTTTCCGCTTTTGCAAGATATGCAAGAATTCCGTGTTCAAGAACAATTTTCGAAACTAGCTTAGGACCTTTTGTGCTTGGAAAATCATTTGTTGTTTTTCTTTTTTAAACCTTATGGCGAAATATAAAATGATTTGGTGTGATAGATATATTACTTAAGGCGATTCAGTGGCAAAATTGTGGAGAAGAAGATTACAGAATACCTGTCGATTCGTTGCCGATGTTCGTGGTTTAAATTTGTCCTTATGAAACACAATTATTCATCTGTTGGACAAACACTGTAGACTTCGTGGTTATTGTTTTCTTCTAAACCCTTTAATTTTTCATGCCGATCGGGCCGTATAAAAATCAGAAATTAGCAACAGGGGCAGTTGTATGTTCTAATGTCTATTTTTTCAAAACCCGTAATAACGCAAGTTTAAAAAGCATAAGTTGCCCAAGTATCAAGCTCAGTGAGTGCTTGGTTAATCACTTTACAGATTATATTCTAATATTTCCTCGGTCTACTCCACACAATATCCATTTTATCTTACCATAGTTCACTGCCACTGACTGATAGTGTGTTGTTTTCGTCATAGGCTCTCACGCCTTAGACCGTCTCATCGGGCGTGGCGTACCGCCAGTGGTACGCATTCGATTGTGCTTTTCTCGTCTGAATAGAAAGAAAGTATCCCTTGATCTATCTTGATTAATGATTAATTAAAAAAATAAGATTAATTATCAAATTTCTCGAGCTACGTACATTCTTATCGACTATTTGTATTTTGTTATGTTGGTGACCGTTTTAAACAAATCTAGACGGCCGTTCACGTTATTCATCAATTCAAATTTTTTTTACAAAATTTAACAATTTAGGACAAATTTCGCTGCCACAGGCTTTAAGCCCAAAATCTGTAAAAATATGCCATTGCCATCTTCAGAAACTTCTCTAATAATTCTTCTTCATTTCTCTACATTTTCATTGGTTGTTGATGTGCTGGAGCGTCCAGGGCGATCGTCGTCATTCACATCTTCTCGACCTTCTGTGAAAAGATTGTACCACTTGTAAACATTTTTTTTTTGACTCAGATTATACTAACCGTTAACATTTCAAATTCTTTTTAACACTTAATTTCCAATTTTCACACTTTCTAGTAATACTTACTGGCAGAAATCTGTAGTAGGATGAAGAACGTAGGTTTATTTATTACACATCTTGCACAATAAGCGCAAACTGTACTTTTGAGCAATTATACAACGCGTAAGAAGGTTTGAACAAGGAAATATCACGTGCCGCCAGATGAAGCGCGGCATTACTTTCAGCGTCGCTTCACAGCACAATTGCAAAAATTGGCCTCGGAGTAAACGTGTTAAAAGGACTTTCTAAACAAGGCGAACAGAATGAACAGGAAAATGCGCTACATAGGCTGTCCATATAAAAGAACGTTTATCATTACTGATTCTTATGTTTGAACTTTCAACGTCGACGCTCACTATTTGATACTATTTTACTCTGAACAATGCCACCCTTATCGGATACCTTTCAAGAATAATATTCAAAAGTTCATTCACAGGTCTAACCCTAAGTCTTGTTTTTTATTGCTCCCAACATAAAGTATATTATTAAAGTATCTCGTTTCTCCTTTCTTTATCATTAGCTCATAGTATCTTAGATTTTGTTATTTACTCGTAAACCCTCAGCCATTCCAATCATTTAAAATAAAAAAAAAAAAAACAATAAACCACAGCAAAACAACATAAATTTAATCTTTAAACAAGTGATCATGCCCCTCATTGGTTATTTGAATTTAAATGATATAAAAAAAAATACAATGAGACAAAGTAGGAGTATATTTGTATTAAAATGAATGAGTTTTTATGTTTCCTTTAATTCATGCTAAAAATATATTTAAGGATTTGCCCTCTTCTCGACTACTTCAGGTAATGTTTGTTTGAATTCGAATTATGTTGTTTTATGTTTTTTGCAGTTTTTTGAAATGTTATGCATTCGTTTTTGGGTTCGTTCGATTTGTTTTGTTTTGTTTTTCTAAGCGAACTATCATATGTATATGTGTTATTAGCACACGATCGCATACGTACATTTTTTTTTGTCGTTTATGTTTTTCGTTGGTTTAAATCAATGAGCTATTACTTGAAGAAGGTGGAGGGTACATTTAAATATGATTTCAGGTTTGATTACTGTCTGATGGAGGAGGACGTTTCGTGTATATGATGGAAACGTCACGGATCGACATCACATTTCGTTGTTGAATTGAATGGAAATTGAAAAAAAAAACTTTTTGAATGAATGACGCCTCTTTTAAGATTATAAATGATTTTGCAGCATTTGTTGATTTCCAATTACAATTTCCGCGGTTTATACAATTGTGGAAAGAACTTACTTCTGTAAGCTTGCACCCATCTTAAAATCATTTGGAATATTGTAGTAGTCAACAAACCACAAACTTTCGGAAAGGGAACAGAAGATCGACCGTAAATATGGTAATTTTCCCTGAAAGTTGTACTTGTGTAGAGAAGAACATAATTTTTCCCTTTTCGGGAAGGGCTTTCAAAAAATCTAAGCTTGTCAACTTTAAACCCAAATTTAATTTACCTGCAAGAGGCTAGGAAAGAGAGATACCTTATATTCCTTGAAGAGAAATAGCAGAGCTTATGTTAGTGGACAAATGGTCTTCATGGGCAAACTGCACTCATAAAATGACACTTGAAAAGCATAGCACTATGAAGGTTTGAGTCATAAATAAGATTCAAGGAAGTATATCTTTCTTAAGGAGAGTACGGAAGTTGAACGCACACCTACACCTACACCCTGATTTCAGTTCAATGACTGAACACTTGGTGCTATTTTCCTGGCACCACCTTGATTTTCGGGCAACATTGAAAGACTATGCAGTTTGTCAATTTTCGCCATTCGGAGTTCATAAGAAATTGTAGGTTATTTCTAAAGATCAAATAAAATGAAAATAATGTCGAATACAAGTAGTTATTGAGAGCCTGGTCGCTTGTATAGAATAATGAAGCCACATGGGTCTTAGAGAGCAACGAACTCAACTTAAGAATAAAGCAAAAAAGACAACAAAGAAAAGACACAAAGTCTGACAAATTATCGCACGTTTTTTTTTCTCTTGCGAGAAACTAGAAATACAAAGAAGCTCAGTCGAATATTATCGTACTGACTTTAAACATTTGGTGGTTTACTTGCATGTCTTCTACATGTTGCACCGTGTGCCTTAAAAAATAATCAATTCGTTGGTTCCTCCATAAACAGAAAGAAGCAGATACATATTCATATTCCTCCATAGTCGATTTTCAGCATTGGGTCAATTCATTTATCCCCAAAACGAAGTTCTGAGAAGCAAAAATCTAAAGAGTAGTTTATATCTGACTTTTGTTATATTTATTGCCAGAGCAACTTATTCATTCAGGAATACCTTTTGAATCATTGCCTTAGGTGTCAAGAAAATCCACATCAGGAAGGTTTTCGAGTTCTGCGTTAAATGCGTTTCGATGGGTAGACTCGATATTAGGATTGAACGACGTCCAAAAAGCGACTCATTCGATGAATGCGAAGCACTGAATATCACGATAAAATAATTCTGCGGTGAAAGAGAGAGAAATGTGCGAGAAATCAGTTCACAAACAAAACGAACTTTAGCATTCAACAAATAAAATTGTGAGGATGGTAAGAATGACAAGGATCATTCTGGCATCAAGCTACGTATTTGAGGATGGATTTATATGTCATTCTGACGATGAACGGCAAGACGGGTGCGAGACTACAGGTGAAAAATGGCAGCGGTACTCACCATGAATTTATTGTCCTTCTGAATGTGTGTTCCCTTCGTACTATTTGGCGTCATATGGAGGTTACTGACCCAGATTCCGCGTGCAAAAGTAAGGGCTTACCACGTTGTGACGAAAGCTCGAAATCTTGTCAACTTACACTTCAGAGAAAGTTTAAATTGTGTGCTCGCTAGGTGTTTTTACAGATAAAAAAACTTCAGCAGAGCGAAATGTTGGGCTCTGTAGGTCCCTTCTACTCGTGAGAGAACAATTGCGCGCACAACACGAGTAGATGATGAACAACCTAGACCTTGGTCCCCTTCGGATTGTCACGCCGTACAATTATTAAACCCGACACTGTAGCACTGAGACCCAAACTTACGAATATGGAACTATCGGGAGCATTGGACTACCAGGATGAAAGTAAACGTTTCTGTGACAAGGAGCCTAAGTATTTAGCTGCAACCACTGCAGAACCAAACACCCGCCACCTGGCCCAACCAAAGGCTGGACAATGCCAGAGGAAGTGCTCTGCAAAATCTTCACCTTTTCTAAAGGTGTCAAAGAATGTATCATCACATAGCCCAAGCACACTAACGTGCTAAGCGCAGGTGAAGTGTTCCGTTGGTGAGCATACAAGTCGTTTGCAGACTTTTCGGTCTAAAACAAGGAGAAACGCCCTTAGTCGGCTTACATCCTGGAGAGTCGTTTCAGCTCTAGTTCTGCTGAATAAAGACCAATCTGTCAATAGAAGGCATGGTCAAGGACGCGTGTGGTTCATTCGGACCCCATGAGTGCCTCTCTTGATCCTTACCATGTTCATCAGCAATCTCGTTTCCAACGTTATACCATCTTTGGTCGTGATGACGAGAGACCCAAATATCGACGGAAGTCAAGGAAGTTGATGGTTGTTGTTTCCATTGTTTCCTGGAACCCAGACGCCCTAAGACATCTTAAAGAATATAGTCAACCGACATTAAGGGAAGACGCAATCATCAACTACCCTGGTAAGGTAAGGTCCTGAGCCCAGCATGTTCTTCAAACCGTGGCCATTAGGACTTCGATGTGGACAAATTTGCTAAACGCCGTACAGATTTGTGTTGCAATCAACCAATGTAGAATTTGTAGCATTAGTAAAGCTCTATTTTATTAAAATGTATCCTCAGACACGAAATTAACGTAGTCTACTGGAGAAACTACGAAAAGTCCAAAGTCTCTACCTGTTTTCATTATAGGCACTCAAAATTGGTATCTCTAAGACTTGCTCATATGACTGCCCGAGAACCTGAGTAGAAATATTGAAACCTCCCCCAATGCGATATCGTTGAGTCAAATGTTAATCTTTGGCAACCTATATCGAGAACTTCTCAGCAGGTGGACCCAAACTTTTCCGAGAAAATGTATGCGAGTGTTTCTTTTATGTTGCGGGATTGGAGAACAAAAACAAATATTAATCATCGAAAATAGCTTCGTTGTTTTTCAAAATATTCCCCATTAAGATCTATACACTTTTGCATGCGTTTGAACCAATTGTCGATGCACTTTTTCCACTCTGACTGAGGTATCTCCAAAACATTCATCCTGAACGTATCAACCACTTCTTCAGGTGTTGAAAAACGTTGATCTCTCATTTTATTTTTTACGTACGAGAATAGAAAGAAGTCATTCGGTGACAGGTCAGGACTATATGACGATGTTTTGAGTGCTTAAAAATGAAGTTGTTTGAGACGATGTGTGAGAGCTCGCTTTGCGGTGGAGAAGAGTGATCCGTTTCGGCGGTTGGCTTTCCTGATTTCTTGGAAAACATCTGCCAAACAAATGGTTGTGTAACTGTCAAAATTGACTGTTCTGCGTTGTTCTAGTGGTAAGTTTGTGACATGTCCAGTTTTTCCGAAAAAAAGGCGACCATTTGCTTAGAAGTGCTTCGTGCGCGAACAACTTTTGTTGGATTTGGCTCAATTTGAAACACCCATACTGTCGACTGCTATTTACTTTCAGGCTCATATGCGTAAATCCACGATTCACCACCTGTCACGATGGCATAGACGTGTTTCGAAGCACCGCGATCGTTTTTTTGGAACATTTCTTTCGACCAATCGACACGAGCCTTCTTTGAGCGATTGACAAATTGTGTGGGATCCAACGCGAAAAAATATTTTTGACGGTCAAATGTTCAAGCAATATTGAATGTATGCTGGTCCCACTTATGCCTAAGGTTGTCTTAATCTCACGATAGGTCACATGACGATCTTGGAATATCAGTTGGTGCACAGCATCAATGGTTTCCGGAACAACAACTGATTTTGGATGACCATCACGAAATTCGTCTTGGAGTGAACTACGACCTCGTTTGAATTCACTATACCATCGGTAAACACTGGTCCTTGATGGAGCTTCATTGCCAAAAATTGAATTAAGTTCATCGATACACTGTTGTTCACTTAATCCACGTCGAAAGTTGTAAAAAATAATCGGACGAAAATTTTCATGATTTTATTCCAATTTTTTGGGCGAGATGAATCTTTGAAATTACTGTAAACAACACAAATAGCGATCGTATGTCAAAACGTTCTGAGTACGTATTACCTCATAAATGTCAAACTCTACAATAGAGCTGGCAGTTGCCAGATTGCAACACTAGGGTTGCCCAATCCCGAAATATAAAAGGCAACCTTCGTATGTTGTGAAATCAAATGTCATCGCATTTTCAATACGGAAATACAGAAAGCTATAACTGTTTAAGAAAGCTTCTCAATCTTCGCCGCTCGGAGTCGGCAAAAAACACAACACGAGTAAGTTGATGAGCAAGCTAGGCCCTGGTCCCCTGTGTACTGTTCGCACCATACAATTTTTTTTAAATACCGAAATTGTTTCCTTCGATCATGTCCGTGGCGAAAACAAATTTATTTTTATAAGTGGAGATTTGGCAAACGAATAAATGTTAAGATTCAAAGATTAATGGTCAACACAAAAATCAAATCAAATCTCTCAACGGAAAACAAATTCGACGATGACCTCATAACGAAGCAAGAAATTGAAATCTATTGCACGCTTGTAATAAGTAAACCTCCTTTTGAAGGCGCTAAAGTATGAACCAATCCGGCACTAAAAAAATAGACGTCGGAGTTGTGTTCATTTAAGGTTCAATTGTAAAAACTTTGCAGCTATCGAATGTTTCAGGTGTTTCTGCGTTACATTTTATTAAGATTCATTGATGATTATTTCTAAGATTCCGAAGTTCGTGTTTTTTCTGCAAGAAAAGCACTCATTATTGGTTGAACGTTCGATGATGTTTACGGGAAATGATTTCATTTGAGTCAGTGAAATTCCGAATGTCTTTCTACATCAACTCGCCGGACTAATGAGCAACATCCACAACTTCTCTCCATTTATTCCTCGTCTCGCACTTTGCTCCATATTGTGACACTTTATTAAGAAAGAAAAACAACTAGAAACAGGAGGCACTTGACCACGTGCAGACAAGTAGAGAAGGAAAAGAGGCGCACACCACCGACTCGCCCGATTCAATCGATCACAGTTGGATTGAATGTTTGTGAGGACGTGTGCACAGGAGTAATTGAGCGTAACTTGCATATTCGTCTTATTTGCAAAGGCCGACTGAAGGACTGTTAAAGGGGCTTTATGCAGAACACTAATTTGTCTCCACAATCAATTATTCAGTTAGATAAATACAAATATTCCAGTCACGTCGGGGGGAGATATATTGATTGCGGTAATGGAACGACTGTAAGTGTTGCTAACGTTACCCCCGAGTGCCTCATAAAACAATTAGGCTGGTAGCATTGCAGAGGAATTAGTTGGGCGCAGAACAAACTGCCCCCACATCTATTTTCTAGTTGAATGTCGATTTTCGTCTCTCGTTGTTCATTAATTTCGACAAAATGGAAACTGACTGCGTTACTAAAGAAGAGGTTCGGGTCAAGGCTGGACCCTGCATTCTTTCTCGCACACCAACAGGCACTTAAAAATTGGATTCGAATTGCGGAGAGAAAAAATCAATTTAAATAAATTGCACAGCCATTGCTTTCAATAACGAAGCGACGATGAAATGTGATGTCAGACCCAGATCTCGAAGCGTATCGTACTCGTGTACATAGGCACGTATGCATGCAGTTCAGTTATTTTTTCTTGTTAAGAATACGAGATTGATTGCTTCAGTTTGTATTGAATTGTTGTTCTGCTCTTAATCGAAAAATTCTTGAAAAAATTGGTTCATACGATTTTTTTTAGAAGACGTATTAGGTAGATTTGAATTAAAGCCTCATCTTAGCAATGCTTTAATAGATTCAGGTTGGTGAAGAACTCTGAGGCGTGCGTGCAGGTTTTTATTTTTCTAATTTTAACATATTAAATTATTTTTATTAATATTTCGGTACAGAAATTGCGTGGAGTTCCCCTAATGCCTGCTTGGAATGTAGTAATTTTATAAAATTGGAGTTATAAGATTTGGTGCACAGTGCATCGTAGAGTACATTGTTGCGTTGTTTTTATTCTGTTTTAATCGGTGTTTGGATAAAGATAAAGGGCTATCCAGCAAGGTTCTACATCAGTTTACACAATTCTTGTGGGTTGCATTAATGAGTTTTCCGTATTCTGTAAGGAGTTGAAAAAATGTAGACTTTAAGTGATATTAAATAACAATCCACTGAAATCTGTTCGGGGGCAACTAAACTGACTCCCGGCGTTTAATTAATTATTTACTCTCCACTATTCTAATCAACTACTGTGTCCTTAATTCAAGAACGCAGACGATTACAACAGATGATCTCTTTGGTCTGTCTGGGTGACGTTGCAATTTTAACTGGTTTTCTAATGCGTAGCTCCAGTGCGACGTTGTGAATAGGAATTAGGGGCTCCCTCCCCCCCCCATTATAACTTTTTTTTTCATAACACTACACTACTGCTACGTTCTTTTCTTAAAGCAATAAGTAAGAGAAGGACTTTAGTGGCCGCCGTGGCGTAGTGGGTAGAGTGCGACGCTCACACGCCGAAGGTGTAGGTCCGATTCCCAGCTTAACACGATTTTTTCGAAATTTTTCACGGCACCGCCCCTTTCGAGCTCCTGACAACACTCATACAGTATAAATTGTCTAAGAAAAAACTCCTCCAATTTCGCCGTATAAAGCCGGAAAAAAACTGTAGGTCCCTTCTACTCGTGAGAGAAAAGTAGCGCGCACGACAAGAGTAGTTGACGAGCAAGCTAGGCTCTGATCCCCCTGTGCATTGTAGCGCCAACAATTATTATTATTATTAAGAGAAGGACTTTAGCCCAGGTGCGAGTTCTGTCCATTAAAATTAAGTACACCCCCATCGAGAATTTAAGGGCTCCGAAATATCACAAGAAGAGAGAAAGGGCATGCGGAGGAAAGCATAATTAACCTTCTTCGGTGACGAATGCACCTTTACGCACATATGCTTCCACGTTCCAGCGGAGTTAATCAAACAAACAGCTTTCAATTATTTCAACATACAATTTACATATTTTCGAACTCTAGCGACGACCCTTAAGAACTTCATTTTTACATTTGTTTTCCTACCTCACCACACGAGTACGCTTGTGTGAATTTGAGTCTTCACTGGAGGTAGGCTTAGTCGTGATTCTACAAAGATTGGTACAACAGTCAATATAAACACCGACCATGATTTCTAAATAAGATTCAAGATCTATCATCGGTCTAGATTACTGATTGTATTTGAAAGTGCGGGTATGCTTACAAAGGTCTATATTTGCACCTCATGTAATATTGCGTTACTGCGACGACTTTAAGAATTGTTCCTGATTATATTCTTAGCAGCTCTTAAAGCATAACCTTCGTTGTGATTTTGTTCCAACCAATGATATCGTTTTGAACGTGAACACCTTTCTTGTGAGAAGAAAACGATCAGTTGCTATTCAAATCATTTTCCAGTGACATTGATCAAATAGTTTTTTTTATTACTTATCTCTAAAATTAGTCTCAATGGCACAACCCAGTCGGGTTGAGGGTACTTTCCAGTGAAATTATGTGCGCGACTTCAGTTGAACGTGGCCGCCGTGGCGTAGTGGGTAGAGTGGGACGCTCACACGCAGAAGGTCTAGGTTCCATTCCCGGCTGAACACCTCGAATTTTTCACGGCACCACTTCTTTCGAGCTGCTGGCAACTCTTAAAGAGTAATAATTGTCTAAGAAAGCTTCTCAAACTTCGCCGTTCGCTGTCGGCAAAAGCTGTAGGTATCTTCTACTAATGAGAGAACAGCAACGCGCACAACACGAGTAGTTGATGAGCAAGCTAGGCCCTGGTGCCCTGTGGACTGTCGCACCCTACTCCTTTTTCTTAACTAACCCAACGTTCCCAGACGTGTTATATTCAAAGGCGTCCTAATCGCCTTAAGCTTTTATTCATAAAGAGATTCAGGTTAGATTTCTTGCCAGAACGCAATAAATGGAAGCACTATGAGAATTTCCAAAGTCTTCGATAGATATTGCCTGTCCAAGTGTCCGTTTTAGAAAATCAATTGTATCACTGAACGTCGTTAGCACGAAATTTCGAACAATTAAGCAAACCTTTAATTTACTTTGTCTTAAGATTTTTTCCTTAAAACCTTCGAGTTAATTTCTCAGCTTACTTTCACCTACAGATATTTCATCCTATCCCTTTAGCTAGTACGCTTGCAGAGGTCCTGTTCCGCCTTTGTGATCCAACCTTGATGTTCTGATAATGGTTCCTTATGGCCTGGAAGCCCTTAATATTATTTGATGCTCAAGTAGACATATGTAAGCCTTTGCAAAACTTATAGAGTTTGAGGCTAACTCTTATTTTATAATTGACAGAAATAAGCAGAACTTCCCCATTTGCAAAGAAAAAAGGGCTTCCTTATATGCCTTCAAAAACTATCTGTGTCATAGAGCCGGGTTGGTTTCTCGAGTTTTCAATTGCCTTTGGCCATAAGAAACATCTTCTCACTAAAGTGATCCTTTGCTAATGTTGCAAAATTGATGGCTCGATGCCGAATGCCGGAAAGCTCCTTATTGACAGTCGAAAAATAGCTTGATGTTGCTTTTGAGTTGCTGTAAGAATGTTAGATTTATAAAAACTCACATAACAGCGCGTCATTTTGGCTAAAATATTTTTTACCGCCAATCTTACCGATAGTTACTGGCCATCAGACGAATTGGATAGGATTGCTAAAATCTGGCACAGTTCTTTAATTCGACTCTGTGAAATTCCGAATGTCTTTATACATAAACTCCCCGGGATCGTTACAGACTAATGAGCAACACCCACAACTTTCCTCCATCTGTTCCTCGTCTCGCACTTTGCTCCATATTGTGACCCCTTATTAAGAAATTACTAAAATCTGGCATAGTTCTTTAATACTTTATTTATTCAAGCTACCACATGCAGCTTAAAATGACTTGTGGTGGGTGTAAATGTGAACTTCTAGGGTCTTTCGGCAGAAGTGTTACGTTTTGATCTATTGTGGACTTTTCCGAATGATCTGAAGCGATCACGCGAAAAGGCAAAGAGATCACTGAAATTTCGTTCATCAATATTCTGATCCCCATAACCATTTCCCAGAGATTATAGTTTGTATTTTCAATGGAATTTTTTTCGAATCTGAAGCTCTTCTCAATCTCTTTTCCTCCAAACGTCCATTTTCTTCTTTCAATTTTATTCACGGCAACATTAACAGCAAGCAATGTACTCTCAAACGACTGAAATGTGTGCACCAAGTTTCGATGAAAGCTTAGCAACACGGCACACTACCCCTCCTCTTGATCTATTTGCTATAGATTTTTTTTTCTATATTTACGTAGTCTTAGCCAAGTTATGAAGCTAAGTAAGCAAAGTGAGGTAACGGGTTAAATTTAAATTTTATTTTTAATCACTTTCATCCATGCTACCGTCCCCATTTTTTGATATTAAATGATGCCAGCCCAAATTTCCCTTAATGCAGTATCTTTTCGAAAATTTTAAAATATACTCGTTATAGTTTATTTTTTTTTTTACTTTAGTGCGTTCAGCCGTTAAATTCGTATTCAATTCTATATACTGTTTGTTTCCGCTTAAAACTGTTTTTGAAAATTTTGCCATAAGTTCCTGGTGTCGTATTGCATGCTGAGTAATGTTTCAATTATTCTAGGATTGTGAAGATTCTAATCCACTGATTCGAGCACTCGCCGTCAGAACAATGGGATGCATTCGAGTTGACAAGATCACAGAATACTTGTGTGAACCGTTGAGGAAGTGCCTGAAGGACGAAGATCCTTATGTTAGGAAGACAGCAGCTGTTTGTGTTGCCAAACTGTACGACATTTCTTCGTCCATGGTAAGTTACAACAAGCGTCATGATTGAAGCTACTGTACATGTGCCTTTAATAGGTCGAGGATCAAGGCTTTCTGGACCAGTTGAAGGATCTCCTCTCGGACTCCAATCCAATGGTTGTAGCCAACGCAGTCGCAGCTCTAAGTGAGATCAACGAGTCCAGTCAATCCGGCCAGCCACTGGTTGAAATGAATTCAGTGACAATCAACAAACTCTTGACAGCACTTAACGAGTGCACTGAGTGGGGACAAGTTTTCATTTTGGATTCATTGGCAAACTACAGTCCCAAGGATGAGCGTGAAGCACAATCAATTTGTGAGAGGATAACACCACGTTTAGCTCACGCCAATGCCGCAGTTGTTTTGAGCGCTGTCAAAGTCCTTATGAAGCTTCTAGAAATGCTCTCCAGTGACAGTGACTTTTGCTCAACTCTCACTAAGAAGCTTGCCCCACCGTTGGTGACTCTGCTGTCCTCTGAGCCAGAAGTACAATATGTTGCTCTGCGCAATATAAATTTGATCGTTCAAAAACGGCCAGATATCCTTAAGCACGAGATGAAGGTGTTCTTTGTCAAGTACAACGACCCCATTTACGTCAAGCTTGAGAAGTTGGACATCATGATTCGCTTAGCCAACCAGAGCAACATAGCTCAAGTTCTAAGCGAGCTAAAGGAGTACGCCACTGAAGTTGATGTTGACTTTGTTCGCAAGGCAGTTAGAGCTATCGGACGCTGCGCTATTAAGGTAAGCCTCCGGTTCCCTTGCCTTCGTCCTCAGTCTGTATTCATTCTCTTCAACAGGTTGAACCATCAGCTGAGAGATGTGTCTCCACATTGCTGGATCTTATCCAAACCAAGGTGAACTACGTTGTCCAGGAAGCTATCGTCGTGATCAAGGACATTTTCCGAAAGTATCCCAATAAATACGAGAGCATTATCAGCACACTGTGCGAGAATCTCGACACTCTCGATGAACCTGAGGCTAGAGCTTCAATGGTGTGGATTATTGGAGAGTACGCCGAACGTATTGATAATGCTGATGAGTTGCTCGATAGCTTCCTCGAAGGATTCCCGGATGAAAATGCCCAAGTTCAGCTGCAGCTGCTGACTGCTGTGGTGAAACTTTTCTTAAAGAGACCATCGGATACACAGGAGTTGGTCCAACACGTACTCTCACTAGCAACACAAGACTCCGACAACCCTGACTTGCGTGATCGTGGTTTTATCTACTGGCGCCTCTTGTCCACAGATCCAGCAGCAGCTAAGGAAGTTGTGTTGGCAGATAAGCCTCTGATTTCGGAGGAGACCGACTTGTTGGAACCAACCTTGCTGGATGAATTGATCTGTCACATCAGTTCCTTGGCAAGTGTTTACCACAAGCCACCAACTGCTTTCGTGGAGGGCCGCGGAGCTGGTGTCCGCAAATCACTTCCTAACCGTACCGCTGGTGCAGAAACAACTGAAGCTCCCTCCGAGGCAACTGTCATTCCTAACCAAGAGTCACTTATCGGAGATCTGCTTTCCATGGACATCAACACACCTGCTGCCCCAGCTGTGGTGCCAGCAACAAACAACATTGACCTCTTAGGAGGTGGATTAGACATTCTGGTACGCATTTTTTAATTCTTTTCCATCCCTCTGTTGCTTAAAGAATATTCATATTCAGCTTGGCACTGGCCCAACAGAACCTGTTGCTGGAGGAACATCTGGCTTGCTGGGGGACATTTTTGGCCTTGGGCCAACTGGAATCTCGCCCATGGTTCAAATTCCAAAAATCATTTGGCTGCCAGCAGAGAAGGGCAAGGGCTTGGAAATCCAAGGTACCTTCTCCCGTCGCAACGGTCAAATCTCCATGGACCTTACCTTCACCAACCGCGCAATGCAGGCAATGAACGGTTTCGCCATCCAATTGAACAAAAACAGTTTTGGCATCGTTCCAGCATCTCCCCTTCAAGTCGCCCCACTAGCACCAACGCAAAGCTGCGAGGTTAGCCTACCACTGGGTACTACTGGTCCAGTGCAACGCATGGAGCCGCTCAACAACCTTCAGGTGGCCGTCAAAAACAACGTCGACATCTTCTACTTCGCCTGCCTCGTGCACGGAAACGTACTCTTCGCAGAAGACGGCCAGCTGGACAAACGTGTGTTCCTCACCACATGGAAGGAGATTCCAGCCGCCAATGAAATACAATACAGTCTCTCCGGAGTTAATGGCAACACCGACGCGATTGCATCCAAAATGACAGCAAACAACGTTTTTACAATTGCCAAGCGGAATGTTGAAGGACAGGACATGCTCTATCAGTCGCTGAAGCTCACAAACAACATCTGGGTGCTGCTGGAGCTGAAATTACAGCCCGGTAACCCAGACGCCACACTCAGCTTGAAATCAAGATCGGTAGAAGTGGCCCCGATGATTTTCGCCGCCTACGAAGCCATTATACGCTCAGCATAAGTCCCACTCTAAGCAAAGACAACCAATCGCATGTTATCGAATAGTCCAGCATAAACGCATGTATTCATTAGTTACGAAGTTAAAACAAAAGTATTTAGACTCTAGAAAGTACGCTAAAAGTTCAAAAAGGTCCCCAGATCGCGCTCCCAAACATCATCCGATGACTCGTCTTTGTTCGGAAACCATTGATTTTATTGACTTGTCACTGATGGCCCCTGGTCACGTGATTCGTAGAATGTATTTTAAATATTTGTTACTCCATATTAAATATGTATATCGATGCAATTGCAAATGGATTTACGATTCAATATTGTATCCCACTACAGTTATACTACAATAAAATTTAATTAAAAGTAAAACATTCCAAATCTTTACTGTTTTCATTTATCTTTAGGTTTCGGGCACCTTCTGCATTGGATGGCAATGCACAAACACTGCCAACAAGGATATTATAGGAATGCGGGGTGTGCAGTGGAGCTGCTTCTCAATAAACGTTGAGTGTTATGCAAAGTTCTCCGAAATGAATTTCTCCGAATGTTGTGCGTACTGTCTAAAATTGTTAAGAACTTACACCATAAATATCCCCATTTCTGTACCTGCACTTGCAACAGCACAAACGCAAAGCGAATTACCTTTCTCTGGTTATAAAAGTGGACACGACAAACTTGATCCATTCCCGAACTGTGAAATTTTTTCAGCACCGTCTTATGTTCAACCTGCGCAAGAAGGTTTAATGTACATGCAGCGGGAAAAACCACACGATCACCTACTTAACAATTCCCTCGATCCCTTTTAATGAGCGCACAATAAAATATCGCGGCCATATTTCGAAATCAGGTGACTAGTTGCCATGTCATTCTTCGGCGATGCAAGGTAAAAATATATCAAAAGTGGCATTAAGACAGAATGGCATCATCTAAAGTTGTAAAATGTTAAACCTAACGGAAGCATAAAATTTGATGCGAAGGAAAGAACTGTCGTGTATATTTCCTCCACAAAAGTCTGCAAAGTCTGCAGCCACAGTGCGGGTCACCTTCCAAACGGAAACATAAAAAAAATTATAAAATTCTGAACCACTCGTAAAAGCAGAGGACCAATTTTCTCCCAAAAGGGAAAAAAAAAATAATTTATTATTAATTTTGATTCTTAGTGGCGCCCCCTATATGTCCCGGGACTTATTGAGTGATGTGTTATATAACATTGTAACATTGAATAACAACTGAGGAAAAGCAAGCAGATCAGATTAGAACAACATATTTCGTTCCTACTCTAGCAATTAACTCCGAGTTTTACTTGCGATGAACCTTGAACGTTCTTTCATAAATGTCATGAATACTATCATGACACTTCTTCTTCTTCTCCTTCTTGGCGCTACAGTCCGAGGTGGACCTGGGCCTCAACTAACATGCCTCTCCAGCCAGCATGATCTTTCGCCAGCTGCCTCCAGTTGCCCACTCCAAGTTGGTTGAGGTCCTTCTCCACTAGTGTGCCCCACTTTAGTCTAGGTCGTCCTCTGTTGCGTTGTCCCAATGGTTCGGATTCAAAGACTTTTCGAACAGCAATGGTGTCCATACGCTTTACATGGCCTAGCCATCTTAAGCGTTGTATCCATAGACGCTTGACCAGGCGCATGTTCTCCTCCAGATGCCATCAACGCAAACAGGACCATAAATCGCAAGCAAAACTTTTGTCTTAAAAAACGAAGGACGTTAGCAAAGGCTTCCTCATCCGCCTTTGCTAACGTCCAGGTTTCCGAACCAGAAAGTAGGACTGAGATGATCAATAATAATAATAATAATTGTTGGCGCTACAGTCCACAGGGGGACCAGGGCCTAGCTTGCTCATCAACTACTCGTGTTGTGCGCGCTACTGTTCTCTCACGAGTAGAAGGGACCTACAGTTTTTTGCCGACTCCGAACGGCGAAATTTGAGAAGCTTTCTTAGACAGTTATTACTCTTTGAGTGTTGTCAGCAGCTCGAAAGAGGTGGTTCCGTGAAAAATTCGAAAAATTGGTGTTGAGCTGGGAATCGAACCGACACCCTTCGGCGTGTGAGCGTCGCACTCTACCCACTACGGCACGGCGACCACCGTGAGATGATCAAGCTATTATATAAAGCGAGCTTAGTTTTCCGAGAGCAGGCTTTATTACTCAGTCGCCTCTTGAGCCCAAAGAAGCAGGGATTGGCAAGAGTGATTCTGCGTTTGATTTCGGTACTGATGTTGTTGTCCTTGTTTATTGCGGAGCTGAGGTAGACGAAGTCCTTGACTACCTCGAAGTTTCTGCTGCCTAGTGTGACGCTCTGTCCGATGTTGTGTGTCCTTTCTTGATGACAGCGTGTACTTCGTTTTGACCTCATTTACCGCCAGGCAATTTTAGACGCTTCCGCTTCAATGCCAGCAGACACCTCATTGACGGGTCGCTGTGTTCGTCCAGTCACGTCAATGTCATCAGCGTAAGTTAGCAATTGAACTGACTTCTGGAAGATTGTGCCTCTAGTGTTGACTTGTGAGTTACGCACGATCTTTTCGAGGATGATGTTAAAGAAGTCACATGACAGTGCGTCGACTTGTTTAAAACCTTTTTTGACATTGAAGGTCTCGGTGAGCTCGTTACCGACCTTGACGGAGCAGCGAGAGTTCCCCATAGTCATCCTACACAATCTGACGAGTTTGGTAGGAATGCCAAAACTAGACATGGCACTGTATAGCTCGTCTCTATGCACACTGTCACATCCGGCCTTAAAATCGACGAATAGGTGGTCGGTGTCGATTTGCACTTCTGGGGCCTTTTCCAGGATTTGCCGTAAAGTAAAGATCGGGTCTATTATGGACTTCCCTGGTCTGAAACCACAATGATATGGACCTATTGTGTCATGGACAAATGGTTTTAGACGCTCACAAAATACGGCAGAGAGGATCTTATATGCGATGTTAAGGAGACTGATCCCTCGATAGTTAGCGCAGTCAAAGGGGTCTTCTTTCTTGTGGACCGGGCAAATGACGCTGAGATTCCACTCATCGGGCATGCTTTCCTCCGATCATATCCTACAGATCAGCTGGTGCATGCGCCCAACCAACTTATCTCCACCTGCTTTAAATAGTTCTGTGGGCAGTCCATCCGCTCCAGCAGCTTTGTTCGACTTCAGCTTGGATATTGCTATCTTCACCTCGTCTAAGTCGGGGGGATTGAGTTCTTGTCTATCATCGTCCAAATTGAGTAAAACATTCTCCCTTACAGTGGAATTGATTCCGTCATCGCCGTTAAGGAGTCTGCAGAAATGATCCTTCCAGATTTTCAGCACAGACTGCGACTCTACCACGAGTTGTCCACTTGGATCCCTATAGGCTTCGGTCCGAACCTTGTATCCTCCGGATAGTTGTCTTACCTTTCGGTAAAACTTTCGGATTTTATTTCTGCCATAACACCTTTCTATTTCTTCGACCGCGCGCTTTTCATGCTCCTTCTTTTTCCTTCTGAAAAGCCGGTGCTCTTCCCTTCTTCTCTGTTCATAGAGCTCACGAACAGCCCTCGTTGTTCGATGCAGCTTGAACTTATAAGCATTTTGTGTTTCTGCATGCGCTTGCCTGCACTCGTGGTCAAACCATGGGTTCCTTCTGGGTGGTGACGTGAAACCCAGCACATCAGTGACACTATCAAATCAAAAAATTGTAAGTGCACGCATATATTAATATAAGTGCGACTGAATTAAAAGTTACTCAATTCATTGCACTGCGTCACAGAGGCAGTGATGCTTACTCCATGCGGATAGCTTTTTGACGTTCACAAATAACGTACACGTATCGTTAGTCGGCCACATTTTTGTTGAGCTCATTAAACTCGATTTAAACCTTTTTTCAAATGAGATTAAGGAAACCGTGTATAATTTTCTATACTTCGGGAAAACCTCTAGATTTCGATTATATTAGATTTCAGTGCATTTTTATTTTTCTTAATTAATTTTCTTACATCCCAGACAAAAATACTTAAAGCTAGCTTACTAATATAATCTACTAATCTTAGTCCTAACTTATTGACTCTTCACGAGTGCTCTAAGCTTACCCATCAAATTTTTGTTTCACGCTTTCGGCTTCTTATATTCTTTCAAAATTTAGTACTTAAACCTATACTTAAACCAAGAAAATTTAAAAAAAAAACACGGTTTTGTGGGTATTTTTTTGTTCTTAATCTATCTTACATAACTATATAAGCTAAGTAAATAGTTATGTAAAAGCCTCTAGAAATGTGGGGAAAGTGATCATGAGGTTGTGAGTTCATCGTTTCAAACGCCGGAAGTCCTATGTTCGAACCCGAAATGGACTCCTTTGAGTCTTTTGTAATTGGTAATAGATCTTTTTTTATAAATGGCTAAAAGGGATAAAGGGATTAAGTCACAGCACGAGAGTAACGTATAAGGGAAGAGAGAGAGAGGAAGAACATTTATTTCATACGATTGTAATGAGTGGGAATGAGTTGAGCTGGAAAGAGTATTCCATATTCGTTTTGTGCGGCTAAAGAGCGAGTGTCTAAACTTAACTGTACGTTAGGCCTTTAACTCCAAGCCAGATAGGCCTTTTATAATATACCAAGTATACCGGTAAAATTTTAAAATAAAACACTAATTATTAATTGGAAAGTAAAAACATTTTGTTCAAAGTATTGGCCAGTGTTTTCTACACATTTTGACCACCTTTCTGGCAATTTGTGAATACCACGCCAATGAAATTGTTCGTCTTTTAAAGCAAACCAAACAGACACCCAATTTTCGACCTCCTCGTAGGAATCAAAGTGCTGCTCAGCCAATGCGTGTCCCATCGATGAAAACAAATAATAGTCAAGTCTTGTGAATAGGGCGGGTGGGGTAGCTGCTCCCAGCCTAGTGTTTTGATTGTATCCTGAACCGGTTTTGCTTTGTAGGCAAGTGCATTGTCTTCTGGCCTATTCTGGTCGTTTCTCAATCAATGCGTGGTTCAGATTGATCATTTGTTGTCGGTAGCGATCAGTATTAACGGTTTCACCAAATTTTAGGAGCTCGTGGTACAGCACATCTTTCTGGTCCCACCAAACACACAGAATTGTCTTCTTGCCGAATCGATCTGGTTTTGCAGTCGATGTTGATGGTTGTCCCAGATTAACCCATGATTTTTTCCGTTTAGGATTCTTAAAATAAATCCATTTTTCATCGCCAGAAACAATCCGATCCAAAACCGACTTTCTTTCATGTCTTTGAAGCAAAATTTCACAAGTGTTTTTTCGGGTTTCCATCTGACTTTCATTCGATTCATGTGGCACCCATTTTCCACACTTTTGGATCTTTCCCATAACTTTTAAACGGCCAGAAATTTTTTGTTGTGCAACATTTAACATTGCTGCCATTTGCTTTCGACTCAAAGTGTCATCTCCATCCAATATCGTTTGCAATTCGGCGTCTTCAAACTTTTTTGGTGGTCTTCCACGTTCTTCATTTCTAACATCAAAATCATTATTTCTGAATTGTTGAAACCATCTTTTGCATGTTGCTTCTGATAGAGCAAGATCACCATATGCCTCGACAAGCATTCGATGCGACTCTGCAGCACTTTTCTTCAAATGAAAAAAAAAAATTAATGCTTCCGCAAATCATCACTTTTTGGTACAAAATTCGACATTTTTAACACGATGAACAAATATGATGTTGTCTATTCATTGACTTGATGTATACTAAATATTTTTCACAAATGTCATAGCAAACAAATAAAGATGAAAATAAGGGCTCGTTCACAACAAATGCTCCCTATCGAGACATTTGTATCTTGACGCTGACTTCATACCGTTATATCTGGTTTGCCTTGTATATTGTAAGCAGATCATATGGAATGATTTACAATTTTAATTTAATTTATTCAGTAGCCAATTCAATACAATTCATGAAGGTAATTACATAACAAGTTAGGGATTTAGGAGAGTTTCCTTTACAACTATAATTCAATGTATTTATAAAATAAAGTCTTTATTGCTACCAACAAAAACCCTTACTTAAATCTTAAACCTACTATTGCACATTAACCCTCTTGCACACTTAATTGAGCAATTAGTCTATGTTCCGAAAAGAACAATTATTGCAGAATTTTATTTTAATTTTATTTAACATAGTTATTATAAGGTTGACGCATGTTATATCATGAAGAATATGGAATGAAATATTTCTTGTATCGCTTATAGAAAACCTGACATTTCGCTGCTTTTTTGGTGATTTCAAACATTTGATCGTTCCAACTGAGTCTTGAATTGATACACATACCGCGGATGGAAAGTCGTTCGGTTGCAACAACTCAAGAGCCATTCATATTCAGTGGCTGGTTACTTTGAGAAAGCTTGAGTGAAAGTAGACAGCACTGGAAGCATTAAATTTCACTCTATTTTCTTTTCGATTATGCTGTCAAGATCGGAATTTGATGACTTTAACATAAGCCGCTGTTCCAAGTCAGTGGCCGAAGATGAAGGGCGAGAGTCAAGGAACTAATATAAAAAGCTGAGGGTACTATCTTTAGCGAAGGAGTGAATTGAATTTGAGATGCATAGACAAGAAATCATTTATGAAAATGAGGAAGAGTGCCGGAGACAAAACGGAGTCCTAGCGAACACCGGCAATATGGTGAATATCAATATTTTCTATGTCCTTTCAATTTTTAAGAAAAAATTCCAGACAAAACACACAATGACCTGATCCACTGTATGATATTCTCCTATTCTCTTAAAGATTGTTTTAGTTCCTTACTTCACTTCACTTTCTATTGTGAAAATAGGATTTTTTTACGTCTAAAAGAATCAGTGAGCAAATGTAAAAAGTTAATTATGGTCTCTTTTAAATAGTGAATAATGTGCTATAGTTGCAGCCACTTGGAAACGCTTCTAACATAAGCTTAAAAATTTTCCCCGATTCGTAAGTTATTTTGTTATTCATACAAAATTTTCTTAGACATATGTCCTGTAAGAAATGTGAATGTTTATAGAAAGCCACATTCCTTTCTCAACTGCATTCGTCTTTTAACAAAATACGGTCAAATAAAAAAATAAAAAATTAAATAATAAATAAAAAATAAAATAATGTCAAATAAGTGGGAAAGCAAATTAGGTTAATTTTAGTTTAAGTCTGATAATAGTGACCGTGAAAGGGAAATAATTCAACTAATATAAAAGCAACGGATCTGGTGTCTATAAATTCCTTAAACAATTTAGCTCAATTCTAATGAATGAATGCAGTTCCTACGCAAAGAAAATGTAAAAGGATCTTTACCAGCAACTTGATACAACTACTTCTTGCTTTTAAATTACCTTCAAAGCACGACCTTTATCGCAAGCTTTCGTATACAGTGACATGGCTCTGTCACTTTCCACACGCTCTTTACTCAACAATTTAAGCGTTTCATGAGCATTCAAAGAAACATGTACATACGTAAAACTGCCCTAAAAACACGAACATCCTTCGACGATAGAATTAATCCATCCCTGAGATTCCAAGGCGCCCATTAAACCTAATGGATTCCACGACTGTCACAGGCATTATCTCCTCGCATTAATATTAACCACCGTGCAGCTCTGCACTCGTTTAAGCCTAAAACCAGTCCCTCTGATAATTGACTCGATAAACTATTCAGAATATGAAAATTACACACAGTACAGAGATGTTATACTTGCATTTGTGATTTCGAAAAGGTCATTGCATACAAAGCTCCTGTTCCTCAAAACGAATACAAAAAAAAAACAGACGCAAAAACGTATGTGGGTGTAGTGCCATTTAGCATTCTGTCGCGCAAAGCCGCGCCACCCACTCCGGCCTACCGTCGCTCCGTAGCTGACAGGAGAGATATTTAGAAAGTTGAATGAATGGTGGAAAAAAAGCTTTTCACAACGACACAGCGCCAGAACACAGGATTCTCGCCAGATACAGATAGTAAAAATAAAACCCTCTTGCAATGCGCCAACTCTGTAGATAAAGTGTTTGAAAAATTTTTCATTCAGCGAAGGATAGTTCAGAACGCCTGATATACCAGGGGAGAAAATGGCGCTGGAATACTTGTGAAAACCTTGCTGTGTCGTTCGTGTAAAAGAAGATTTAGTTATTTTCTTTCGCATTCGCGGAGTTTTACCAGAAATTTGAAAAATAAATCCCGAGGTGTTGTGTGTGCCCGAAGAAAATTCAGATATCGCGTAAGAAACGTAATTGTATTGAATATATTTTTCCTGCTCAACATGATACATACACGGATATGTACATGATTTGTACAAAAAGTCAAGAAAACCGAGAAAAAAACAGGAAACAAAGCAACGGGAAACGAACAGAAAAACGAAAGTAATCGAAACGAAAAAAAAATTGAAAAACAAAGAAAAACCACAAGAAGAAAAGTGCTTTTGTCCTTAACTACCTTGGCTACGTGTTGATTGAAAGATTATTTTTTTTCCGATAATTCTCCTACACCCACCCTCATCATTACCAAAAAACCACCACCAACTGACTGTATTGCGTCTCTCTCATTAAAATATGTTCTCAGTCGTTTGCCTGGTGTCTTTCAGATGCAATTACGATTGTTAGTTGTTACAAAAGAATATGATGGATCTGTGAAGTACGTGCTAAATAATACCACTCATAAGCGATTGACAAACGACGACGACAACGACACGAGGACAAGGACTCGCGCGACGACGACACGGCAAAGAGCACTCCATTAAGTTGCAGAGGAACCATTAAATACGATTAAAGGTAATAAACAAATGGATCGTTAATTGAAGATAACTGCTTTAATATAATACACAGCTTAATATTTATTGCGACCTAGTACTGGCTGTATCGTCGCATGGCCACTGCCACCGCTACCATTGCGCTGTGCCCAGTCAATCAGTTGAGTCCTTGAGCTGTCCAGTTTATCTTGTGCATAGATAGAAGTGTGTCTGCGTTGGGCCTTGAGACCTGTTGATAAGTTTTCTGATTCTACATTTGTCTTTTTTTGTGTGTGCTTGATAATTGAAAATTGTTGCTTGCAACACTGTTGAATTCGCGAATGTTCAACAAGCAACAGTATATATCCGTTACATAACTTTATGTGGCTATCAAGGTTAAACCCTTGTATCGCCTTTGATGTGGTTTTTTTTTTGAATCCCTAGTCGTCCAATTACGTTGATTGGGAGCAGATCCTTTCGTTTTGCCACTAACCGATGCAATTATTTCTTGCATTTGTGTCGGAATTTTCAGCTTCACCTCTTTTTTCAAGTTCATGGACACTTTCTGCACTCGTTGACGGGTAGGCGGACTCATTCTTTTGCAAACTCTTTTTCTCTTCTCCAAAGTTCACATGACAACGTAATCGATTTCTCCACTCTGGACAGCGTCAATAATGGACCATCATATTGATTTAGTCCTTGACCCTGAAAAGCTTTAACTTCACACCTTAAGGCAGACACACAGTGCCCGTGTGCGTTCTCATCTGCATTCGTGTGTTTTTGGACAGATTTGATTTATTCGTTCGCACTTGGGGTCAGAAAAATAATTAATTTCCTTGTGTCAATATCTTGTGGCCAGATCTGGACATTTTATTGATTTTGAAGTGGAAAATGATGATGTAAGTCAGATCGATTACAATGTCATTACCCTGCACATGGCGCTGGCAGGCAGTGGGAACGTTGTATTTACATATGTGTAGAAACTCATCAGTCAAAGGGGCTTTGGTTCAATATTTATCAACATCATGCTTTTGGTTGTGTTTGGATATTCAATTTTAACCTCAAATATTCGTACTAGAGTTTCTAGAAAAAGGACACTCCACCGAATCACATGAAATAGCCTTGAGCTTTTCGAATGTGTGCACTATTTTTCTACCGAATTCATTTGAATTTACTTCGTTTTTATGCTTGAATTACATGTTTCGGTGTTGTTGGCCTATTTCCTCGCTTGAAGGGTTGTAGAGCACTCTGTTAAATTATTTACAATCCATGAGTATTTTGGGTGAAACTACAGCAGAAAAATACATTTCAGGAAACAGAAATGAATTTATTAAGTTGTGAGTTCTGGAAACTTTTTTTAGCCTTGACTGTAGCATAAGTAAAGTGAAGAATCTAAAGCCCAGTTGTAAAGTCAAGATACCGTATGATGCATTCATCGACCTTCTGATATTGTATGTGTAGCGTCTGTGATAAATAAATAGTTCTTTAAAGAGCCACAGCACTTGTGATGGCACAGTGAACTTAAAAGAATACTTCTGTTTTTATTCGTGGTTAAAAATAATCAAGAACAGTTGCATTCGCGTAAAATTCCTTTCATTTCTCAAAATGGAAGCATAAATCTACCGAAAGATAGTCTCAACTACGGGCGTAATTTAATTTTTCACAAAAAAAACGTGGGTTTTATCTACAATGCGATCGGTTAGCCCGTCAATGAACTAAACTGCTGCAGGCAGAAGGGTTTAATCAACTTCTGAATAACATTTATGAGAAGCTAAAGCAATCAAAGCCAATTCATTTATAGTTTTAGTTCTTATTGCTTTTTTTATTCATTTTTCTTGTTTACTTACAAAATACTTAACGAGTTGAGGACGTCGTGTACCACCGGTGGCTCAAACGTGAATCTTTTATCTGGCAACATGTGTGAAGAAATAATGGTACAACAGAAGCAGCACGATATTGATGTGTGCATTTTTCGCAAAATTTTTTTTGTTTCATTTCTAAATTTAATTTGTTGTGCAAGGCGCCTATAGATAAATCAACGTTTGAGTATTACTCCTGCCAGATGATGCTTAGCACAATAAACTGCGCCGTCGTTAATGTGTTAAACCAGTTTACAAACTTAATCTGGTGATTTCTACGAGTATTCTAGTTAACTGACTCATAACATGTGCTGTAATTTTTCTATGCCTTGCGGTTTCTTGTATAGTTTGTGTTCATATTTTTCTAATTTATTTCTAAGTTTAATTTAATTTACCCAAGAAAACCTTAAAAACTTGAGGAAACAAATTCTTAAAATAATTTATCTTTTGACTTAAGCTAAAACCAAGTCTTAAACTTGTGCTATATAGTGTATAACTAGTTAACTCTATAACAATTGAAGTCTAAGCTTATATCTGCTTAGCTATGAACAAATATGTTCGTAACATTATACGGATGCGCGCACCTGGACTTTTTTATACTGTACATATATGTATAAGTAATACGCGTGGAAAAATAGGTTGAGGTCTCTGTTTTTTTTTGATTCTGAATATATATTTTATTTCTTGTATTTCTTAAATGTTAAAATTGTTTTTTTTTTTTTTATTTTAAAATGCCTTCACCTACTCGTACCTCAACTACCCTGTCTTTGCCTTTTAAAAGTAAGCGCTCTCAAAAGCAGGTTTTGGTGTAATCGCCAGTAGAGCAGCCATTTCTCGTCAGAAGCTCTATCGCGGAATGAAATCGTTCTACTGAACCGTAGGAATTCCTCGAGGAACCATTAAAGAGACTGCGAGCGACGTCCGGTTTGTATTGGAGTCGCCTTTCTACTATTCGACGTGCAATATGAAAGATATTAGGGCAACCTTCCCTCACGCTCTTCGCGTCCAAATAGAGGAAAGTTCCGGGCGGAATAAGGCCGTTAAGACGTGCCTTCTCATGGAACATTACGTTAGCACCAAATATCAAACTGTTGGCTGTAGTCATGGCTCGAGACATGTGAGTCCGTATCAACTTAATAATAAAATAATCTTCCCTTATAAGTATTACCTCGTTGTACAGAACTTCGTTGAGATAGAATATCTTGTAATCGGAGGCAGGCCCGATCCTGCCCTCGAACATCCTCTTTTTGCCCATCCGGGAAGAATTTATAAATTTTAAAATGCCTTCGCCTACTCGTACCTTAACTACCCTGCCTTAGACTTTTAGATGTAAGCGCCCTCAAAAGCAGGTTTTGGTGTAACCGCCAGTAGAGCAGCCATTTCTCACCAGAAGCTCTATCGCGGAAAAAAATCGTTCTACTGAACCGTAGGAGTTCCTCGAGGCTACGAGCGACGTCCGGTTTGTATTGGAATCGCCTTTCTACTATTCGACGTGCAATATGGAAGATATTAGGGCAACCTTCCCTCACGCACCACCTCTTTCGAGCTGCTGACAGCAGTCAAAGAGTAGTTAAAGTCGAATAAAAAGCTTCTCAAACTTCGCCGTTCGGAGTCGGCAAAAAACTCTAGCTGCCTTCTACTTATGAAAGAACAGAAGCACGCACAACACGAGTAGTTGATGAGCAAGTTAGGTCGTGGTCCCCATGTGGACTGTCGCGCCATTAAATTATTAATTATTAAGAACTTAATTTGAACCACACTGGAAAACCACATATGAATATCGACCGGATGAAGGCCATGTACCTTCACCCTGGTTTCAAGTTGACTGCTGTAAAACAGCCATCATGCCATAACGAAGTCATTCCTAGCTCTGGTAAGAACTGTATCTATGTGGGCGCTATCGTGCAGATACTGTTCCAAACAGATGCCAAAATACCATATCTTGCTACTCTTTTCACAGTTAATGGCTGTCCCAGTGCTTAATCTATGCCGAACATGAGTCAGTCCATGTTCGTGTCCCTTTATGCTCTGGATAGCTGAGTTATGAAAAGGAGAGTTTAACACTTCTGGTAGTTGATTTTCAACTTCCAGTCGTTTCAAAATCATTGAACTGTATCGAATTCGCTCTCCAACAAGACAATTATTTCTTCTACTTTCGGGTCTGATTTGTACGCAATAAGAGCATCTGTAAGCACTGTTTTATTTGGAACTTATAAGATCGCTTGTAAATATAGTAAACTTGATCAAGGAACCAACCATCCCTGCTCTAAGGCAACGCAGATTTTATATGAAAATTTCGTCATTTGCCATTTTTCACAACGAACTTCTTACCAGTGTCACCAATGTCATAAATCATATAAAGGAATGTTTTATTGATGCCGAGCTTGATTAACTTGAGGAAGAGATCTTTTAAACGTACGGTGTCGAACGCCTTTTCATTGCCAATCAGGCACGTAATAATAATAATATAATTGTTGGCGCTACAGTCCAAAGGGGGACCAGGGCCTAGCTTGCTTATCAACTACTCGTGTTTTGCGCGCTACTGTTCTCTCACGAGTAGAAGGGACCTACAGTTTTTTGCCGACTCCGAACGGCGGAATTTGAGAGGCTTTCTTAGACAGTTATTACTCTTTGAGTGTTGTCAGCAGCTCGAAAGAGTTGGTGCCGTGAAATATTAGAAAAATTGGTGTTGAACTGGGAGTCGAATCTAGACCCTTCGGCGTGTGAGCGTCGCACTCTACCCACTACGTCACGGCGACCAGGCACGTGCCTATGAATAAATGTCATCCACCAGTTTTAAGGCGACATAAATGGCAAACCGTGGCCGCCGTGGCGTAATGAGTAAAGTGCGACACTCGGACGCCAAAGTGGCTCGATTCCCGGCTGAACAACTCGAATTTTTCACGGCACCACCTTTTTCGAGTTCGACAACACAAAAGGAAACAAATGTCTAAGAAAGCTTCTCAAACTTCACCGTTCGGAGTCAACAAAAAACTGTAGATCCCTTCTACTCGTGATAGAAGAGTAGTGCGCACAACACGAGTAGCTGATGAGCAAATTAGGCCCTGGTCCTCCTATGGACAGTAGCGCCACCCAATTACTATTATTATTATTAAAAATGGCAACCCATTTATGCGTTTGTCACAACTAAAAAACAAATCTAAAATTCCACCACTCTAGATGATTTTGTGGTTTAATTTTTCAAAAATCTCGATTGTGGCGCTAAATATCTGCAATTTCTAAAAGAAGAAAAGAAAAATTTCGATGATACCGTTGTAATGTACTTTTCCTTACTGAGATGTGTCAGAAATTAAAAACCTAGTTTTGGTTTTGAAAGTTACAATTTGCTGATTTGCTGTAAAAGAGAATTAAGTGAAACTACTTATCATCGCCTTTGTTTTAAGAAGGCCTCCACAGTACAAGAGAAAAGCGGTCGTAGCTATACAGTGCCATGTTTAGTTCTGACATTCCTACTTAACTCGTCACATTGTGTAGGATGACGATGGAGAAATCTCCTTGATGGAGAAGCAAGGTCGGTAAGGAACTCACCGAGATGTTCAAGACAAGGCGACGCACTGTCACATGATTTTTTGAACATCATCCTCGAGAAGATCGTGCGTAACTCACAAGTCAACACCAGAGGCACTATCTTCCAAAAGTCAGTTCAATTTCTAGCTTACACTGATGACATTGATGTTATTGGGCGAACACAGTGAGTCGTTAATGAGGCGTTTCCTGACATTGAAGAGGAAACGGCTGAAATGGGTCTGGTGGTGGTACATGCAGTCAACAAGAATAGAGCGTCACACTAGGCCCCGGAGATTTCGAGGTGGTTGAGGAATTCGTCTACCTCGGCTCCAGGGTAAACAGAGACAACAACATCAGTTCCGAAATCAAACGCAGAATCACTCTTTCCTATCAATGTTTCTTTAGGCTCAAGAGTAATAAAGCCTTTTTTCCCGTCTCTAGAATTATATACGTTAATACCTACACAGTTCAGTGCAAAAATGAGTCAGGTTCTTACTTTGGCCTTTTCTCATTCAACAACGTCAATGCACAAATCAACAAACACGCTGTATCAAGAAACAATTAGCATTTCATATACAGTGCTTACAGAAAAAGCTGGTAATACCAGCTGTACGCAAACTTTTGTGGAGTCAATTTCAGAACTTCTTTTGGTTTTTTTATGTTTTCTTTTAAATGAATAATAATTTTTAATTTATTTTGTTAAACACTGAAACCTGAAACTTTTCTTTATTGGAATTTACCTTTCAAGAATATTTTTACCTTATATTAGGTGAATGACAGCCATTTTTTTCCAAATTGCATAATTGTACGCAAACTTTTGTGGAGCACTGTATATCCTTTTCTTTATAAATTTAAAATGCAAAACTGCAGAGGAATGTGTTTACAACTGCAAATGAGTTGTCTAACGGTACTCAATGAAGGTTGGCTATGACTCAGAATGCTAGTATTCTCTGAGTGTGATGAGGTATTCGCAACTTAGGGGAATTGGAATTTTTCGAGTATTTGTAATGAAAATATTGTTCACTTTCTACGAATGAATTCATATGAAGGTTAAAAGAATTTTCCTGCATTCATTATTAATTTCAATGGATTGTAGAAGTGTCATCGACCAACTGTTGTGAGACCGAGGGAAAAAGCAAAAATTAGGACAAGAAGTTCACATCGGGAAAGGCCTGCGAAACTCGGGAAGGCTCGGGAAGAACCGGAAAGCAATTAAGTTGGTTTACGGTCAGCAAGGCATTGCGAAGGCACAATGTGACACCTATCTTAAAAAATAGAAGCCGACCCTTTCAAAAAACAACATAAGGGCGAGTCTAGGTTTCGCCAAGAGTAGCAGAATAGATCCGAAGATGATTGGGATAAGGAAATATAGTCTGGAAAAATAAAAAGATACCATTACTGTACAGAAAAAAGATCATGGGCTTAGAAAAGACAAGGCGAATCATTGGAAATACATAATGTTAAACAAGCAGGAAGTTGGGTTGATAGTGATGTGGGGTTGCATGAGTTCTCTTGGTATTTACAGAGAGAGTAGAATAAGCCAACACTTTAACTTGGACATTCTTAAATAAAATTCACACCAGCAACGAAAAACATGTCCCATCCTTCCTGTAAAGTTTTGTTTTCAGCATGAAAGGAATCAGAAACACGTGGCCAAAAAAGTCCAGAAACACAGCCATTTGATGTGCTTGATTGACTAGCTCAAAGCCTAGGTATATTTTTATTTTGATATCTGCTAAGAGAGCAAAATAGACCAATACATCCGCTTGGACATTCCCTAAGTAAAACTCACACCAGCAGTGAAAAACATGTCAATTGATGTGCATGGTTGACCACCTCAAAGTCCTGGTCTTTCGGTTCAAGAGACTCTTTTTTGCATTCAACTGTATGTATTCCAAAAAAATTCCCATTGAACTTTGACTAAGTACTCACTTTAAGTTCAATTTCAAAATTGGCAACATTTTGAGTGGAATAGCAGCAGTTTATGTTATGACACAGTTTGCATCTCACATTGCTGTCACAGACGTTGAATAGCGGTTTCGAATCCAGAAATCTAACACCAGCAAAACTACATCTGTTCAACGGTTTTAGTTAATTTTTAAAGGATGAAAGAGTAATTGAATTAATTTATGCCTTCGACCTTGAAAATCGAACTTAGGTTTGAACAAATTCGCTTTCAAAGGTGCAGTTCTTGGAATTCGTGGAACTCGTGCGGAATGATGTGGCCTCGCCATCAACCCATACCTGGCAGTTAACAATCAACTTTGCTGCAGAGCCTTTTCCTAAAAAGTTTATACAAGTCGATCCAAACTACTTGAACAGTCAGTTCCATACTCCTGCGTTTTTTTTTTTTTAAACTAAATCGACTCAATTTTTAACTGAACTGTCAACGATAAAAAAACATATTTTAGGAATCTGACTTACAACCTGATACTTTTAGGATTAAGAAGAAGACACAATTTTATACAAATCTTAATCGTATTTACTTCCTGATTCCACAACCGCTCAAGACTGACCAATTGCATGTCCACCAATCCAGATTACTCGGTGAAGACCTTTGTCACTGTCCCTTGTGAATTGTGGCGCTACCCAATTTGATCTGGTCAGTTTACACAAGCACGCCTATTGACATTTAAATGGTGCTCCCGTGAACTATGAACTGCGGCCTTTGAAAATAGCAGATTGTGACATTTTCTGCCTCAACTCGACACAGCGTCGACGTCTCCATTGTTCACGAGTCATGAACTTGAACATTGCTGTTATTTTTTTATAATGAATCACGTCTTTCTTCAAACAATTAAACAAGTTTTTACGCAAGGCTCTGCTCAGGCTGTTCACCCCGTTCTTGACACACATCAAAGAGGGTTGTACTCATATTTGTCCATTGTGCAAATAAAACTATTGTTTTCGGCTTCATTTAGACAGACCGGCGAAATGCATAGTTCAAGGCGAACCTGTTGCTCGGCTAACAAGTCCTTAACAGTACGTCTCCTTGACTGAAAAATTGTTCGGTCTCTATTGTCATGCTGTTTTTAGAGGGTGAATTTGCATTTGTTCCATGTCCATGACCCTGATTTAATGAATTTTGTTATAAAATTATTTATAGCGTGTGAAATTAACGTAGTTCTGCACTAATAAAAGATAGGAATTTTAAAAGTCTATAAACACTGGAGTCCTTTTTAGATTCATATTTTGTCTGCTGGTGGACATTACTCTAATGTCATCTTTTATGAGCTTTTAAGTATTGGCTTAAGTTACTACGTAAAGATGTTGGGATCTGCTTTAGATTAGATGTGGATATGCATGTGGATAATAGGTCACGGCGTTTCTGAGTTCAGACGCAATCTCTGCTATAAATTGTTTTAAATTGTCTTTCATTGTGGGAAAAAGACTTGAAGTATAATTTTCGTATCGAGCAATTACTGGAACTAGGAGCTGTTAGCTATTAAATTTTATATATTCAGCTGTCTGTGCTTTTCGTGAACGTCATAAAGACTGGGAAGTGGATGTCGGCGAAGGTATCGTTAAGTCTTTATTTGCAGGCGTTGCTTAAGAAGAAAAAATATAAATGCGGATATCTGGAAAGCATTGTTTGTGAAAATACTCGTGTTGTGTTTGGAGTAGTAGTATTCGAAAGATTATATCCAAGCTTATTAAGCAGTCATAGCAATAGCGTCTGGCGAGACATAAAAAAAATTCAATCAGTCGACCGTCGGGAACGTGCGCCTTTCACCCGCGAAATGTAAGAGATTCAATTCCTATTTTAATGATGATGACAACACTGTTAACCAAGGATAACCCATTTCACCACTGGTTTCAGAGGGGAAAGTAGTCAGCTAATCACAGCAGATCACACGTTTTCACAGAAGCTACAAATACAAAAAGCTGTCAAAAATTCTTGGGAAGCAAAGAAATATTAAGACGCATGTCTACTTTACTCGGAATGTGGTGCTAACTTTTTCTGAAAAAGCTTCTCAGGTTTCGCCATTAAGAATCGACAAAAACGGTTAGAGGCTTCGATAGACAAAAATAATAAGAGAGAGAAAGAGAGATACATATATCACAACAGTTTATGGAGACTCTACTCCACTTCTCCCCTTGACTCTTAATCCATCCAAATATAATTATTGTACAACGAGGACAGACAAAAAAACATGCCGACGATATAAAGCCTTTTAAATTATATTAATTGTAGAATTATCTTTCTATGCTTTTTTCAAAAAAGTTTCCAGTCGCTTTGAACTTGGGCATGTTCACCAACAGTGGAACTGTACTTAGTTGTCGGCAATATATGGCTGCCGTGGCGTAGTGGGTAGAGTGCGACGCTCACACGCCGAATGGTCTAGGTTCGATTCCCGGCTGAACACTTCGAATTTTTCACTGCACCACCTCTTTCGAGCTGCTGACAACACTCAAGGAGTAATAACTGTCTAAAAAAGCTACTCAAAACTTTGCCGTTCGGAATCGGCAAAAAATTGTAGGTCCCTTCTACTCGTGAGAGAACAGTAGTGCGCACAACACGAGTAGTTGATGAGCAAGCTAAGCCCTGGTTCCCCTGTGGACAGTCGCGCCAACAAATATTAATTATTAACAGCAAGACTAATGTTCTACACATTTAAAAAAATTGGAGACTATAAGCTGCATTCCCTGTCAGTATCCAATGTATGGCCACAAAAGGTTCTCCAATCCGACTTTTGTCCACGACATTTTTAGAAGCGAGTAAAAACAAAAAACATTTTTAGAAGCGAGTAAAAACATTTGTTTTGGTAGAAAAAAAAAACTCTTAGCAACCTTGAGGTAGTTGTTTGAATGAAAGTTAAAGCGTTCAAGACATCTTATTGAAGTATAGCTGTCGGAACAGATGATTATATTCTTTTTGGAAAAAGCCGGAGTGGCCAATCAAACGTAATATGTACATACTTCAGATCTGATATCCCTAATGTAGTGGTTAAAATTTCTTTCTAACAGCTGAGTTGAGATAAAACGAGATGTTGAATTGTGTTAAGTTGTGATTCGATAAATTTTCATTTGACCTTTTTACATATACAGTGACAAAACTAAAGACACTGAAATGAATGAAACATTCGAACGCAGATAAAGAACAAAAGGCAAAAAATAAATCGACACAATTTTTAACTGAACGATAAAAAAAAAACATATTTTAGGAATCTGACTTACAGCCAACAAAAGGCATCTTTTTTTAAATTCGTTATAATACATTTATTTCCCCTATTAATACTGTTCAAAATAAAAAACAAAATGTTATTGGAACTTCATTTACAATTTAGTAAGCAACCATTTAAAATATAAAAAATAAAAAATTTACCCGTGACACTATCTACGACAAGAAAAAAGTTTATATAGAAGAAACTAACTGTCGGAGGTCAAAGAAAAGTACCACTGTTGACAAATGTTCTCTTATAATAGTGAAATTAATTTTATTTAGTCAGTTTTGCCCTCATTTACTGCCAGATTCATTGCAATGCAAGTAAACGTCCAATCACATTACAAATATAGTTCGTGTAAGCTAGCAGTTGAGCTGATTTCGGAAAGATCATGCTTTTGATGTTGAATTGTAAGCGAAGCACGATGTTCCAAAGAATGATGTCAGGTCTGTTCCAATTGATTTGTGTACAGAAATTCGTAGTTGAGTAGTTTGGGTGCAAATCTCTCTTGGAGAGAGTGACTCTGCCGAAAATTGTGAAATGATTTTTCGTAGAAATTCGTAAAAAGCTACCAGATATACGAAATGTCAGAGGTTTTTTTATTTTCGATTTGACAGCCATCTACTGCTGTGCTGCTGCCCACAGGTTTTTCTTCGGCTTAAATTCATAGGAAGGGGATATATTTTGCTCTCTCATGAGCTCTCTCTTCTACGAAAAAATCAGTTAATGGAACGCTTTTTCGTAGTTTTTCGGGCAAATTCGTAGACATTCGTATCAATTCAGAGCAATTGGAACGGACCTATTGTTGTATGACAGTGCGCCGTCTTGTCCCGAACAGTACGTCACCTAAGGAAGTAATACTAATATATATACTAAAACTGGATGCGGTAGCCCTTAGAATTTTCGAAAGAAAAATGTTGAGTGCAGTGTTTGGTCCTGTTTGCGTTGATGGTATTTGGAGCAGAAGATTCAACGACGGCTGTACGGCGGTGTGCATCAGATCTTCAAACGCAACAATAGCGACTATATCAGGTAGAGCATATGGACATCACTTTTTCGACCCAAAAAGTCTTCGAATCCGAGCCGAGCCATTGGTACAACGCAATACGTAGACAACTAGCTAGATGGCGCATAGAAGTGGAGAAAGACCACAAGGGAATACCGTATTCTGATCCGCATCATAAAGCAAGATTAATCTCAACTAAGTAAAATATAATAATTGGGTGGCGCTACAGTTCTCTCACAATAAGAAGGGGCCTGCAGTTTTTTGCCGACTCCGAACTGCGAAGTTTGAGCAGCTTTTTCTTCGACTTTAACTACTCTTTGAGTGTTGTCAGCAGCTCGAAAGATGTGGTGCAGTGAAAAATTCGAAGTGTTCAGCCGGGAATCGAACCTAGACCCTTCGTCGTGTGAGTGTCGCACTCTACCCACTACGCCGCGGCCACAATTTCACAATTTTCATTTCAGTATAGGTTTTTAAAAAATGTAATTTTCGAACCACTGTTTGCCTTACAAAAATGTTTTCTAAAAGCATATGTCATTCATTACAGATTAGAATGCCATTATGTTGGATTGAAAAGTGTACAAATGCCTTGAAATAAAAAAAAATCTACCACACAACATCCACCAAACTAAGTAGAGATCAATGTTCTTTGTTATAAAACACACACTATAATGTTTTTTTTTTAAATTTTTAATATGTCTGTTTAATTACATTTCGAGCAGTTTTAACCTTGGAAATTAAATTTAAAAATTCATTTTACCCTGTGCAGTAAATTCCCTTAAGTTGTGGGTACAGCTTGTCAAAGGCTAATAAATACATGTCAAGCTACGTTCTATTGGATTTTGAAGTCAAAAGTGCACGTGTAGTTTTCAAATTGAGAGTAGACTTCTGTTCTGTTCTCTGATTGTTCTTTGTTGCTTCTGTTTGTCCATTGTGGTGTTCAACCAACCAATTGATTGCTATGACGTCTGACAATCAATTGTTTGCCATTACATCTGAGAAGCTTTTTAGTCAGCAACTTGAAAGAAGTGCTGTCGTGAAGAGAGAAAGATGCACTTTTCGGTTAAAGTAAAAGTAAAAGTTGGAGTTGACGCACTGCCATAACAGTTCAGTGAGCATTTGCGATGATAAACACAGTTGTAAGTTGCCTACGCTAAATTTGTTACGTTTTTCCTTTCCCTACGGTCATTTCAACTAAACAAATTTCATTAGTTTACCATAGGTTTGCTTGCTTTAAGTATATCTATTCCCTTCTTATTTCAGATGAAGTTACCATTTCCATTGCCGGCCGGAGTCTCTTCGGGAGTCGCCCTGTTTTCCAAATTAGTGCGCACCAAAGACCTCCGCAACGCCCCCAATGACAGTGTCCGCAACACAAAACCAAAGCTAACGGTAAGGAAAAACTGTCCACTCGAAATATCTTCTCACCAACCTCTTCCACAGAAATGCCTAACTACACTGGACTTGACTTCCTTGGGCGTGGGATCCTGCTGCGGAACCGGAATGTACCTTGTAGCCGGAATGGTGGCAAAGAACATTGCTGGCCCTGGCGTAATCTTAAGTTTCATCATAGCGGCGGTTGCAAGTATATTCTCAGGTAAGTTCCCGCTGCCCCCGCACACTCTGAAAGTTGTTGCAGCGAGATTCCTTGTTGCAGGTGCCTGCTATGCTGAGTTCGGAGTCCGAGTGCCAAATACTTCAGGATCTGCATACATGTATTCCTATGTTGCTGTTGGGGAGTTCATGGCATTTGTCATTGGCTGGAACATGATACTCGAGTATTTAATTGGTAATGTCCTCGAAAAGCCGTAAAGTGTCCTGCAGTGGATACACTGGACATGTGTTGTGTTTGCTTACAGGTACGAGTGCCTGTGCATGTGCATTAAGTTCTAGTTTCGATTCGCTGACGGGTGGACTCATCGGGCAGAGTATCGCAGAACACGTCGGAACGATTTTCGGTACAAAGCTCAAACATACACCAATTGCGGATTTAGTCACTTGAATATGCTTTGTTCTTGCAGGCAAGCCGCCAGACTTCATGGCCTTCGGCATCACAATACTGATGACATGTGTCCTGGCAATGGGCGCCAGTAAATCGGTTCTCTTTAACAATTCGCTCAATATTCTAAATCTGGCCTGCTGGGTGTTTGTCATGACAGCGGGCCTCTTCTATGTAGATACAAGTACTTGGACTGAACATCAAGGATTCTTGCCGTACGGCTGGAGTGGCGTAAGTAAAATCGATAGCAATGCCCGTATTCATTGTAATGTTGCCTTGGTCGACAGGTCTTCTCTGGAGCGGCCACGTGTTTTTATGCATTTATAGGATTCGATATTATAGCGACAACTGGAGAAGAAGCGCACAGTCCTCAGAAGAGTATTCCAAAAGCAATAGTTGTCTCTTTGTTAATAGTTTTATTCGCATATGTCACCAGCAGCCTGATATTAACTTTAGTTGGTAAGTGAATTGATGAATGTTTTGATTGGTGGGGGGAGTGAGTGGTTGTTTGCTTTGTCTGGACAACAAGCATTGTAGAATTGATTGCAAAAATTGAAGCGTCAAGAATTGTCAATGAATCTGAGGCTCTGTACAGAATTTTCTATTGTTTGAGTGATAGTATTGCAAGGATACTTCGGAATGATTCAAAAGTAAAAAAAGCAAAATTTACAATACCATTTTAAAATCTTCTACACCTTTTTTTATGCCGACTTTCCTTTAGTCACTTGTTGATCCATAGATATTCATAGCAAGTTGTTGAATTGAAAACTGTTGAATAGAAATACTGGTAACACTCCTACCACGCGGGGAATAGATTCCCAAAAAATGCCGCGTTGTATTAGATATGAATTATATTTTCTTTTATATTTTCTTTCTCTTGATCTAACTTTTTTCTTCTGAAAACTGGTTCTCTCAGTTCGTAGAGCTTACCAGCAGAGTTGTATGAAGAGTTGCGTTATAGGCATCTTACTTAACTGCATGTACTTGCCTGCACACGTCGTCAAGCCATGGGCTCGTTCTGGTTGGTGACGTGAAACATAGAACATTAGTGGCAGCTTCTTTGATGGCTTCTTGATAATATTTCCAATCTTCTTCCATTGTTAATGCAGGCAGCGTGGAACTCTGAGTGAGTGTCAGGGAGAAGTAGTCGGTAAAGGTCCTAGCGATCGATTGCGAATGTAGATTTCTGAGGTAAAACCGTATGGGCCTGTATCGACTGCACTGCTCCTTGACACCTTGAGTCGAGCCGATTTGACCGTCATCAATCCGATTTACGGTTGACTGATCAGGGGATCACCAAGTTTCTTTATGGGTGTTGAGGTATGGGAACCGCGTGCTAGCCACAGAGAGATTCCCCCCCGAGGCAAAGTGTAACAGCCTGAGTCCGTTTCCGGATGTGCTGTCGTGCAGGTTGTGTTTCCCGATGGCTCCAACAAAGATGTTCTCTTTTTCCAGCTGATCGTTGAAATTTCCTAGAAAGATCTAGGTGTCGTCACTGGGGCTACGATCGTATCTTCTTTTTGTGATATCATAAAAGTTTTTCCTGTTGCTGTCATACTTCTCCCCTTTCGGGGCGCGAGAGCAAATTAATCGGATGTTCCCGAATTCAGCCTCGATGCGGATTGTCATGAAGCGTACACTGGCGGGGTAGTAGCTTAAAACTTTTTGGCTAAGTCGAGTGGCTCTGCTGGTTCCTCGAACAACAAATCCGCATCTGAATAAACGCTGCCTTCTGTCCCTATAACAATCGCTGGAATAATCGAACTTCCTGGATGGCGGTTATATTGTCTTTGTGGCAGTCCAGGGCGTTCTACAGCTACACGTTGTATGTTAAGGTACCTCACATTCCACGTACAAAGCTGAAAATCGTTATCCTTTAAACGTTTACATGGATCGTCAACAGATGATCTGTCCATATCCGAGGAATGTCGTTGTGTCTAAACTTTTTTTGTTTTTTTTATTGGCGAGACAGTCCACAGGGGGACCAGGGCCTAACTTGCTCATCAACTACTCGTCTTGTGCGCACTACTGTTCTCTCACTACCTACAGTTTTTTGCCGACTCCGAAAGTCGAAATTTGAGAAGTTTTCTTAGACAGTTATTACTCTTTGAGTGTTGTCAGCAGCTCGAAAGAGGTGGTGCCGTAAAAATTTAAGGTGTTCGGCCGAGAATCGAACCTAGACCCTTCGGCGTTTGAGCGTCGCACTCTACCCACTACGCTACGGTGCCCACGTGTCTGTAATTAAATTTTTTTATTTGGTGAGGCAGTTTGTCTCATGGATCACCCACAGATTGGTAGTTTTGGCTCCTTATGTAACCCTCAAGCTTCATACAACTGTACACCACCATAAACGGGTGTTGTGGTGTATATCCAGAGGCGTCGTGATGAAAAAAAATGCCAACTTGACCTATGCACTGGCGAAGTCAAGTATTGACAGTTCGCCTTGTTGAGAGCTGTCAACAACATTGCCTGGTGTGCACAAGACCATCTTTCCAAAGCTTTCTTTTCCTCAGTATTGAGTATGATTTATCAAAATCTGAGCATGAACCACTATAAGATTCGCGCATCTTTTCGGCGATTGTTGGTTCGAAAAAATATTCTTAATATTCGTTAATTTTTATATATTTCTTGATAAGCAGTTAAACTGTTTTGAAGATTTCGTTCAGTTATTTTTTCACTACCCTTAAAAAATCAGTCTACAAAATGTATTTTTCCAACTGCTTTGTTATTTATTGTGTTTACATCAGAAAGATCGTCAGAGGTATCGCCAACCGATTCTTTGTTTCTAACTTCTCTTCTTCTTCGTTTATTTCTTAGTGTGAAATTAATTCTTGAATATTATACATTTTTTTTCAAACACTTCAAATTCTACTGCATGCAGCAATCTCACTTTTTTTCTATATCCATCTTAGATTGGCGTGGCAACAGTTTGCTGAACGTCCGATAGTTATGCTTCCTAACAAGACTTTAGTCAACGACGAATTTCTTTCAATAACGTATCAATAACTTCGACGTAATTCAAATTTTAGAATTGATTCCAGGCTTATTTGACAGTAGAATTTGCTGACTCCATCTTCCCTAACATTGCGTAGTAATTGCTTAAGTACAATTTTTAGGCTTGATGAGATGATGAAATGTGTTTAACAATCGAAATGTCAAACACATTTTGTTAATTGATAGTTGGTACTTCAACAAGAAAGTCGAAGTACTCTATTAGTGTGGTTTCAGGCCAGGGAAGTTCAAGATATACCAGATCTTCACATTACGGCAGTTCCTGGAAAAAACTCCAGAAGTGCAAATCGCCACTCAACACCTATTCGTCGATTTTAAGGTAGCATATGACAGTGTGCATAGAGACGAGCTATACAGTGCCATGTCTAGTTTTGGCATTCCTTTTAAACTCGTCGAGTTGTATAGGATGACGATGGAGAACTTTTGCTGCTCCGTCAAGGTCGGTAACAAACTCACCGATGACATTGAAGTCAAAATGTTTTAGACAAGGCGACGCACTGCCATGTGACTTTTTAAACATCCTTGAGAAGATCGTGCGTAACTTACAAGTCAACACCAGAGGCACGATCTTCTAGAAGTCAGTTCAATTGCTAGTTTACGCTGATGATATTGACGTGATTGGACGAACACAGCGAGCCGTCAATGAAGCGTTTGCTGCCATTGAAGCGGAAGCGGCTAAAATGGGTCTGGCGGTAAATGAGGATAAAACTAAGTATATGCTGTCATCAAAGAAGGACACACAACATCGATGTCTCACGGACGGAACGTCCGGAACATCTGACGGAACGTCATACCAGGCAGCAGAAACTTCAAGGAAGTCAAGTACTTCATCTATTAATAGGGACAAAAACATCAGTACTGAAATCAAACGCAGGTCCATGTTTTTTAGGCATGTTGGTTAAGGGTCATGTCCACCCCGGATTGTAGCGCCACAAGAAGAAGAAAAACATTTCCGGAAAAGAAACCACGAGTCACGAGCTCACAAAAAATTATGTGTCGTTTATGGCGAAGAGGCTGAATTTCGTTATGGTGATTTTTTACTCAAAAACGTTTACCCAAGACTCAAGTCGTTACATCTAATGAAACCAGCAAAGATCATTGTGTAAACTGCGAGAAACTCATTTTTAAATTAATTTTATCGATAAAAAAAAGTAAGTTTGACAGCTTTTGAAATATTTTTTTTAAAATGGTTTGAATCTGTACTCAAATGTAAGTGGCAATTTAAAAAAAATGGTCTATTTTATTACAAGAAATTGTATTTTGGTCGCCGTGGCGTAGTGGGGAGAGTTAGAGCAACACTAACACGCCGAAAGTTCAGGTTCGATTCCCGGCTGAAAACCACGAATTTTTCACGAAATCACCTGTTTTGAGATGCGGACAACACTCAGAGTGTAATAACTGTCTAAGAAAGAGCTTCTCATGTCATGCACAAGTTTTAACGCGACATAAATGGCAAATCGTGGCCACTGTTGCGTAATGGGTGAAGTGCAAGACACTCGCACGCCGAAGGGGTTCGATTCCTGGCTGAACACCTCGAATTTTTCACGGCACCACCTCTTTCGAGTTGCTGACAACACCCAAAGAATAACAAATGTCTAAGAAAGCTTCTCAAACTTCACCGTTCGGAGTCGCCATAAAACTGCAGGTCCTTTCTACTCGTGAGAGAACAGTAGCGCGCACAACACGAGTAGTTGATCAGCAAGCTAGACCTTGGTCCCCCTGTGGACTGTAGCACCACCCATTATTAATTTTATTTTGGAAACAACTCCTTTTTGAAACTAATTAGTAAATAGATATATTTTTGAAGAGATTTGGAATAGTTCCGTTGTAAGAAAATGCGAACCGCGTTGTAGGGAAAACAAGTTGTAAAAACTTGCAACGAGGCTTGCCTGTATTTCCTGCTGAGCTTTGCCATATGATGTTATGTGCCTTATATTTTGATCTACAAGTCCTAAATTTCGAAATTGTTTGCCATTAAGTTTTCTTGCTGACCACAAATGTTCCACGTTTATTTTGGATTAGGGGTCGAAGACATTTTGGACAACATATGCGTGAATTTATATTGGGTCTCTCTGTTTTTTGTTATAATTTGCGAGTGCTAAATGAATTTTCACTATGCGTAAGTTGTCGGAATCGGTTCACACTGAGATTAAAAGAGAGGTGGAGTGAAGTAACCGATGTACATTAGTCTTAAAAACCTGTGCATTGTAATAGGGAGAAAACTTCGACATGGAAAGGGAATTCCATGTTCGCATTATACGGCTAAAGAACGAACCTGTAAACATACATTACTATATGTCCGACAGCGATGTCTTAAGGGTCAATCGAAAGTTCGTCCATTTTATGTAAAAAATATCTGACTTCATGCCAAATCATCATAACTTTCATATCATAACTTCTGCAGAAAAGCCTCTATCAACTAATCAAACTGTTACCTTTTATTAATGTAAATAAAATGAATTGAATTAAAAAAGAAAACTTTGCTGTAGAAAGCGAAGGGTTTAACTATTTAACCGACTTCGATTGCTTCCTCAATGAAAAATACTTCTTTTTTGAACCTTTCCCCCTGCAAAAAGAATTTACCTTCATGTCGTACCAGACACAAAACAAGAAGGAATTTATTATCATTGGGTTACAAACATAGCTCAGGAAGCTTTATTACTTGGTCATGCAACTACCCAGGTGAAAAGTCTCATCTGGGACTACTTCATACATAGAAGATGACCATTATTTCATTAAAGGTGTGTGTTCCTTTGATTTGTCTGGAGCTGTTTGGTTCATGTCCCCATGGGCACGAAATATATTCTCAGATTTCGGTCGTGCTACCGAGGCATTAAAAAATCGTGTTTCGGACATTTGTCTAATTATCGGTTATAACGAAATTACTGCAATTTGCTGCACTTTGTTGTGCAGGCGCTGTCATGTAGGACAGCTCCCATACGACGCATAAAATGCATTACATATGGTTGCCATAATTGTACTAGTTAACTGCTAAAGCAATTGATTTTAATTAAATGGATTGGATATTGTGCCGCATCTCAACATTGGCTCTGGCTTTTGAAATGAGCAACATAACGCTAATTTGCTTAAATGTAAGACAGAAGCCTTTCTCTACAAAGGATGACTGATGTGGGTGCCCTTAATATGTCACTAATAGTACTTTTAAGTTTGACCTATCAAGAGCAATTGTGTTACAAACATTAAGAAGCAACCGTTTTTTGCCTACATAGTGAACGGCATGACCATTGACTGCCAAATAATAATGTTGGAAGCCTTAACAAAGAACCCTGCTCAAGCTCAAGTGTCTTATTTGTCAAAACTTGTTTTACTGTCCATAGACATTTTTTCTCAAAAACTGCAGAAGTTCATAGTGATTTAAAGGGAAGCACAATAATTCAGTTTGTCTTCTGTGTTTTGTTATTGAAAGAGAAAAAAACCTAAAAAATTCTTCAAATTATTATCCGTCGGAAACGACATCCTCTTTCCCACTTGTCTGGTAGTTTTCGAATACCATCTCTTAAAAACAGAGTCCTTTCGGAAAATGATCCAATCATTGAGCAATTCTTTGATTCAAACGACTCAAAACTGTGACCCCAAGTCAACGTTGAAAATGCCTGCAGTCGGAAGGAGCAAGGTCTGGCATATAGCGGGTACGGTAAAGCCTCCTATTTCAGTGCCTTCAGGACGAGCGTTATGGTAATCTAAAATCTTATTGTCATGCTTTTCAGTCGTTTCTGGCTGTTTTTCACACAAATCATGGCTCAAACGTAAGTGCAGTCGATAACGTTTCATGTCAATGGCTTGGCCTAGTTTCAGCAGCTCATCACACCAGTGTCATCCCACCATTGAACTGTGGGTGCTCTTCTTTGGCGTGCAGACGATTAAAAATTGCGTTCACCAGACCAGTATTTTTTCTTCTATTAATTATTGTGGTATATCCATTCCTTATCTACCTCCACTATACGGTGCGAAAATACCTTCCTTTGATGTCTTCCAAGAAGCAGTTCTGAGGTGAAAAATCCCCTTTCATCCCCTTACATCTCTCGGTTTCAACACGTACAGCACCCAATTGCCTTGTTTCTGATTAAATCCAATTTTGTGTTTTGATGAGTCACTCTCAACGATGCTCTGAGATCACTATGCATTTGGCTCTGATGTTAAACCAATTAAGCCTCCGCTATTTCCACTTTTCGTGCTGGGCAAGACATTTTTTTTAGTTTTCAATGTACTTTTTATTCATTTTTTCCTTATTTGATTTACTTATGTAGTCGAAAATAAAATCTTTTTAAATACTTTGCTTGTTAGCCAGACTGTATATAGTTGTTCGCACTATCTATCTCTTCTTTGGCCATTTGATCGTACGATTCACCCGAAATGTCTCCAAATCAGCTAACAGCATGAATTTTAGTACTTAGCCTAAACATATAAATACAACAGAGAATGTACAGTTCAGCCCTCTTAATAAAGTCGAAACACCAACAGAGCGTTCGCCTTTTATTTTCCGCTCATTTGCTCATCCGCTTATCTCCTCCTCCGCTTGAGACCCCTACAAATTCAGAAGTGGGATTAGCGTTCAGCGTGTCGACTGTACCACTCCTCTGTACAATAACATATTCTAATCGCGGCTCTGACGATTTGGTGCTAGACAGAAAAAAACTTAAACTAACTCAATAATATAATCTGTTGATCTTAAATCTAACTTACTGACTCTTAACAAGTGCTCTAAGCTAACCTAGGATAATGCATTTTTTTTCTTTACCTTTCGGTCTCTTTATTAAGTGATTGTGCTCGTTTTTTTTTTAAATTGATTTTAAGTGTAATTTTCACCCAAGAAAACTCCAAAAGCATGGGATAACAAATTTGTAAGAAGAGTAAGACTAAAGACTTACTTAAGACTTAAAGTAAAACCTAACCATAATAAATTACGTCTAAGCTTAAAAGCCGTCGCCGTAGCGTAGTGGGTAGAATGCGACGCTTACACGCCGAAGGGTCTAGTTTCGATTCCCAGCTCAACACCAATTTTTTGAATATTTCACGGCACCACCTCTTTCTAGCTGCTGACACCACTTAAAGAGTTATAACTGTCTAAGAAAGCTTCTTAAATTTCGCCGTTCAGAGTCGGCAAAAAACTGTAGGTCCCTTCTACTCGTGAGAGAATAGTAGCGCGCATAACACGGGTAGTTGATGAGTAAACTAGGCCCTGGTCCCCCTTTGGACTGTAGCGCCAACAATTATTATTTTTAAGCTTAAAAGTACTTAACTGCTACTACTAAAAATGTACACATAATCTTAACTATGCCCGTAACATCATACGGACGCATACACCAGGACGTATGTATTTTTTTATGCTTAACATATATACATAATACGCCGTGGTGCATCTTTTATTTTCTTGTTTTGTTTTCTTTGTGTTTTTTGTTTTTTTTTTGTTTTTTAAGTGTCTTAATCTAACTTAACCTATGTGAGTTGGGCCTAGTGACTCAACTATTCTGTGTTTTACTTTAAAAAGTTAGTGGCATCGAAAGCCGATTCTGGTGTTACCACCAGTAGAAATGCCGTTCTTTGTCTGAGACTGCTGTATTGCGGGCAGAAATCGCTCTACTGAACCGTAGAAGATCCTCGTGGCTGTGAGCGACGTTCGGCTCATATTGGAGTTGCCTTTCTACTGTTCGGCTTTTCGCATCCAGATAAAGGAAAGCTTCAGGCGGCCGTTAAGACGCCGTTAAGATGTACCCTTTCATGGTACATTTCATTTGGGTAAGCCCCATAGATCAGACTGTTCGTTGAAGACATGGCTCGAACAGTGTGACTCCGAATCAACTTAATAATAAAATTATCTATCTTTAGGTTTGCCCCGTTGTAAAGAACCTGGTCGATGTAGAATTTCTTGTACTGACACTCTGGTGTTCGATATAAACGGAGACACCCTCAGCTTTTCCATTTGCGAAGGACTCACATTGAACCACACATTACAGCCATATACCATGATCGGCCGGATGAGGTTCATGTAGCGAATTCACTTCCCTTTTGCAATAGCTAAGGCGTCAGAGCTCGAACAAAGCTGCTGGAGCGGACGGACTGTCCGCAGAACTATTTAAAGCAGCTGGAGATGACCTGGTTGGGCGCATGCACCAGCTCATCTGTAAGATATGGTCGGAGGAAAGCATGCCCGATGAGTGGAATCTCAGCGTCGTTTGCCCGGTCCACAAAAAAGGAGACCCCCTTTGACTGCGCCAACTACAGAGGGATTAGTCTCCTGAACATCGCATACAAGATCCTCTCTGCCGTATTGTGTGAGCGTCTGAAACCATTTGTCCATGACCTGATAGGTCCCTATCAGTGTGGTTTCAGACCAGGGAAGTCCACAATAGACCAGATCTTCACATTACGGCAGATCCTGGAAAAGACTCCAGAAGTGCAAATCGCCACTCAACACCTATTTGTCGATTTTAAGGTAGCATATGACAGTGTGCATAGAGACGATTTATACAGTACCATATCTAGTTTTGGCATTCCTTTTAAACTCGTCGAGTTGTATAGGATGACGATTCAGAACTTTTGCTGCTCCGTCAAGGACGGTAACAAACTCACCGATGACATTGAAGTCAAAATGTTTTAGACAAGGCGACGCACTGCCATGTGACTTTTTAAACATCCTTGAGAAGATCGTGCGTAACTTACAAGTCAACACCAGAGGCACGATCTTCCAGAAGTCGGTTCAATTGCTAGCTTACGATGATGACATTGACGTGATTGGACGAACACATCGAGCCGTCAATGAGGCGTTTGCTGGCATTGAAGCGGAAGTGGCTAAAATGGGTCTTGCGGTAAATGAGGGCAAAACGAAGTACATGCTGTCATCAAGGAAGGACACACAACATCGACGTCTCGGACGGAGCGTCACACTAGGCAGCAGAAACTTCGAGGTAGTTAAGGACTTCGTCTACCTCGGCACCGCGGTAAACAGGGGCAACAACATCAGTACCGAAACCAAACGCAGAATCACTCTTGCCAACCGCTGTTTCTTTGGGCTCAAGAGGCAATTGAGTAATAAAGAACTCTCTCGAAGGACTAAACTAGCTTTATATAACAGCTTGATCATCCCCGTCCTACTATATGGCGCAGAATCTTGGACGTTAGCAAAGGCGGATGAGGAAGCCCTTAGTCTTTTCGAGAGAAAAGTTTTGCTTGCGATTTTTGGTCCTGTTTGCGTTGATGGCATCTGGAGGAGAAGATTTAATGACGAACTCTATAGGCTGTACAGCGACATGCGCCTGGTTAAGCGTCTACGGATACAACGCTTAAGATGGCTAGGCCATGTAGAGCGTATGGACACCACTGCTCCGGCCCGAAAAGTCTTTGAATCCGAGCCATTGGGACAACGCAACAGAGGACGGCCTAGACTGAAGTGGCGCACACAAGTGGAGAAGGACCTCAACCAACTTGGAGTGCGCAACTGGAGACAGCTGGCGAAAGATCGTGCTGGCTGGAGAGGCATGTTGGTTGAGGCCCAGGTCCACCCCGGACTGTAGCGCCACAAGAAGAAGAAGAAGGCGTCAGAGCTCTGTCTACATGGATACCACCATATAGGAATCGGTCCAACCAGATGCCTAGATATATTACTGCACTTTTCACGGTCAATGGCCGTCCCATTGGGTTAACTATGCCGAACTTTAGCCAGTTCATTTTCGTGTCTCTTGAGGCTCTGAACAACGGCGTTTTGAAAAGGAAAGTTTTACACTTTTGGTAGCAGTCGTTGCAAAATCAATAACCTGTATCGAATTCGCTCTGCAACGAGACATACATTTCTTCTACTTTCGGGCCTGATCTGTACGCGATTAGGTCATCGGTAAACACTGTTCTGTATGGCATGAAACCTAGTGAATATAGTGAACTAGATCAGGAAATCAACCGCCCCTTGTTGCAACCCAGATTTTAAATGAAACACAGATGTTAAAAATTTCGCCAACGAACTTCCCACCAGTAACTATGCCATATATCATATAAGGGAATGTTTTATTGACGCAGAACCTGATAAACTTGAGGAATAGCCCATCTGACCATACGATGTCGAACGCTTTTTCCATAACGATCAGACAGGCTCCTCTGCACTGTGTCTTGTTTCTATGCCACTGAATGTCGGAAACCAATTTTGACGCGGCATTAATGGTGTCGTAGCCCGCCCTGAAGCCAAATTGGTTTTCCGGTATAAATTGTTTTTCCTCAACCCATTCTTTCAGAGCTCTAATGACTATCTTCTCGAATACCTTGCTCATGCTCAGAAGAAGACTTATAGATGGGAGATTCGTCGGGAAAAGACGTTTTTTGTCTTCGATACGTAAATCACAACCATTCTCTGACATGATGGTCAAAGCAATTTATCCATTAACTTGTGCCAGCATTCATCTGCACTTATCTACCAATTATAAATATACAAAACTTTTCGCAAATACTATGAATTCACACTAAGTTCGGACATTCTAGAAGAAGTAAAAACAATGTCGTCATACACAACAGACGCTGGCAGTCATTATCGCTGGCGAAGGTCACACCCTTCCAATGAAGAATGTAATTGTCTCCAAGATCAGTCAAAACTTACGTGTGGCGCCATCTTTTGAAAATAGCCTAAATAAATTTGAACCCCCTATTTCACATCAATTGTCTTAGGTTAGTTTCATGGACTCGCTCTCATTTTTACAAAGCACCATCTCATCCAATTTGCTGGCAATACTTAACAGGTTCTCAAATGTCTTCTCTCGAAGCTGGGAAAGAACCGTAGAACCCTTCTTTGCGTTAAAAACCAGTAGCGCGCACAGTAGTTGCTGAAGAAGTTAGCCCCTGGTCACTTGTGGACTGCTCCACAATTCAAAAAGTGTGCATAATGTTGTCCCTCTAACAATGAGCGCCAAATGATAGTCCTCGAGTAGTCCAAAAAAACAATCAATTTCCTTGCTTACATTGAACTAAGAAGCCTACCTTCAACGCTTTTAAGACCCCTATGCACCTTTGCCCAAGGCCCACTCATCTGAAAATTCACTGGAGTCAATTGCTTTTAGCACTACAAAACTAAACTTCCTACAATCAATTCCGTGATTTTTTTTCTATTTACAGTACCTTATGATCAAATCAATACTGGAGCGGCTTTAGTACAAATGTGGTCTTATGTCGGAGCTCCCAAGTGTAGGGCGATCGTGGCAGTTGGCGCTACAGCCGGCCTCTCAGTAGCAATGTTTGGCTCAATGTTTCCAATGCCAAGAGTGATCTACGCTATGGCACAGGACGGTCTTATATTCAAGTAAGTAATTCTCTATCTCCTCCTGTAATCTCCTTCTCAAACGCAAGCGAATTTTGCAGGCAATTATCTCAGCTGTGGGAGCGCACAAGTGTACCCGGAATTGCAACGCTTGGAAGTGGAGTTGCCGCTGCTCTGGTAGCCTTAACCATTCGCTTGGAGATCCTCGTCGAAATGATGTCGATTGGAACCCTACTGGCGTACACCCTCGTTTCCACCTGCGTCCTTGTGCTCAGGTACCAGCCGTACAGCACCTCCTTGGTGGAGTTGCTGCCCGCGCAACTAAGAACACCGATGCCGCCGAGCACCCCCGACCCAACGGTGGAGAAGAACACCAACAACCTGACCATCAAGCGCATAACTCGTGGATCGCCGGACTCGGACGACTCGTTCATTGACGACAGTCCCGACGGCTACATGGGCAGAGACGATCAGTTCCTGGTTTCGGATCGATCGGAGAACAAATTCTACGGCAGCGTGCACGGCGCTCCGACGGGCCCCACTGGCAACGCCACCGCCTTTGACACCATCGGCGTTGGCCTTCTGGGTAGAAAGCTGCAGGAATTCGCGTACATGTGTCCCGGCCTGTTCCCTTGGGTGAACCCTGGTCCAGCGACCTCGGAGAGTGGTAAGTTCGTGCTAAGGAGTGGAAACCTTCACCAACCTCACTCTACTGTGTTGCAGGAATGTTCGTGACCAAGCTGGTAGGCCTGATGTACATACTGATATTCTTCTTGGACCTGTTTGCCGCGATAGGCTGGTCGGGAAAGTTCGCTGGCTTCGTGTTCTCGATATTAACTATAGGTATTTTTGTGATATTACTAACTATATCCAGGCAGCCCCAAAACAGGTGCGTATTGCTGCTAGGAGGCGTGGATGAGCGTGAGTAACGTGAACTTTGCTTTATTGCAGGTATGCTCTAGCATTTCTAACACCCGGACTTCCGTACATTCCAGCGATTGCTATAACAGTGAACATTTACTTGATTTTCAAGTTGAGCATATTAACATTAGTTAGATTTACAATTTGGATGTCTATAGGCCTGATTATGTACTTCTATTACGGCATCACTCACAGCACTCTGGAGAATTCTTCCGAGGAAATCGAATTGCGGGTGGATGAAGCTTATGTAAGTACTTGTGTGCATGTAGATTTGAAAATTGCGTTCTTGGAGGTTCAACGATTTTACATGAGGTTTGCGGCTTATCTATCGCTTGCCTGGACACTTCGTTAGAAACAGCTGGTCTTCGGAGATTTTCTGCTTTAGGTGATCAAAAGAAAGCAACGTCAAGCTAAACTCGCGATCAAAACTTTTTCAGTAAAGAGATCAAGGTCTTCCTCATCTCCTTTTAGCATTCGGCATTCTGTTGCAAAAAGTTACGTAAGGAAGATGAAGTTGAAGTATCAAACCCAAGGCAAAACAATCCAATCCTTTGTTGAAGTCTTTGATGCGCTACATAAGGATTTATGCGACACGTCGATATTCTGTATTGATTGAGTGGATCAACATATTCTTCAATGTACATCAGTGACTTCTCAAGTAAGCCGTTTAAGAGGATAAATCGGAATGGTCTGACTCAAATGACACTTAAAGGTGCCATCCCTGCCTTTTCCGATAAACGTTCTTCTTCTTCGTGTGGCGCAGCAGTACCGAGTGGATCTGGGCACTTAACCTGGGACATGCCGCCTTACTGCCCATAAAGTCTGTAATCTTCTCCTCCAACTGCCATCATCGCAAATAGAACCGAAAATCATTCTCTCAAAAAGACTAAGGGCTTCCTCATTCGATTTTAGTAACGTCCAGGTTTCCGCGCCATAAAGTAGGACTGGGATGATCAAGCTGTTATATAATAGGCTTAGTCCTTCGAGAGAGGGCTTTTTTACTCATTTGCCTCTTGAGCCCAAAGAAACAGCGATTGGCAAGAGTGATTCTTCGTTTGATGTCGGTGCTGATGTTGTTGTCCCTACTTACCGCGAAGCCGAGGTGGACAAAGTCCTCGACTTCCTCGAAGTTTCTGCCCTCTAGTATAACGCTCTGTCCAAGACGACGATGATGTCTTACATGTACTTCGTTTTGCCCTCATTAACTACCAGACCCATTTTAGCCGATTCCTCTTCATTGTCAGCAACCGCCTCATTGACAGCTCGCTGTGTTCGTCCAATCACGTCAATGTCATCAGTGTGCGCTAGCAATTGAACTAACTTTTGGAAGATCGTGTTTCTTGTGTTGACTACTGAGTAACGCACGATCTTCTCGTGGATGATGTTAAAGAAGTCACATGACAGTGTGTCGTTTAAGTAAACATTTTTTTTGTTATTGAAGGTCTTAGTGATTTGACGGGGCAGCGAAAGTTCTCCACCGTTATCCTACACAAACTGTCGAGTTTGGTTGGAAAGTCAAAACTAAATATGGCTAAGCATGGCTGTATAGCTCGTCTCTATCTGCCATGTGCGGCCTGTATAGCTCGTCTCTATCTGCCATGTAATAATAATAATAATAATAATTGTTGGCGCTACAGTCCAAAGGGGGACCAGGGCCTAGCTTGCTCATCAACCACTCGTGTTGTGCGTGCTACTGTTCTCTCACGAGTAGAAGAGACCTACAGTTTTTTGCCAACTCCGAACGGCGAGATTTGAGAGGCTTTCTTAGACAGTTATTACTCTTTGAGTGTTGTCAGCAGCTCGAAAGAGGTGGTGCCGTGAAAAACTCGAAAAATTGGTGTTGAGCTGGGAGTCGAACCTACACCCTTCGGCGTGTGAGCGTCGCACTCTACCCACTACGCCACGGCGACCCCAATCTGTGCGGCCTTAAAATCGACGAATAGAATAGAATAGAATAGGTGAGTGTTCATCTGTACTTCTTGGGTCCTTTCCAGGGTCTGTCGTTAAGTGAAGATCTAGTGTATCTTAGACTTCACTGTCTTGAAACCACACTGATAGGAAACTATGAGGTTGTGGACAAACGGTTTCATACAACGGCAGAGAAGATCTTAAAGGTCATGTTGAGGAGGCGGTTTCCTCGATAGGTGACGCAGTCAAAGGGATCGTTTTTCTTGTGGACCGAACAAAAGACGTTGAGATTCCACTTATCGGCATGCTCCGACTTTATCTGACAGATGAGCTGGTGCAAGCGACCAACCAGGTTATCTCCAGCTGATTTAAATAGTTCTGCGGGCAGTCCATCCGCTCCAGCAGTTTTGTTCAACTTCAGTTTGGATATTGCTATCTTCACCTCGTCTAAGTTGGGGCGATGGAATTTTTGTCTAACGTCGTCCAAATTGAGAAGAACATTCTGACTAACAGCGGAATTTGGGTCGTCATCGCTGCGAAGGCGTCTGCAGAAATGACCATTTCTCTCTTACTCTACTACAAATTGGCCACTTTAATTCCGGCAGGCTTCGATCTGAACCTTGTACCCATCAGACAGCTGTTTTCTTTTTGGATGGCGCGACAACCCACAGAGGGACCAGTACCTAGCTGGCTCATCAATTACTCGTGTTGTATGCGCTACTGTTTTCTCACGAGTAGAAGGGATCTACAGTTTTTTGCCGACTCCGAACGGCAAAGTTTGATAAATTTTCTTAAACAGTTATTATTCTTTGTTGTCAGCAGCTCGAAAGAGGTGGTACCGTGAGAAATTCGATGTGTTGAGTATCGCATTCCACCCACTTCTCCGCGACGGCCACAGACAGCTGTCTTATCTTCCGTAAAACTTTCGGACTTCATTCCTACCATAACTTTTTTTTACTTTATATACTTTATTTATAAAACATTCATATAATAATAATAATAATTTTTGGCGCTGCAGTCCAAAGGGGGACCAGGGCCTAGCTTGCTCATCAACTACCCGTGTTGTGCGCGCTACTGTTCTCTCACGAGTAGAAGGGACCTACAGTTTTTTGCCGACTCCGAACGACGAAATTTGAGAAGCTTTCTTAGACAGTTATTACTCTTTGAGTGTTGTCAGCAGCTCGAAAGAGGTGGTGCCGTGAAATAATCGAAAAATTGGTGTTGAATTGGGAATCGAACCTAGACCCTTCGGCGTGTGAGCGTCGCACTCTACCCACTACGCCACGGCGGCCACACCAAAACGGCGCATATCCGAACTAAATCCGATCACTGTAACTCTTTTTATGAAGCATTGAATGAAGAGCAAAAAGCGGAAATTTATATACATTAATACAATTATTTAAATTAACAAAATGTATAATATGGTATGGTCTATGGCCGTCTACCAGAAGGACTTTATAATAACTTTAAGTTTAATTGATGTTGACAAATAGGTATATTCGATTTAAAAGTCACCTTCGACTTTTCGGGATCTATAACTCAGTGCTAATTTCGAGTATTTATATAAGTTTTCCCAGCCGAGACTTCCATTCAAAATACATAGCGTTTCGTTTATATCAAGGATGGGTTTACCGAAAAATATCACACGAAACTCTTTTAGAATCGGGCATCTAGCAATGAAATGGAAAACGTCTTCTCTTTCCTTGAGATTGCATATATCACACAGTAAAGGTAGCTCAGGGCGGTGCGGAATGTAGTTGAGGTTTATAATTTCACCCCTTAGTTTAAATATAATGCTTATCATTGAGAGTGGTAATTTATTTAGGAGATAACTCCTGCCATAACTCCATTCCATTTCAAGTTTTTTTTTCTTTTTCTCCCTGAGACGGCGGTTCGTTTCCCTTCTCTTCTGTTCGCAGAGCTTATGAACAACTTGCATTGCTTGATGTAGCGTTGCCTTACAAGTGTCTTGTGTTTTGGTGCTTGCCTACACGCAAACCCAGCACATCAGTGGCAACTTCTTTGATGTCTTTTTACAAACTAACTTATTTTACGGCTTTCTTAAATATGACTGTAGTTGTGTTAAAACGGAACAAGAGGCTGACAGCGCTTGCGGGAAAATCAAACGATCAGAGTGACAGAAAACAAATTTCTCAAACAATACTTGATTCAGTCAGTACAGTAAATTCAAAACTATGAGTACAGTACATTTAAAATATTCGTTGGTATTACTTTCTTGAACCGAAGCATAAACAACAATTTCCAAAACTGACTGATGTTTTGGTTCCTATTTGCGGATGATTGAATATATACTTTGCACACACATTTACATAAATGCCTTCAATTTTCAGGATAACAACACAGATGAAAAAGCTGTCTGGGATCAACAGACCTACGAGCAAAACTACACGCCGACAGATGTTATTTGGAATTACGGTCAAACCGATCGTAACTCAGCATGGAACAGCACATCTCAAAGAACCACAACCGGTGGCAGCAACACAACATCATTGCGAGTGAAAAAAGCTCCGCCACCAAAACCGCCAGGACCGCCAGCTAAATCATCCAAAAACACGTCTTCTGAGCAAACAAACCGAAACCCAACCAACCAAACCACGTCAAGTACAAAGCAAGGCTTCAGTATGTTTGTTGATGAAACGCAATTCCCCTCATGGGACGATTGAAACACTCCCACTCGTTCCTTCGATTGCATTGTTACATGTAAAATTTTAACGTTATTTATACAATTCTATTGTTTCCATCAAGTGTACATTTTAATATAACATTAATACATATAAATATATATATTTATGACTCATTCTTAAACAAAAACAAAAAACTAGAAAAAAAATATTAAAGAAAACATTTATTAAATTCAGTTTACAAATTCATGATATATACAAAAAGAAAGATATACATACTATATATATACATACATATAAATAAATTACATTTTAAAGTATTTCCCTTCCGTTTTATATGTACATACTTGAATGCGGATGCGGGAGCTACACTATATTTAAGAGTAAATTTATTGATAACGGTTGCATACTTGTAAACTTACCAACAACAACTGAAATAAATACAGATCCAGATGCAAATGCAGACACTTCTCCAAATAACTACTCAAGGGGCTGAGTGCCCCCCCCAATCGCCATATCTCTCCAAAATAACAAACAACTCAAGTTAATATTCTACATTTAAATAGAAATTTAAAAAAACACAAATGTTTGTTTTATAAATTTTTTGTTGTCTAATTTTGAATGGATAAACAATTTCGCAATGGATTTTAATTGTTTCCGATATGATATCCGTTCTTTGTAACACCACACAAATTAAATTAAGTTTACACTTATTTATGAGGTAGATAGAAAATTTATTGAAATAAAATATGATATATAACTTATGAAAAAAAAGAATTATATATATATATGTATGTTAAGTCAGGATGAGTGGAAGTGAAATATGAGGAAAAACAAAAGCAATTTCAGCGCATGCGCGTATACTGCTGGCATAAAACGCAACGGTGAACACACACAAAACCGCACACGTACACGCGCGATTGGCGATCGCGGCAGCATGCGCAAACTATGTAATTATTTATATACAACTACATACATATGACATAACTAATGAAGCCCACTGAATTGCGTCTTACAATTTCAGCCCTATTATACACTTTTACAAATTATTCAATTTTTTTTTTTTGTTAATATTTTGCATTTTATAAATAAAGTCTATTTCAAAATATGTTTAATAAAATTAATTATTGAAAAAAGAAATGCTCTGTCTGCTTATTTTATTTGATTGATTCGATAGTTCTTCAAAGTCAACTAACCACTTGAATTAGAAAGGAAGCAACGAAACGTAACTCATTAGTTCGGGAAGTGTGCGCAACTGTATTGTTTAACAGAAGGGCACTTCACCGCAGCAGAGAAGAGGCAAATTTATCATTTTCATGTGTCCACGAGCTATATTTCTTACAAAATTCAGCAATTCTAGTTTCGGTAAATGTTTGATGTTAATTTCAGTCCTTACACAAAAGCTGATATTTTCCAATATGTTGTTTTTGAATATTTTGTGCCCTTCTTATATTGAAGTAACGATTAATTTGGTTCGTTTTCAAAAGATGGCGCAACCTGCAAGGTCTGACGGATCTTGGAAGCGGTGATCTACTTCATTGGAAAGATGTTTATTTTAGCTTACAACATAGTTTTTTGAGACTTCAAGAATGTTCGGATTTGTTGTAAATAAGCAGTATTTACGGAAAGTTTCGATTTTATTTTTAATTTGAAAAAAGTGCAGCTGGATTTTTTTAGAACTTAATCTGCTCCGACCGACAAATGAAAGAGAATCTTCGATGCTTAAAAAGTAAGGAATTAAGTGCCGAAGACAAGGACTGCTGCGGCCAGCCAAAAAATGTTTACATGACGAAGATCCGTCCCAAACACCAAACGCGAATTGTTAAGAGTGCCTCAGCAAAAACCTTCGTTTGTTTAAAGAATATTGGATTCAAGACAAACGAAGGAAATTGGGTGCCGTACAAGTTAAAACTGAGAGATGTGAAAAGACATATTTATCCTTTGGATTTCTGGCTGAATTCGGTAATTCTTCTTTGGTGTATGGTCATTGCTAATTTCGGATCCTAGACAAAAGTTATTTTTTTTTTATATCAATAGTTAAGGAGTTTTAGTTTTGCGCTTTCTATTTTGTGTTTGATTTTTATATTGGAGTTACAAATTAATTCGGTCCGTTTTTAAAAGGTGGCACCACCTGCAAATTGCGTCTGATCTTGGAAGCGATTACCCACTTCATTGGAAAGGTGTAACATTTGACAGCAATCAGTCAGTCTATTTTTGACAACGACATAGTTTTCTGCTTCTTCCAAAATGTTCAGATCAACGCCGTAAATAAACAGCATTTGGGGAATTATTTGATTTTCTTACTTAAGAAGAAGGAAGAAAAGTGGAGCTGAAGCCCATCGAACGCTTAAAGAGGCTTATGGCGATTCTATTTCGACTGAAAAGTGATTTAAAGACTGAATTCGATGCTTCAAAAGTGGTGTGTTTAATGTCGAAGACAAAGAGTGTCTTGACTAACCCAGAAAGTTTGGAGTTAAGGTATAGGGTGAGCAAGATGAAGATCCATGCTAAGTGGAAATCGTTGGGAGTGAGTCAGGAAAAAATGCATGCTCGGTAAAAGAAATTAAGATTTATTTCAAAACAAGAGAATCAGCTTACATACATGTCGAAAGCGACGGATGTCGAAAGGCGATTTTTCACATAGAAACTGATTCTTGAAAAACATCAAAGGAAGGAATTTTTGCACTCGATCGGTACTAGAGATGAAAAGTGATTATACGGCAGAAAAATATTTACTATGAAAGTTGCCTTTTATATTTCGGGATTGGGCAACCCTAGTGTTGTAATCTGCCAACTACCAGCTCTATCGTAAAGTATGACATTTTTGAGGTTATACGTACTCAGAACGTTTTAACATACGAGCTCCATTTTTGTTCCTTACAGTAACTTAAAAGATTCACCTCGCCCAAAAAATGGAATTAAATCGTGAAAATTTTCGTTCGATTACTTTTTTACAAATTTCGACGTGAATTAACTCAACAATAGTGCATCGATGAACTAAATTCAATTTTTGGCGATGAAGCTCCATCCAGGACCAGTGTTTATCGATGATATGGTGAATTCAAGCGAGGTTGTAGTTCACTCCAAGACGAATTTCGTGAAGGACGTCAAAATCAGTTGTTGTTCCGGAAACCATTGATGCTGTGCGCCAACTGATATTGCAAGATCGTCATGTGACCTATCGTGAGATTGAGACAACTTTAGGCATTAGTGGGATACATTTTAGCATAAACAATGCACGAACGTTTGACCGTCAAAAAAATTAGTTTGCGTGGGATCCCACACAATTTGTCAATCGCTCAAAAAAAGGCTCGTGTCGATTGGTCGAAATAAATTCTCCAAAAATACGATCACGGTGCTTCGAAGCACGTCTATGACAGGTGATGAATCGTGGATTTACGCGTATGAGCCCGAAAGTAAACAGCAGTCGACTGTATGGCTGCTTCAAATTGAGCGCATGAAGCATGAAGCACGCGCGCATGAAGCACTTCCAAGAAAATGGTCGCCTGTTTTTTCGGAAAAACTGGACATGTCGCAATTATACCACTAGAACAACGCAGAACAGTCAATTCTAAGTGTTACACAACCATTTGCTTGGCAGATATCTTCCAAGAAATTAGGAAAAACAACCGCCGAAGACAAATCACTCTTCACCACAAACAACTGCATTTTTGAACACTCAAAACATCGATTTGATGAGTCATCCGGCAAGGCAACCCTCGTATTACTCTTTGAGTGTTATCCGCGGCTCGAAAGAGGTGGTGCCATGAAAAATTAGAGGTGTTCAAAAGGGAAACGAACCCGGACCTTCCGCTACGCAACGGACTCTACCCACTACGCAACGGCGGCCACAAGCATGTTGGTCGATCCTACTTTCGATAATAGCAAAATTCCCCACCCCACCATTATTTCTCCAACAACATGCTTTGAAGTTTTGATAGTTTTGTTCGGATTTAAGGCAAACTACAGATTTTACCATAACTTAACGCGAACATCTGAGCAGACGCGTTTTTAAGACTCTTGAAAAAAAACAAACTTGCGCCAGAAGTCAAACAGATTTTTGTGAACAATATTTTCGTTTTCTTATTTAATTCATTTACTAGTTCTGGGCACTGGTGACTTAAAAACAGTTTCAGAGTAAACCTTTCAATTATCTCACTTGTACTAATGAACGGATTTTGAGCTACCAAATGACTGATTTTAGTTTAACTCTGTAGTTGGGTTTTAACGAACGCCCAGTAGGAGTTTTTTGCTTGAAAGCGTTTAATTACATGTTAGATGGTAAAACGGCCTCTTGAAATAAAAGGTGTGTTCCAGTACTTTCTGTACCAAATTCTGAAGTCTGTCATTTGTTAGGGAGTGTGGATAAATCTCTCTCAGAAAGAGGCAAAGTACGGGAGCGCATACAAACCAAATGTATAAAGTATGTCAATAAGAAATGTCAAATTCACTTTTTTGCTACAGAAAACAAAAACAACGACAAAATTTGAGACACATGCATAAAGATAATGTGTGTATGCTCACTTATTTCTGTATGCACACCAATTAATTTGACAGAAAATTAACGACCTACCCATCAACAATTCTTGTGTTAAAATGGGCTGGGTGGGAAATTATTTTACTCTCTCGAGAGATCACTCATTTGACGTGTGTGTTTGTTTGAGTTGTGTTGTACTGTTTTGTGTTTGTTTGAGTACGGGAACACATCTAATTTAATGTTTCAGAGTGGGACTTCCTATTTTGTCTTATTAATTCTTTAAAATTTACCAAAAAAATCTTTCACAGTTTTACACAAAGGGCAAGATTATTGAAATTGAAATTGAAAAAATATACCGTTTCCTGTTTCAAAATTTGTAGAAGTCACAGGTTGTACAAGGACTCTTTTGGAACTTATTTTAGGATTTTACCCTGAAATATTTGGGAATGCTTTATTAGTGAAGCACCTTTTTTTTTGTTGTCGATCCAGTATATACGAGGGGCGTTCAATATATTCTCGGTATCGATATTAAAGAAAATGCGAATTCAATTTAAATTGTTTTTAATTTTTAATATAGTCTCCCCTAACATCAATGCAAAAAAAAATTTCCTCTTTCTCTGCAAAATACCCATTTATTGACTTGAGTTCTTCATCATTCGAAAATCTTTTTCCACGAAGACATTTTTCCAAATCCGGAAACAGGAAATAATCACTAGGGGCAAGGTCTGGACTATAGGGTGAGTGTTGGATTTCTTCGAAACCACATTTTCGTGCAGCAGCCTTGGAAACTTGCGCCGTGTGAACAGGAGCGTTGTCATGAAAAAGCATCACACCCGCTGCGAGTTTACCAGGTTTTTTCTTCTTAATTTCCTCCCGCAAATAATGCAGACTGTAAGCTTTGCATGTGGCATTGATGGTTTCACCTTTTTTTGTACACAATGAGCAAGATTGCCTTTAAGTCCCAAAAAAATGTGGCCATGAGATTCAAGGCAGACGGAGTGACTTTGAACTTCTTCGGGGGCCTGTTCCTTTTTTATGCCACTGCATGGACTCTTGTTTGTTTTTAGGGTCCTAGTGGTGAACCCATGTTTCGTCCCCAGTAACAATTCGATCGATAACACCGTCCGCGTTCTCACTACACATCTCCAAAAGCTCTTTACAGCATGCGATTCTTCCTTTTTTCTAAGGCTGTGAGCATTCGTGGCACCCACTCTGCACTGACCTTTGAAAGGTTAAGATGGTGATGAAGAATGATGTGAATTGTATCAGTTGAAAGCTTGGTCATTTCTGTCATCATTTTCACCTTTATTCAGGCATCCTCAAGAACAAGTTTTTCGACTTCTTTGATGCTTTCACTCGTACAAGCAGTAGCCGGGACGCCGTACTGGGGGTCGTCTTCAATGCTCTCTCTGCCTCTCTTGAACTCACTTGACCACTTTTTCACAGTTGAAAATGAAGGTGCGTAACCCTGGTAAACAGCCACTGTATAAATAATTTTTTACTTGTTCCTTGCGTAGTGCGAAATTTAATTACAGCGCGATGCTCAATTTTCATCAACATCGTCTCAGTTGGCATTATGATTCTGTTTAACTAGAGATAAAACGCGAATTAATAATCACATTTATAATTTTTAATATAGTATATAACATATATATAGTATATATATATATATTATTATATATATATATATATATATATATTACATATATAATAATAGTATTACTTGATTAATGAGTCAATTTAAATATATAACCACAGTTTCACCGCGATACCGAGAATATATTGAACTTGAAAAATAATAAATTTCCTTCCTGCTTTATGATGTTTTTCCTAAAAATGCTCTGAACCAAGACCTTTGTGAAACACTGTACGTGATTTTCTATGGCGTGAATATATTTTAAATAATAAACAACAATAAAATCAAATGTTTGGTGCATCATATATCTGATTGAATTCGCGTTATTAATTCATCAGAATGGCCTTTCCTAAGGGCAATCAATTTTTTGATACTCTCTTTTCTCTATATGCACACCTCAAGATTACACTTTCACCTTGATACTAGTTTGGTTTTATTAATGATGATGACTTCTATAGGATACATCCTAGTGGCCATCCGTAACTTTATTCAATTTCATATCACTTTGAATGACCGACTCAAATGTGCCGCTTTAACCTCTAACCACATTTCGGATGAACTAAATTCAAATTCCAGGCGGAATAGTTTTGTTTTTTTTTTTTCAAATGTCCAATGATATTTACCCCAAGAAACCAACTTTAAGTCCGTGAGTGCCAGTTTTGTATACCGCCCCAAATGAAAGCAGAAAACATTTGGATGGAATGTATTCGAATCACTCGAGTGTGAAATTTAATTGATTCCAACGCTCCAATGTAACGCGATTTTGTGTGTTTGTGTTAAAGTTCAGTGGGTTACTCACGAAGGCACACCAATAAATGTTTTAATTTGAACTTTATTGCATTTGCTTGTCTTGGTTCTTAGTCGAATTAAGTGTAATTTCGACGCGTATACTTCCGTAAAATGACCTCTTTACAGTTGATTTAAGAAAAGTGTACCCATATTTTATGTTTAATATTAGAGTTTCGGTCATATTTTTTGATGTTGCTTTCGGTTGTGGCTGGTGCTGTCATTGATCCGTATTTGTTCATAATTGCACATAATGCTGACAATTAATGCCACAGTTGGTGCAGATTCTTAGGGACACCTTTTATTTGTTTTTTTTTTTTTGTCATGTATATAAACTTAACATAAACCGTGTGCGACAGCGGGTTCAACCTGAAGCACTTGTTGCACCAAGAACTATGTCGATGAATCACAAAATTTAAGACTTATTATTTGCGAGTGCAAAATTTAATGTCATCTTTGCACAGTTGGAATTCGAATACTGCCGTCATAACCCTATATTCATTAGATGTTTGCTTCTATTCTCTGTCAGATAAGTCAGCCCGAAAGTGATGGAAGCACAGAATCTCCTAATGACTCGAAGATGACATAGAGAAAAGATAAGAAGAGAAGAAGAAGGAAAAGGGCTTGTCTGAAATTGTTCGAGTCATTTGTAATATTGCTATGTATTAAAATTTGTACAGTGTTGTACGTGAATAAAGAAAACAAAAGCTAAGAAAGAAATTCAAACAGAATTTACCGTCAAGAATTTCATTCAAATACTTTCATGTGCGCATTCACAATTCTGCATATTGGTTCAAAGTTGCTATGATCGGTCTCAGTGTTCCACACTTCTTCCTAACTAAATATCTACATGCATGTATATTATATATGTACCAGGTATACCCTTTTGAAGTAAGCGTCAAGATACAAATGTCTCGATAGGGAACATTTGTTGTCAACGAGCCCTTATTTTTTTTTGTTTGTTTGCTATGACATCTGTGAACAATATTTAGTATACATCCAGTCATTGAACAGACAACATCATACTTTTTCATCGTGCTCAAAATGTCGAATTTTGTACCAGAAAGTGATGATTTGCGGAAGCATTAATTTTTTCTTTTCATTTGAAGAAAAGTGCTGCAGAGTCGCATCGAATGCTCGTCGAGGGATATGGTGATCATGCTCTATCAGAAGCAACATGCAAAAGATGGTTTCAACGGTTCAGAAATAATGATTTTGATGTGGGAAATGAAGAACGTGGAAGACCACCAAAAAAGTTTGAAGACGGCGAATTGCAAACGTTATTAGATGGAGATGACATTTTGAGTCAAAAGCAAATGACAGCAATGTTAAATGTAGTACAACAAACAATTTCTGACCGTTTAAAAGCTATGGGGAAGATCCGAAAGTGTGGAAAATGGGTGCCACATGAATTGGATGAAAGACAGATGGAAAATCGAAAAAACACTTGTGAAATTTTGCTTCAAAGACACGAAAGAAATTCGGTTTTGCATCGGACTGGCAATGAAAAATGGATTTATTTTAAGAATCCTAAACGGAAAAAATCATGGGTTAATCTGGGACAACCATCAACATGGACTGCAAAACCAGATTGATTCGGCAAGAACCCAATGCTGTTTGTTTAATGGGACCAGAAAGGTGTGCTGTACCACGAGCTCCTAAAACCTGGTGAAACCGTTAATACTGATCGCTACCGACAACAAATGATCAATTTGAACCATGCATTGATCGAGAAACGACCAGAATGGGCCAGAAGACACGGCAAGGTAATCTTGCTGCATGACAATGCATACAAAGCAAAACCGTTTCAGGATACAATCAAAACACTTGGCTGGGAGCAGCTACCTCACCCGCCGTATTCACCAGACTTGGCTCCGTCCGACTACACATCCGACACGCATTGGCTGAGCAGCACTTTGATTCCTACGAGGAGGTCGAAAATTGGTTGTCTGATTGGTTTGCTTTAAAAGACGAAGACGAAGGCGTGGTATTCACAAATTGCCAGAAAGGTGGTTAAAATGTGTAAAAAACCATGGCCAATACTTTGAATAAAATTTTTACTTTCACATTAATAATTAGTGTTTTATTCAAAAAGAATTCATTTCATTCCGGTTTTCTGGTATACCTGTACATTGATCCAGACCCAAGTTTCCTCGGCATCTGTTTATGTTGTGCGTACTTCTGTTCCCTGACGAGAAGAAGGGGCTTATAGTTTGCGTCTTTCCAACAGAAAAATTTGAATAGCTTTTTTATGAGTAATTATTACAACGTAATATACAAAAACAAAAAATTATTTTTTTATTTATTTAATATCGAAAATATTTTCGAATAAAATTTTTGCAAGTCTCTCTATTATAATTATTATTTTTTTTTTTTTTTGTAGCAACAAAATATCTCCTGCTTTTTTTTGCATATTTATAAACTTATATAGGGACACTTACATTCTAGACAAAAATTCTCAAAGCTTTCAAGCCTTTCGCAGGCTTTGTTGGCGCTACAGTCCAAAGGGGGACCAGGGCCTAGCTTGCTCATCAACTACCCGTGTTGTGCGCGCTACTGTTCTCTCAAGAGTAGAAGGGAGTTACAGTTTTTTTTGCCGACTCCGAACGGCGAGATTTGAGAATCTTTCTTAGACAGTTATTACTCTTTGAGTGTTGTCAGCAGCTCGAAAGAGGTGGTGCCGGGAGTCGAACCTAGACCCTTCAGCGTGTGAGCGTCGCACTCTACCCACAACCCCACGGTGGCGTTCATACTTAGACGTACTATTTATTAAGAAAGGGGAAAAAAAACGTAAAAGCTTAACCATTTTACTAAATAAAAAAAATCTCCTGTTGGAATGTTGTTCTTGTTGTCCAATTGCAAACATACAGTACCTCAGAAAATTGAGAATACACCTGTCATTACTTAATATTCGTGCTGTTTTAAGGCCGACCACTTTTTTGTTTTATTTTTTTGGTAAACAATCATAACTGATTACATATCTTAAACAAGAGTATATGCCAAATTCTCAGATAGGCGACTTCCTACCGGTACTATTCGGATGAAAAAGGAAACAACCCCTGAAATCGACATACAAAATTGAGCATACAGATGTCATGTGTGCGTTATACACAAGCTTCGCAGAATCGATACATGCAAATTTGTTCAGGAATGAAGCAACAAATGTCCCTGATGATAATTTCTGCCCACGTTTGGCTTGGGAAGGGATTTAGCCATCTTTTACTGAAAAACTGGTAAAATCCATGCCACGGCGGTTACAAGCTGTCATAGATGTTGAAGGAGGTGCCACGCGTTACTGAAATTTGATTTGTAACTGTTTTTGTTTTGTGTTTTTTTTATCGTAACTCGAATTTACTTTTAGTGTATGCTCAATTTTGTGTGTTAAAAAGAAGTGCCTTTTTTTTATTTTGCTTAGAAATAGGCCGCCGTGGCGTAGTGGGTAGAGTGCGACGCTCACACGCCGAAGGGTCTAGGTTCGATTCCCAGCTCAACACCAATTTTTCTAATATTTCACGGCACCACCTCTTTCGAGCTGCTGACAACACTCAAAGAGTAATAACTGTCTAAGAAAGCTTCTCAAATTTCGCCGTTCGGAGTCGGCAAAAAACTGTAGGTCCCTTCTACTCGTGAGAGAACAGTAGCGCGCACAACACAAGTAGTTGATGAGCAAGCTAGGCCCTGATCCCCCTCTGGACTGTAGCGCCAACAATTATTATTATTATTAGAAATAGCAAGTTTTTTTTTAATTTTCATATTTTTCTTTATGGTTTTTAGCAATTGAAATATGTCAATTCGAACTGCATTTAAGTTTTATGAATTAACTACTTTTTGTAAGGCGGAGAAGATAAGAATATGTTTAAGCTGTGGGTGTATGCTCAATTTTGTGATGTACTGTATGTTTGCAGAACGAACTGTATCTTTCGGACATATGTAACTTTCGACTCAGTTTCACCTTCACCCTTACATACTATAAGAGGTCTTATTTTCTGTTGGAATGTCACAAGAACCAGATGACTCAACGTTTTTATGAAAGCAATCAATGATTTCTTCTTGGGGAGCCTAATATTAGAAATAATTTTAACAAACAGACCTGAAACGGAAGACATTAATCCTCTTTTTGGATTGTACAAAGGTCTACTTACGGCCAGGTATTAGCAAGCAAAACAAAATGCAACACTGATGTTAATTGTATTTTCTAAGAACATGACGTCACGTGCGCTTATCTTGTTAACATTTTCTGAAAAAATCATTACAATTCCTTTTCTTTTCTGACACGCGGCTGTATTCAAAAGTAATAGTGTTTTCTTTTTAAGGAATTCTTTTATTTGAAATAAAATATAAGCAAATATAACTTTAGAAACAACGTATTTAATATTTTTACATCGGGAGATTTTTATCTCATGTGTTAATTTTTTTTTATGTCCGCCGTGAGGTAGTGGGTGCGACGCTCACACGCCGAAAATTCGGGTTCGATTCCCGGTTGAACACCTCGAATTTTTCACGGCACCACCTCTTTCGAGCTGTTGAAAACCTTTAAAGGGCAATAACTCTCTAAGAAAAAAGCTTCTACATTTTCGGCGTTTCGGAGTCGGCAAAAAACTGTACGTCCCTTCTACTCGTGAGAGAACAGTAGCGCGCACAACACGAGTAGTTTATGAGCAAGCTGGGCCCTGGTCACCTTGTGGACTACCGCGCCATCCAATTATTATTATTGTTATTATTCATTTTTATTTGCTGAAGACCGCGTAACTCGTTTTCATACTGTACTATATTTATATATGTATATAGCACGCGGAGATATTTCCATCCGCTGAATGAATAGTAAACAAATCTCCCAATTTGATCATATTTAGTTAAAATTAAACTTTTTACGTCTATAGTTTCATAAATTGATTGTGGTAAAGCTAATAATGATTTTATTGGAAATTAAAACTGTTGAATAAAGCAATAAGTGTAAGTTAGTACTGTTGGGTTGGTAAGTAAGTAAGTAAGTAATTGCGGATTTTACTCATAGATGGCTTCAGTTGAATTTTTAGGTTTACTGACGTAATCGAAATGCCAAACACATTTTGTTATGTGATAGTTGGTACTTCAGTTATCAGTTAGTAGAAATTTTTTCTTTTGATCTGTTGTGTTGTTTTTGTTCAGCGTCTGTTGAAAAATGGAAAATCAAAACGAAAATTTTTGTCATATTTCGCTTTTTTATTTCCGGAAAAGAAAAACGAATCACAAGAACTCAATAAGTGATGTGCTGTTTATGGCGACGAAGCTTTAAAATAACGGCGGTGTCGAAATTGGTTTGCTAAATTTCGTTCTGGTGATTTTTCACCCAAAGATGAAAAACACCCAGGTCGCCCAGATGAAGTTGTTGACGACGAAATCAAACCAATAATCGATTCGGATCGTTAAAGTACAGCACGTGAGATTGCAGAAAACCTTCATGTATCACAAACATGCATCGAAAATCGCTCAAAACAACTTTACTATATACGAAAACTCGATATATGGGTTGAACTAAGAGAAAATCATTTAACACATTAACATCTGCGATTTGTTAAAGAAACGTAGTGAAAATGATCCGTTTTCAAAACGACTGATAACTGATGATGTAGGTTGTTTACGACAATGTCAATCGGAAAAGCTCGTGAAGCAAGCGATGTGAACCAGTTCAAACAACATCAAGAGCTGATATTGATCAAAAGAAATCAGTTTGATGGGATAACAAAGGAATCGTCTACTTTGAACTTTGACCACTCAACCGAACGATAAATTTAGATGTGTACATTGAACAACCAACAAAATTGAAAATGCAGTTGAAGAAAAGCGGCCCGAATTTACAAATCGAAAGGAGTTGTATTCCTCACGACAATGCAAGGGCACATACTCGTACATCTTTGGTCACTCGACAAAAGTTATTTGAGCTTGGTTGGGATGTTTTGCCACAGCCACCATCCTGACCACTTAACCCTAATAATAATTGTTAGCGCGACAGTCCGCAGGGGGACCAGGGTCTAGCCAGGGTCAACTACTTCTGTTGTGCGCGCTACTGTTCTCTCACAAGTAGAAGGGACCTACAGTTTTTTGCCTACTCCGAACGGCGAAGTTTGAGAAGCTTTCTTAGACAGTTATTACTCTTTGAGTGTTGTCAGCAGCTTGAAAGAGGTGTTCAGCCGGGAATCGAACCTAGACCCTTCTGCCTGTGAGCGTCGCACTCTACCCACTACGCCATGGCGGCCACCACTTGAACTTGTACCATCTAATTAATTTATGCTTCGATCTGTGCAAATGTCAAATCGTACCTGGTTAAATTTTTTGTTTATAAAAAGCTGGAGTTTTAACGTGAAATTATAATACTGCCTGAATAATGTCCTAAGGTCATTGCTGAAAATGGGCAATACATTACAGAACACAGTTATTTCTTTCAATGAAATAATTTTCCCTTGTTTTCTTACAATTAATTAGTTGCCAACTCTTCACAAAAACCTACACATCACACTGCGTGTAAATGCCAAACGAAAAATGGAAGTGTTAACATTTTATAGACAGTGGAACAAACGCTAGCTGAATTTGAACTCAGTCTTCCATAGCTTACTTTTGGTCCCTTCGACAACTCCATCTGCACCTACAGTACTGGTCCCATTTTTTGGATATAACCGATGTGAACCGCCGGAGTTTATGTCAGCATAATGAGAGAAACTATGCAGAATGGAAATATCCTGCTTACTTGAATTCTACAGCAAAACAATGACGTAAGGAACCGACGAGGAACCTGTCCAAGGATTGAGTGGCCGCCTCAGTCTCCGGACCTGAGTCCCATTGAAAACCTTTGAACAGATGTTAAGCAAGTTGTTAAAAACAGCTATGGGATGTTGTGCAGGTTGCGTGGAGGAATATCCCTGTTCAGCGAAGTCAGGCCTTAATCGACTCCATACCACGAAGTTGTGACGCTTTACTTAAAAATTAAAATTATACGACCAAGTACTAATCCAATACAAAAAATGAAAACAAAAAACTTCACTATTCCATTGGCTGTTACATCATATTCATGAATTTTTGATCTTGGTGCTATTATTTTGCACACACTGAAATTCGGTGTTGTTCCGGATAACGGGTATTTGCTAAGTTCAGAATGCACTTTTTTCTTGTCTTGCTTACAGGTTTTATTGATAATAGAATAAGGATGCTGTGCCATAAATATGATGTGTTAACATGACTGTAAGCAAAAGTTATTAGCGAAATAGTGACAAAATTGCGACAAGTTTGAACACAGTGCTATTATCTTTGCACAGTTCTGTAGATACATTAATGGAAAGATAAATTTCGAGATTATTGTACGAAATACTTCTCAGTTAAACATTAATTTGCTAAAGATGGAAAATCTTGCGATTAAGATGAACTAGTTAATTTCAGAATTGTCTTTAGATAAGTCCGATCACTTATGTATAGCACGAAGTGAGGACGGTTCACACGATTCTTAGTGTTTATTTAAAATAAGTCCAATTTCTATAAATATCCATCAATAGTCCAGTCGAATAGTGGATTTAAGGAGATCAAGGTTCCTTCATAAAAATATTTTGCTTGTGAACCAGAAAGTGAGAATTCTTTTTTTTTTTTCTTTTTTTGTGATACCAGTAAATATGTATTTCTCAAATTTCATAACTCGGTTACAAGTTGCTGTGATCTTGAGAAACAGACATCGCCCACCTAACAATATTAATTAACGCTAACGGCTTCCCGCTAATCAGCGCTACACCACGCTCAACCAACCCACATGTAATACATGTAGATGAAAGTGTTTAAAAATAAAAACATTCCTGCAACTGAAACGGCAACGCGTCTAGGAGACAAACAAAATCCTAACCAAAATGCAGCACAGAACTACAATTATTTGGCTGGCATTAGTGGTATACTCTCAAAATACGGCGGCGAGTTACGAATATCTCAACTCGGATGAGTTTTATACGTGCATATGTAAGTATATAAATAAAAATCTATTTTCAGCCAAAAATATATAACACACAACAACCGAAAAAAAAATCATTCTAAGAGATATTAACCCACACAATCGCAGCCGCTTCGAATGCAATCCATCGTTCGACGCTGTTGCTGCTTCTTCTTTAGCATGTGTGTCTAGCCCAATCGAATAACCTCCGCTGATCCCCATCTACTGCCATTAATAACTTCATCATCCCTAAACTCGGGCCTCACCGAACGCTGTCGATTGCTTACAGCGCCTGCGTTCATAATGAAGAACCTTGCTCTCGCTCTCTCTTTTTCTTTTTGCCCGCTAGCGGGGTAAGCTCATGTTGCAGCGGTATCCTCGTTCGTCGCTCTATAAAACAACGATCGTAGAGAACAACATCCATTTCGTCGTCATTCTTCCTCTCTGCAGGCGTATGGTATTTAACGAGATCCAGCGCCAGAGCGGTGTGATCATTCTAAAAATACTCCCCTGGCGGTCGTCGCCGTCGCTCATCGTCTAACAACTACGAGCATAGATCGAAATCGATGGTAAAGAGGGTTGGGGAAAGCAGGTACCCCCTCACACACAAACAAAGTTTTTCTCTGTACTCACGGTGCCCCCGGTCAGAGTGATGTGATAGCAGGCTATTAGCTAACCCAGTTTACTACTTTGCTAACGATGATAGTAGACGAGTGAAGGTCCCTCTCTTTCTCTCTCACTTCAGACGCTTTCTGCGTAAAGCGTAATAAAACTGTTTTTCTTCAAAATAAAGAAAAACAGTCAGAATGCTAGGGAGTGGGGAGGGGGCGATCAAGCGGGCGGACAGTTCATTACTGCGAAGCGAGTGGTGTAGTCGCCGAGGAGCAACATCAGCAGCAAGCGACAGTATTCTTCTCTTCGGAGAGAAAAAACGATTACAATAGTATTATGTGCACGGTAAAGTAATATACTGCTACGACCAACGATCGACAACGACTACGACGACGATGAGCGCAACCACGAGTAGTCCCGTTCCCATACGCCTCATCATCATCATCACCATCGTCGTCGTCGTCGTTGCCGCCGCCGTCGTCGTCGTCGTCGTCTACTCGCATGGCGCGCTCAATATACATTTTTTTGATTTTTTTTTTTTACAAAAACATACGCTCTGGAAAATTTCTCGTAGTAGTATATTTATAAACACCATACACCACTATTGAATTGTAGGGGGTTATTTTTGGGATACTTTGATGGTATGGGGATAGATATGAGCTAACGATCGTAACCAAGCGGGCCGCCACTGCTGGCTCGGTCTGCCTCTGTTTGCCTTCGGTTTGCTTCGGTTTTGTTTCTGCTTGCTGCTGTTGCTGCTGCTGCTGCCGGCCGCCACCGCCACCGTCGTCGCTTTACACTGCGTCTTCAAAAATAAATTTTGTTTTGAGTAGTGTATAACTGGCATTCGTCCGAGTACTTAGCTGCAGTGAGCTACTTCACTTCACTTTTTTTTTTTTTTGTTTTTGCTTTCCTGTCTCTCTTTCGTGTTCGAAACAAAATATTTTTTTGCAATCGAGTTGGAAAAGTTTGAAAAAATATATGTATCCCAGTTCGTTTGTTTTTTAAATTTTTGTTGACGGTTTTCGGGAGAAATTTTGAATTTATTTTATTATTTCACTCAAAATTCCTGGTAGAATAGTGGACAAGCAGCAAAGAAAAAAACAAAAAGAAACAACTCAAAGAAAATAGTGTTACAGTTTGCACATCAGTATCCGAAAATATCTACAAAATATCACCCCAGCCTGTGATCATCGTCGTTGCCTCGCGCCGTAGGAATAAGATACTTGGATTATTTTGCTTAGCCAGCACGCTAGCCAGAGCCAACAGACGTACAGAAAACATCGACGCGAAAAAACGTAAAGCGGTTGATGTAATTGAGTTTTGCAGAAAATAGTTTTCAATGATACACATATTCTACTCGCATTCGGCCGGAGGCTAAAGGTTAACTTTTATTTTTGAATATTAATAGCCTTAATTTGGCGGAGCTGTGTACGACTCTTCAGTCAGTCAGTCTTGATCGTTGGAATGGTAAGAACATTTTTTACTCTCTCTCTCGCGCTATCCCTCTCTCACATACACACAATCGTACATTTAATTTACTTTTTTTCTGTCTTTCTTGTTTCAATTTTGTTGTTTTGTTTTGATTTTCAATTTAGAAATTGAAATCTTAACTCGTATGAATTCAGATTGAATAATCAACGGGGACGCAGTAGCGAGCATTGTTAGTTTGAATATTTTAGTCGGTTGGGTAATGGGGATCGTTTAAAGTTTCTTTAAATAGGGCCGCATTATCCGCATTGAGTTGACACGAGAGTTGAACCTCTTGATATGAATAGATTTTTGTTTTACAATTTAACTGTGGACAGACGTGCATGTTGACAGATAGGCGAGGGTAGACTGGAGTGCCGTATGTTTTTTTTGTTTCATCGCCTTCCTCACACGATCTTGTTTAGGTTGCCGCAATGTGGATGGTAAAGATATTCGAAGGAAATAAGACCTAGATGCTGCTTGTGAGGTTGTTGCTCTTTTATGAGTTTACATTACAGATTTTCCATGTGCTCTTTTCCCCACTGTTTACACTGAATTCCCTTGCACATACATATGTAAATACATGTAAATTGTTTTTGTGAATCCTTCTACGTTCAGATCAAATCTAGCTAATTTGATCATGATAAAACGGGGTTCAAGACCTTATCTTTGAGGAGCATGTGAAAATAAGCAAGGCATTTAATTGTTGCTTAGTTCTTACTGGTTTTCTCGAACTACTCGGTTAGTGTTTGAGAACTAACTGAATTGATGTTAAAATAAAGCGATCTCCTACTTGTCAGCATAGCAGACTAAATGAAATTAAATCTGCGGTTTAAGGTTCCTCGATTTTCACAAAAACCTCACAATGCTTATTTTCATTTCACTGAAGTCTCCTTTGAATGTTATATCAAGGGACTGAATATTTTTGTCCACACAAGGGATAATCTGTTTAAGAGCAAGCAAGAAATTTGTTCAAACTTAATTTTTTCAAAAGATTTCGTTACATATAATGAATACGAGAGATGCCTTTCATATTTCGGGATTAGAGAACAAAAACTAATATTAATCATCGAAAATAGCTTTATTGTTTCTCAAAATATTCCCCATTAAGATCTATACAATTTTATATGCGTTTGAACCAATTGTCGAAGCACTTATGCCACTCTGATTGAGGTATCTCCAAAACATGCTTTCTGAACGCATCAACCGCTTTTTCAGGTGTCGAAACCTTGACCTCTCATTTTATTTTCTACATACGGGAATAAAAAGAAGTCTTTCAATGCCAAGTCAGAAGTATACGGGTAACTCATTAAATCGATGTTTTGAGTGGTCAAAATGCAATGTTTGAGCTGATGTGTGAGAGCTCACATGGTCGTGATGAAGAGTGATCCGTCTTCGGCGTTTGGTTTTCCTGATTTCCGAAAAAACAGGCGATCATTTGCTTGGAAGTGGTCGCCGTGGCGTAGTAGGTAGAGTGCGACGCTCACACGCCGAAGGGTTTAGGTTCGACTCCCAGCTCAACACCAATTTTTCGAATATTTCACGGCACCACCTCTTTCGAGCTGCTGACGACACTCATAGGGTCGAAAGCTTCTCAAATTTCGCCGTTCGGAGTCGGCAAAAAACTGTAGGTCCCTTCTACTCGTGAGAGAACAGTAGCGCGCACAACACGAGTAGTTGATGAGCAAGCTAGGCCCTGGTCCCCCCTTTGGACTGTAGCGCCAACAATTATTACTATTATTTGCTTGGAAGTGCTTCGTGCGCAAGCAACTTTTGTTGGATTTGGCTCAATTTGAAACACCCATACGGTCGACTGCTGTTTATTTTCGGTCTCATACGCATAAATCCACGATTCATCACGATGTCATAAACGTTTCGAAGCACCGCGATCGTATTTTTGGAGCATTTCTTTCGACCAATCGACACGAACCTTTTTTGAGCGATTGACAAATTGTGTGGGATCCAACGCGAACAAATATTTTTGACGGTCAAATGTTCATGCAATATTGAATGTATGCTGGTCCCACTAATGCCTAAGGTTGTCTCAATCTCACGATAGGTCACATGACGATCTTGCAATATCAGTTGGCGCACAGCATCAATGGTTTCCGGAACAACAACTGATTTTGGACGACCTTCACGAAATTCGTCTTGGAGTGAAGTACGACCTCGGTTGAATTCACCATACCATCGATAAACACTGGTCCTTGGTGGAGCTTCATCGCCAGAAATTGAATAAGTTCATCGATGCACTGTTGTTGAGTTAATGCACGTCGAAATTTGTAAAAAAGTGATCGAACGAAAATTTTCAGGATTTAATTCCATTTTTTGGGCGAGATGAATCTCTTAAGTTACTGTGAACAACACAAATAGCGCTCGTATGTCAAAACGTTCTGAGTACGTATAACTTCAAAAATGTCAAACTTTACGATAGAGGCAGTTGCCAGACTGCAACACTAGGGTTGCCCAATCCCGGAATATAAAAGGCAACCTAAGTATCAAAAGATATCCAGGAACTTGGGTCCACGAAAGTGACTGTGTAAAGCAGTTTCGGTTAAGAGAATAGTGCTGGCAGACTTAAATTTTCTTGTATCGGTTTTGTAGTCACTTTGCCATTTTGTGGAGATGTTGAGGAACTTGACGGGTGCTTTCACCTTGAAGAAGCTTAAATTTGTTGTATGGAATGACTGATGGAGTATTTAAAAAGGACTATGCTGCAAGCACTCTTCTGTGATTGTCCCAAATCTTTACTTTTATGGTTTACTCAGAGTTCTGCTGATTTAACATTCATCAGTCCCTAATTTAATTTCACCCACATATTCGAATGTGCACCATGTCTGTTCAAAGAATAAAGTATTTCCACTTTTTTTTCAAAAAATATTTATTTTTCAACCAATTGCAATTTTGTTCCCCTCAAAAGTAACAAACTTGTGCCAGCGTTTTGTCCAATCCTTGAATCAGTTCTGATAGCCAATTTTTGATATGAACTTGAGCTCTCTCAGTGATTCGGTTTGTGAATACAATTTTCAACCATCTTCGCCAGACCGTTGGAGCACTGAATATGTTGTAAATTTCTGCTGCATTTAATGCCTTTAATCATATAAAGGGATTCTTTTTGGTTAGTAATACTTTATGGGAGTCATCAATGAAAGTTGTTTTTCTTCCTCTACGTCGTGTTTCTTTTGCTGGGGTTCTGGAAAGTTCATTGAAATCAAAATTAACCGATCTTCTTAACTCGTCGGCAATACATTTTAAAGTTCTTCCCTGTTGTCTGTGTTTCTTGATAACACGGCTTTCTTCTTCACAACAATGACTGTTACGACCCATTTTGTAATAAATCTACAGAGGTATTCGTATTATTAAATACAGTTCTTACATACAGCGCACACAATAAACACAAACAAATACCTTTGAACTCTTTTTGAATAAAGACTTTCAGGAGAAAATAAAATTCCGCATTATTTTGAACACTCAAAAAAACACTTTGCACCACTGCACAACTTACATGAATGATTAGCTGATATTATGTGCATGCATACTAAAGTGGCCGCTGTGGCGTAGAGTCTAGGTTCGCCGAAGAGTCTAGGTTCGATTCCCAGCTCAACACCAATTTTTCGAATATTTCACGGCACCACCTCTTTCGAGCTGCTGACGATACTCAAAGGGTCGAAAGGTTCTCAAATTTCGCCGTTCGGAGTCGGCAAAAAACTGTAGGTCCCTTCTACTCGTGTAGTGCGCACAACACTAGTAGTTGATGAGCAAGCTAGGCCCTGGTCCCCCTTTGGACTGTAGCGCCAATAATTATTATTCTTATTATTATACTAAAGGTAATGCAGCTGTGCAAATAACGTTACACATACAGATGCGAAAAGTTGAAATTGTTTTAATCGACTATGCGTGATCATCCCTATTATTCTAAATAGATCTGTATATCCTCAATCGTCGCAAAACGTCGTCCTTAGGTTCTTCTTCTTGTTGTGGCGCTACAGTCTGGGGTGGACCTGGGCCTCAACCAACCTCCAGCACGAATTTTCGCCAGCTGCCTCCAGTTGCGCACCCCAAGTTGGTTGAGGTCCTTCTCCACTTGTGTGCGTCATCTTAGCCTATGCCATCCTCTGTTGCGATTTCCCAATAGCTCTGATTCGAAGACTTTTCGGGCCAAAGCAGTGGTGCCCATACGCTTTACATGGCCTAGTCATCTTAAGCGTTGTATCCGTAGACGATTGACCAGGCGCACGTCCTTCTGAGAAGCCGGTGCTCTTCCCTTCTTCTCTGCTCGTAGAGGTCACGAACAGCCCTCGTTGTTCGATGCAGCGTTGTCTTATAGGCGTCCTGTTTGGCTGCATGCGCTTGCCTGCACTCGTCGTCAAACAATGGGTTCCATCTGGGTGGGGACGTGAAACCCAGCACATCAGTGGCAGCTTCTTTGATGGCTTCTTGACAACGTTTCCAGTCTTCTTCTATGGTCAGTGCAGGCAACGTTGAACTCTGAGCGAGATTCAGAGAGACTCAGTCGGTAAAGTTCCTAGCAATCTGTTGCGTCCTTAGGTCGGATCTCTTCAATTTTGGGAATAGGAAAAGTCACAGGTTTCCAGATCTGGTCAATACACCGGCTGAGGCATGATTACGGTGTTGTTTTGACCAACAAATTTGGAACAAGCAATGACCAGTTTTAACAGTTTAAACAGTTTTTCCACAATTCTTGACATTTTCTCGGTGTTGCTTGGCGCAAACGGCGTCAAGCTTAACTTCAAACTTCAAAACAATACTCCTTTCTGACCGTACGACCATGTGGTAATTACTCCAGATGCCCAGCGCCACGGCAATTGGAAAAAACAATCAGCAAAACCTTCACATTTGATCGAACTCGGCGTTCTGTTCTTGGTTTTGGCTCTGCTGGTCTCTTCCATCGAGAAGAATGGACTTCGGTTTCGATGTAATAACCATATTATTAATTATGAACCTTTTAAACTTTTAAAATCGCTGTTGACGTCATTCAACAATTTCTTCGCAGTGCTCATGTGACATTTTCTATGGTCGAAATTCGTTGCCACACGCTTCACGTCGAAAAATTCTGAAAAAATTGCTTCACCGATATTCCGACATCTTCGGCAACTTCACTAATAGTGACTCGACTGTTCTCCATAACAATTTTCTTCACTTTCTCAACATTTTCTTCTTCTTCTTCTTCTTGTGGCGCTACAGTCCGGGATGGACCTGGGCCTCAATCAACATGCCTCTCCAGCCAGCACGATCTTTCGCCAGCTGTCTCCAGTTGCGCACTCCAAGTTGGTTGAGGTCCTTCTCCACTTGTGTGCGCCACTTCAGTCTAGGCCGTCCTCTGTTGCGTTGTCCCAATGGCTCGGATTCAAAGACTTTTCGGGCCGGAGCAGTGGTGTCCATACGCTCTACATGGCCTAGCCATCTTAAGCGTTGTATCCGTAGACGCTTAACCAGGCGCATGTCGCTGTACAGCCTATAGAGTTCGTCATTAAATCTTCTCCTCCAGATGCCATCAACGCAAACAGGACCAAAAATCGCACGCAAAACTCTCAACATTTTCATCGGTTGTTAATGTGCTTGGGCGTCCTTGTGGCAATTATTTCCGTTGCTCGAACACAAAGCGACTGACCAAGTCCAACCAAAAAAAAAATGTTCTTCTAAGAATTTTTTTTGCAACATCTTAATAGAAAATTCATTTTTTGAAAATGTTAACTGCACTGAATGCTAACATAACAAAAGTGCAACAGGTCCAGTTTACCTTTCTTTTGCAACGATATGTACTAATCAGCTTGACTAGTCCATCAACCTTACCTTCTGTGTAGATCATTCTCATCAATAGGAACAGTCAAATAATAAGCAAAGTTTGTTTTCGAAACAAGTGACAAACATGTACATGTACCACATTTACATGCGGTAAATAACACATTCTGTATGAAGGCCTTTCTTCTGTTTCATGTTTACCAACGAAGGTGGGATTTGATTCCAATTTTTCCGAACCGTACTATAGTCATTTGTCGTTGTTTGAATTTTGGGACGAGTTGATGAGGAGTAAAATATTTGTCACACGTAACATTTCCCCCAAGGTAGGACGATATGAAACTGGAAAAGTAAACAAAAAATAAAAGAAATACCTTCCGTCATATCCAATACCACTCTTCCTAAACTCAATTCTGGTGCACGGTTACGGTCTCGTCTTCTTCGTGATTGAAGATTGTATGCAGACCATGTTCATGACCAGCATCGACAGCAATCCACAATTTCCAACGGTATTTGGCTTGTTTCGTCGTACTCCGTAAGTGGTGATCTGCTATGAAATTACCAGCGCAGTAGCATATTTTTAACAGTTGAACCCATTTATGAAACAATGTACATATTGGGGCTAGTTGGTCCCTTTCTACTCTCTCAACACATTTTTCGGAATTTCGGCAACTTTTTGCACAGCTTATGGGGTTACAGCTTATCTTCCGTGAATAAAGACTTCGAAAACATCAATAACACGATATTAAGTTTAAGACAATGGCAGTTCAATAATTATCGCAACACGAATTTTAAATTTGGGTCGAATTGACCCAAGGAACCAATTAAGGTTAAAGAAAACTTTCTTAAACTTCCTTCAGCGAGATAAATTTACTTTTAACTATATCTGAGAAAAATTGTCACAGCTGCCGCAGTTATTGATGCTAAAGATTCTTACGAAAGGATCCATTTTGTTTGAAAGCATTGAAAGGCTGATCTTTCATTTACTTTTTTAAATTTAAACTGTTCAAGGCTTAGTCATAGGTGTTCTTCACCAGATACAAAGAGCCGCGGTCGCTTAAGTTATCAGAAGTATGAAAGTGCAACATGTTATCATGCTTTGTGTAGCAACGTTGGAAATGAATTAAAAAATGTTTGCGCACGCTAAATGTTACTAAGCAAACGGGAAATCCCTCTAGCCAACCATAAGAATGCTTACTGCGGGTTTGTTAAACATCATTTATAAATCTTCTTCTTCTTATGGCGCTTCAGTCCGAGGTGAAACTGAGCCTCAACTAACATGCCTCTCCAGCGGGCACGATCTTTCGCTAGCTTCCTCCAATTGCGCACTCCAAGTTGGTTGAGGTCCTTCTCCACTTGTGTGCGCCAACTTAGCCTAGGCCGTCCTCTGTTGCGTTGTCTCAATGACTCTGATTCGAAGACTTTTTAGGCCGGAGCAGTGGTGCCCATACGCTCTACCTGGCCTAGTCATCTTAAGCCTTGTATCCGAAGACGCTTGACCAGGTGTATATCGCAACCCACAGAGCTCGTCATTATATCTTCTCCTCCAAATGCCATCAACGCAAACAGGACCAAAAATCGCACGCAAAACTTTTCTCTCGAAGAGATTAAGGGCTTCTTAATCCGCTTTTAGTAACGTCTGGGTTTCCGCGCCATAGAGTAATACTCAAGCTGTTATATAAAGCAAGAGTAGTCCTTCGAAAGAGGTCTTTTTTACTCGATTGCCTCTTGAGCCCAAAGAAACTGCGATTGGTAAGTGATTCTGCGTTTGATTTCGGTACTGATGTTGTTGTCATCCCACAAAAATCTTATTTAGAAAAATATAAGGTTCCCTTTGAAACTTATTTTATAAACTTTAAACTTCCATTTACCGCATTGACTGCAGGTAAAAGGACACCCACAAGGGTTTAGCTCTAGAATACCCCTTCTTCAGATTTTTCGATCTGTGATACAAATGTTTCTGTATCAAACCACATTCAAAACATTAATGGAATAACTCCAATCCTATTTACGGAAATCATTTTAGTCACTCACGATTACTGCCAAATATCATTTGGTGTGTGGTCCACTTTAAGTGCTTAGGAATTTGACGGGTGGTTTCAGCTTGAAGAAGCTTAAGTTTGATGTAAGGAACGACTGGTGTAGTATGTAGGAGGGACTTTACTGCAAACAATCTTCTGTAATTATCCCAAATTGAGAAAGGAGTTGAATATTAATTGTACACCCAATCAAATTGAAACTGTAATACAATAAACGGAGCAAATTTGTTTGATCAGTTGTGTAGTTTTGTTTGGCCTCGGTTCAAAAATGGAAAATCAAAACGAACATTTTCTCCTTTTTTTATATCCGGAAAGAAGAAAACGCATCGCAAGCTCACAAAAAGTTATGTGCTGTTTATGGCTACGAAGCTTTAAATGAACGACAATGTCAAAATAGTGGCCGCCGTGGCGGAGTCGGTAGAGTGCGACACTCACACTCCAAAGGTCCAGTTTCGATTCCCGGCTGAACACCTCGAATTTTTCACTGGACCACTCCTTTCGAGCTTCTAACAATACTCAAAGATTAATACTATCTAAGAAGAAGCTTCTCAAGCTTTGCCGTTCGGAGTCGGCAAAAAACTGTAGGTCCCTTCTACTCGTGGGAGAAAAGTAGCCCACACAACACGAGTAGTCGATGAGCAAGCTATGCCCTAGTCCCCTGCAGTGTTGGGCAAATTCGCAATAGTCGATGCAATAGTCGGGCAATAGTCGAATAATGACTAATGACTAATTAGTTAGTTGCTGGATTCAAGCGACAAATGACAAATTTACTCCTTAATCATGAAAATAATGATTAGCCAATAAATTATTCATTATTCGTAGAAATTACTGACTAAATCAATCATTATTCATAAGTTGTTCATGTAAGTTAATCATTAATCATTAGTTACTAAATAAGTGCATTTATTCAAGCCATATCTCTGTTCATAAAAAAAGCTAGGCCCTGGCCCCATGTCGGACCATATAATAATAATTGTTGGCGCGACAGTCCACAGGGGGACTAGCTCATCAACTACTCGTGTTGTGCGCGCTACTGTTCTCTCACGAGTAGAAGGGACCTATAGTTTTTTGCCGACTCCGCACTATGTAATTATTATTAATTATTATTAGATGTGTGTCGCTGATGCGTTGCCCCATACCTAAGCTTAGATTCCCCAACGGCAAAGTGTGCTTGTTTTAGAATAACCGTTATGGTATGGTATTGTGGATGGTTTGGTGCGTACGTATATAGACCGCCTTAGACTCACTCGAAGTTCATCTATGTGCAAATCATTAAGGAAGGAGATGGCCAACTGAACAGCTAATCAAACAGCTGAATTCCCCTTTATCTATCGATCGTTTGAATATTATTTACGTGTTCTTGTAGAAAAATTCCGAATTTCTGAAAGTTATTTACGTAACATCGAACATTGTCTCATTTTTCTCACACATCTATACGTTTCCCCTCCAAAACTGGCAAGATGGCGGCTAATACGTCAATTTTTGACTTCAATAGTGTCAAACACTCGTAAATTGCCCACTGTTAGTGAATTCGTCAGCCATTTTATGTACATTCAATACAACGCGTTCGAAAAATCTACTGGAAATTGTTTACGCAAGTTAGTGTAATCGGAACTTTAAATAGAATTTATTTCTAATAAATGGATTATTTGATAGCATTTGATTGATATTATTTAATAACTTATGAAATATGTAGAAAAGCAAGAGAGTAATACGTGCTAAAAAGACACACATTTGGAAAGACTTATTATCCGATTATATTCCGAGTTACGCGTATTATAATTAAAATAAATATATGTTGCTATATGTTATTATTACAAACTGTTATTTTTATTGTCCAAATTACATCAATATGAAAGCTGTTGTAATCAATAAAAACAATTAAACCTAACCCAAAAACAAATATTAAAAATGTTTCGTGCAATAAAAGTACAACAATAAAAATAAAACTAATATATTTTGCGAAACATTTTTGTCTAATTTAACTTAGAACGAAGATATATTACAAATGTAATACATTAAATATACTTAAAACAATAAATTTGTTTCGAAATGAGAACATACTTACAAATTTAATACACCTTTTGAGTATAATTTCAGGCAATAAGAACAAAAATAATATCAGACATAATATTTATTAACAATAGTTATAAAATTGATACACATGTATAGAAAACGAGTTTTAGTATTTAAAGTCAGTAGCAGTTATTCACATTATTATTATAATGTTTATTAGTTCATAATTAGTAAATTATAGCGATCAAAATAAGTTTATGTCCTCATTTTGTTCTTGAAATAATCATTAAGTTTTAAGTACATTGATTTTCTGATGCAACTTTTGCCTTACAAACATCATTTCTGAACGCGGCTATCGGCAACCACTACTTTGTGTTGAAAAAAAAACTATACCTTCTCTCTTTCAGTTTTTTTGGTTTTATATGCCCTCTCCTTCTAACAGTTTTAAGAGTAAGGAGATCCACAGAATAGGCAGTTCACACGTATTCTTATTTAACAGCAAAAAGATCCTGTCTGTAAATCAGCTGTTCAGGAGGGGAAATATTATAAAAACGCTGTGAAAATGAATGCAAGGGCGGGAGGCGAGGGAGTTGACTGTCTCCCTATTGGTCTCTGCAAATACCACAGAAAATGACAGCCGACTTCGATATGACTGACTACACACAAATTTATTGGTACTGCTGTCATATTGAGTAGACAGCTCTCAACAGAAATGTAAGGTTAAGTTCAAAGAAATTTTAAAGTCAGGAAATAGTACTATTGAATTACTATTGTACAATTATTTTGAATAGCCAGGCCAATTCTAAGTCGGCAGCAATTAAATCAAAAGTGAATATCTATTTTTTTATACCTGAATTGTACTTGTATATATGAAAAGCTCAATAAACATACATACACACATACATACACGAAATTATTGCATAGCTCATTCCTAAAATGGTTTTATGAGTGTGTAGATTTCGTATATGCCTTATATTTGTTTTTGATATGTTGTCACAACATCTTTTCACTGCATTGTGAATTAGTCTAAAATAATTTCTGTTGTCATCTGCAAGGATCTGGGCTGCACCATTATTGCCGTTTGGTCTGCATATGTAAATGGAATGTCCTTTTTGAATACTCGCGTAACTCCTTCATGTACAATATGAACAATATTGGCCCCAATTTCGAATTTTGCGGAACTCCATATTTGGTTGTATATGTTGTTAATTTTCACGCAAAATTGTCAGTTCCTCAGAAATTCTGACATTAGTCGTCTTATGCCAATGTTTTCTAGAATAGCAATTAGCTGGTTGACTGTATCGCAAGACATGACGACCTCCATTCAGGCTTTCATTAGCAAAATTTGCGAATTCTCCTAACAGCTTACCAGTGATTTTATTCTTTTTTGAAGCGGAACTGGCTTCCGTTTATCAGAAATGTTTTTGCAATAAAGTCTGGTAGCATGTTTGTTATAATCTTTTTCATGCACTTTTTAACAACGGGCCATCTTTAATTCGGACTAATAGAATGACATCTTTAATTCGGACTAAACCCTTTTTTAAAGTGAAGAAGTTTCCTTATGTCCCTATGTTTATTGTGCATCGCATTGACGAGGACAGATTATCACTCCAGTGATTTGCCCCCTTTTCTTGTGTTTCCTTTTTTCATGCCCTTTTTGTTGCGTGTGACTGTCGCAATTTCCGTTCGGAAAATATAGAGCCAGCATTTACATGTCAGTTAGCTAAGCGTCATAGTGCATTTTTCCATTGGTTTATTCTCAAAGTCTCATTTGCAGATTGCGCCTGTTTATTAAAAAGGCTCGGGGATCATAAAAAAGAGTCCACAACTATTGGGAGATCTCTGGCATTTAACTTTGTTTTCTGCTTTAATATTAATTAAGTGCGATAAGGCGATGGCACTGATTGTAATAGGCTGTGCTTATCCCTGAACTTCGGCTACAATGTGTTTAGAAAAAATTTGTTTTGAAGCTCTTAAAGCGAATTTTAGAAAACAAAAATTAATGATGAATGCTCAATTTGTGTGTTAATTTCCCATAATAATAATAATAATTGTTGGCACGATAGTCCACAGGGGGACCAAGGTCTACCTTGCTCTTCAACCACTTGTGTTATGCGCGCTACTGTTCTCTTACGAGTAGAAGGGGCCTACAGTTTTCTGCCGACTTCGAAAGGCGAAGTTTGAGAAGCTTTCTTAGAAAGTTATTACTCTTTGAGTGTTGTCAGCAGCTCGAAAGAGGTGGTGCCGTAAAAAATTCAAGGTGTTCAGTCGGGAATTGAACCTAGACCTTTTGGCGTATGTGCGTCGCGCTCTACCCACTACGCCACGGCGACGAATACCATGCATAAATTGCATTATGCTTTCTCCTTCCCTTCTTAACCAACCTTTTTCCCACGTGACATTTTTATTATTTAGATAAATCTATATTCATTGACGAAAATCTTAATTTCTGATCAAGTTTATTAGCTGAAAGTATGAGAAAACGAATCGTTATGCAGAAAGTTTATGCATCAATTAGACCACTCCTCCCGTGTGCCAACTCATCTTCTGTTCATTTTGATTTGACCACATCAAGAAGACCTTTAGCTTCCCTTAAATCTTCTACATAAAAAAACGAATGTAATGACTTCCATTCTTTTTTTTATAGGAAACAAAAACTCCCACAACTAGTCAGCACCAAAGAGCGCCCAGGACGCCTGAAAGTTACTTCAATGTTCCCGAGTCAATCGCACTTTTGAACATAGTCAAATCGGAGCGAATACAGAGCGCCTTTCAGTCGAACAGAAAGAATCATGCCAGTGTCTGGGAGATGGTGGCTGAGATTCTAAATCGATTTAGTACACGTAAGCGTTCAGCCAAACAGTGTTGCAACAGATATGAGAATTTAAAAAAAATCTACACTCAACTAAAGAAAAATCCCGAGAAACATGTTCGTCGCAACTGGCCGTACATGTATTTGTTTAAAGAGATCGAGGACCAGCGCGGCGAGACATGGGGTGCTAACGGCAAACGTCTGCCGTTGGGATCCAAAGAAGAACTGTCATACTATCACCGGCGGAGGGCAGCTGCATTGAATTTGCTCATTGCCAAAGATTCCGCTCACACACAGAATGGCGTCGTCGTAGACGAACACAGCAATGGAAAGGTGGAGCGTTATATGGCAAATAGCTTTGTGGAAGCTCAGCTTAATGACTATGGAGATGGGGTCGAAAGGGAGGAACCGTTTAGGGGAGAGTACATGAGGAGTAGTCACATGGAAGAGAATATACACGACAAAAAAGACTCCCCAATAGAGTCCACAACCGTAAAGTGAGTCCTTTCATTTATTCTCCACTCTATGGACTAAGGTGACCTTTTTCCAATTTTCAGGCATGAACCAATTTCCGACAACGACTTTAACCCGGACGACATAACACTGGTGCAATGTGACTACAATGGGTATGTTTAAGAAGTCTATACAATTTTGTAGGGTTAGCTTTCTTTTTTGGAGGAAAACCCTTTTTCCCTCAGTTGTGGCGTGTATCTTTCAAAAATTAGAGTTTCGATCGATTAAAAACGGAAACAGGATTTGATGAAATCAAACTTCGGCACTCAGGCTTGATATCAGGCTGCGGGTTTCCTAAAGAAGAAGTTAGGACCTGTGCGGTTAATTTATTTTGAATGCCACAAGATTATTCCGCAATGTCTGATGGATAAGATAGACGTGCCTTGCCTGTTTATTGATTACTTTTCTCTTTTTCGTTTCAGGAGTCACAATTTCTACCCACACAACATAGATCCCACCTTACTGCATCCAGATGTCATAGTCGACACAGACAACATTTCGGAGAGTTCGAGTAGATCAACGAAAAGCAAGCGAAAAGCCTCCACATCCACAGACGGTGACAGCACCAACTACGAACTAATAGAGTACTTAAAGAGGCGGGAGCGCCGGGACGAGGAAATGTTCAAACGAATGGAGGAGCGCGAGAAAAGACTGCTCAACCTACTGGAACGGACCGTCATCGCAATAGAATGCCTAGCCGGGACAAGAAATAGATTTGAGTGACTGATTTAAAGGCCTAACTTAAGGTTCAAAAATAGGATTACGGAAGTAAAGTGCCATAACAATTAATCTCAACCAAATGAAGGCGAAGCAACAAAAACAAAATAAAGTTACAAATGTTGTGCAGCCCAACTTTTTACCAAAAATACGAAACTCAGAGTCAATAAAATTAAGTTTTCCTCTTTTTTAATTTAAACGAACTTTTTTGTTGTTGAAGAAAGGAGTGAAGTCGGTGTACAAACGAAAGGAATCCTTCCCCTCAATAAAACTCTCTGTAATACATTCACATAGTCATACAATATCTACATACATGTTGGAAGTACAAATTCGTTCTTCGGATTTAAATGTATAACAATTATCACTTAAAATATTGTCTGTCGAATGCGACGACTTTTTCCCTTCTCTCCGTTAATTTTTGAATGCCATCTCAAAAAAATGAGTCCTTTCTGGAGACGATCCAATCATTTAGTCGTTCTTTGATTTCGTCAAAAGACCCCAAACCCCCAAATCATTTTCCATCCGTTAAAAAAGAATGTGAGCGGAAGAAACAAGGTCTGAAAAATACAGCGGGTATCATACGTCGGGTAGAGTGCGACAAGCTCAAAAGCTGAAGGGTCTAGGTTTGATTCCCGGCTGAACACCTCAAATTTTTCACCACCAGCTGCTGACAACACTCAAAGAGTAACAACTGTCTAAGAAAGCTTCGCCATTCGGAGTAGGTAAGAAACTGTAGGTATCTTCTACTCGTGAGAGAACAGTAGCCCGCACAACACGAGTAGTTGATGAGCAAGCTAGGCCCTGGTCCCACTGTGGATTGTCGCGCCAAAAATTATTATTATGATAAGTCGTCCCATATTTACATTTCTAGGTACTTGTCAACCGCTACAGTTACGTGGGACAGAACATTACATGTTTGCAAAATTTCTTTGTCAAGCCTTTCGGTCGTGTCTGCACGTTGTTGACGTAATGCGTTCGTTGAAGTCCTCAATGTGTCCCATCATTGTTTTCGCCTAGATTAACCAGTTTATAGTATACCACGCTCGTCTCAAGCTTGAACTGTGAATCTTTTTCTTTTTTCGATTAAGACGATGATGGAATGTGTTTACCTGGCTTGGCAAATTATTTTTTCTTCTTATCGCAGTCTATCCACTTTTTATCTCCAGCCACGATCTAGTGCAAAATTCCCTTTATTTGATTTCTTTCAAAAAGCTATTCTGATGTGAAAAGTTGCCATTCGACATTTCTCGGTTTCAACTCGTACGACACTATATTTCCTTGTTTTTGAATAAATTCATGTTTCTCCAACCGAACAGGAACTATTTGCTGAGTCACTCCCATCGAATTTCATTGATCTTGATCCAGATAAGCTCAAATTCCTCAAACCTTTTGGGCCGCTCAAGACGTTTTTCATCATCATAACTAGTTTTGAAGCGCCAAAACACTTTCTGCATGATTTATCGGTCGGAGCGAATTTGCAACAAACTTCTACAAGCCTTCGAAGAGCTTAAGCTGCACTTTCCATCCTTTTTCTTTGAAACAAAATCTAATTTTCTTATAAATACTGATTATTTAAAACAAATCCGGACATTTTTAAAAAGGCAGAAAACACTGTTCTTGTCGAAAACAGACGCTGATGCACACAAATTATTGCTGACAAATATCACAACCTTCGATTGAAGTAGGTATTCGCTTCCAAGATGACTTCGAGGTTGCGCTATCTTTCTAAGACGGACAAAACTAATTTGTACAACCAATAAATTTAAGATGTTGCTCACTCTCTCTTATACCCACTTGTTTCTTTCGACCACGAGCTTCGGGGGAAAACAAATTCAGCGACAACAGAACAAAACATTCAGGCTTCGATTGTTGCTTAATTCTGACTACCAACCTCTTCAGTTGTTTTTGAAAATAAAACATTAATTATTAATGGGAAAGTAAAACCATTTTATTCAAAGTATTGGCCATTGTTTTCTACACATTTTGACCACCGTTCTGGCAATTTGTGAATACCACACCAATAAAATTGTTCGTCTTTTAAAGCAAACCAATCAGACACCCAATTTTCGACCTCCTCGTAGGAACCAAAGTGCTGCTCAGCCAATGCGTGTCCCATCGATGAAAACAAATGGTAGTCGGAAGGAACCAAGTCTGGTGAATACGGCGGGTGGGGTAGCTGCTCCCAGCCAAGTGTTTGGATTGTATTCTGAACCGGTTTTGTTTGTGTGGAGGTGCATTGTCATGGAGCAAAATTACCTTGCCGTGTCTTCTGGCCCATTCTGGTCGTTTCCCGATCAATGTATGGTTCAAATTGAACATTTGTTGTCGGTAGCGATCAGTATTAAAGGTTTAACCAGGTTTTAGGAGCTCTTGGTACAGCACACGTTTCTGGTCCTAGCAAACACACAGCATTGTCTTCTTGCCGAATCGATCTGGTTTTGCAGTCGATGTTGATGGTTGGCCCAGATTAACCCATGATTTTTTCCGTTTAGGATTCTTAAAATAAATCCATTTTTCATCGCCAGTAACAATCCGATGCAAAACCGATTTTCTTTCGTGTCTTTGAAGCAAAACTTCACAAGTGTTTTTCCGGTTTTCAATCTGTCTTTCATTCGATTCATGTGGCACCCATTTTCCACACTTTTGGACCTTTCCCATAGCTTTTAAACGGCCAGAAATTCTTTGTTGTGCAACATTTAGCATTGCTGGCATTTGCTTTTGACTCAAAGTGTCGTCTCCATCCAATATCGTTTGCAATTCGGCGTCTTCAAACTTTTTTGGTGGTCTTCCACGTTCTTCATTTCTAACATCAAAATCATTATTTCTGAACCCTTGAAACCATCTTTTGCATGTTGCTTCAACATCTTTTGCATGATCACCATATGCCTCGACAAGCATTCGATGCGACTCTGCAGCACTTTTCTTCAAATGAAAACAAAAAATTAATGCTTCCGCAAATTATCACTTTCTGGTACAAAATTTGACATTTTTAACACGATGAAAAAATATGATGTTGTCTGTTCAATGGCTTAATGTATACCAAATATTTTTCACAGATGTCATAGCAGACAAACAAAAAAAAGGGCTCACAACAAATGTTCCCTATCGAGACATTTGTATCTTGACGCACACTTCATACCGGTATACCTGGCATTCATCCGCACTTTGGACACAAAATTCACCATTTTACCAAGTAGGTAGGTAGGATAATCGCTTCGTAGATCAGCCACAGCTTGCAGGTGGCGCTATTTATTTTTGCAAATTGTACAACACCGTCGTGCTGGCATTTCTAAAACCGTTATATCGCAAGTAAAACTTAGTGAAGGTACTCTGCCCGCAGTTAAGCATTACTTTCATAACAGGGCACGAACCTGACTGTCACGCTCTGCACGTCATTTTCATTTTTAAAATAATTTGCACTGAATTTCGAAAAAAAACTAATGACATCAAGCATTGGTAACATTACAGGTTGGTAATGTTACTTTGAAAAAAGTGTAAACATCAAAATATACTGGTATTCAAGAATCTTTCCACCATTTCATCTGAATTTTTATTAAGTCATTTAGACCGTGGGCCGTTGATTGTCGATCCGGCATGCTAGACACAAGCTCAACAACACTTTGGTCTTATCCATAAGGTCAATATGAAGATTTAAGGAATTAGAAAAAATAGAAAATAAAACAATACATTTCAAAAACAAAACAAAACAAAAAACACTAGCTCAGCATATTGTCTGAAAAAGGTGCATCGTGGAATACTTCGAAAGCGGATGTTGAATTGCTTTCAAACAATTCGATCCCAGTTGGTGTTATTGGGAACGAGGGCGTAGATTCCTCGGCAACTGCACGTGTTCAATGTGCTCCTCTTCATTCATGAGTAATGATGTCAATCCCACACCTCATGAAATAAACTTCTTCTGAAGCGATATACTAGGATAGGATTCATTCTACTGATGATGAACGAGCAAAGGAACAGGCACCGCTTGTTTGGAAATGATACCTTTGAACTCAAGATTGTTGTACGAGATTGTAATATAAAACTGAGAAAGAAAAGCATCCTTGCTAGAGTCATAAAAAAGAACAGGCTGCAAGACAACACGTCTGAAAACGAACTCAGTCTGCTAGATTTCGGGATGGAATTCTCTCGCCTCATTCATAGAGGGGTCTTGATGTAGCTTGATCAATCAACCGTCATTCAATATTCTGGGCATCCAGCATCTTAACTTCTAGACATTGAAAGAATATGGGTATCAGTATCACAACGGAGTAGAGTAAGACCAGGGTTTGATGTCGAAAAGCTGTAATCCCAATCGGCTACATCCTGAAGAAGTCTCCCTGAAGCTAACCTAATTCTGTTCAGTCAAAAATTCACAGAATAATGAAAACGTTGTCAGAAATCAAAGGAGTCACACGGAGTTTAACCTGAAGAACAGGCAGATGTATGAGGCACAAGTTCGTAGGCTAACTACATAAAAACGGCGGTGGTTACGACAATGCTCCCGTGCGTTGTTATGATGGAATAGCATATTCTCATTAAGCGAATGGTGCCATTCTACCCTTATTCGTCGAATGGGACCAGTAATTAAGGGTACTCCCAACGCATTTTGCACGCGTCAATTATATAAAATAAACCGGCATCATAGAATTTGTAACTTGCGTATGCTTTCTGTTTCATTATGGAACGTTTCGCGTCCTGAAATTTTGGTGTATTTTTGTACAAATTACTTAATGGTGCATTGAAAACCTTAAGTATTCTACCGGACAGTTCTAAAGTAAAAGAAACCATGAGTAGAAACATTTGAAAATTCAAAAATGCATTCAAATTCGTCTTTAAAACAAGTGGCGTACGTGGCGCAGTAGGTAAGTGCGAAATTCTCATAGCCAAGATCTCAACTCAACTCTTAGCTTAGTTTTGCGTGCAATTTTTGGTCCTGTTTGCGTTGACGTCACCTGGAGGACAAGATTTAACGACAAACTCTATGGCGACATGCGCCTGGTCAAGCGTCTTCGGATACAAGGCTTAAAACGACTAGGCCATGTAGAGCGTGTAGACACAATTGCTTTGGCCCGAAAAGTCTTCGAATCTGAGCTATTAGGACAATGCAACAGAGGACGGCCTAAGATAAGGTGGCGTACACAAGTGGAGAAGGACCGCAACCAAGTTGGAGTGCTGGCTGGAGGCTGGCATGTTGGTTGAAGCCCAGGTCAACCCCGGACTATAGCGCCACAAGAAGAAGAAGATCTAAGCTCCGATTCTTGAACTTAACGCCTTACACTTATAGCGGTACTTGCGCAATAACTTTCAACTGATCTATTATCACATCTGTGAAAAATATTTTTCCATAGTGTTAAAAATGTCGAATTTTGTACCAGAAAGTGATGTTTTGCGGAAGCATTAATTTTTTGTTTTCATTTGAAGAAAAGTGCTGCAGAGTCGCATCGAATGCTTGTCGAGGCGTATGGTGATCATGCTCTATCAGAAGCAACATGCAAAAGATGGTTTCAACGGTTCAGAAATAATGATTTTGATGTGAGAAATAAAGAACATGGAACACCACCATAAAAGTTTGAAGACGCCGAATTGCAAACGGAATTGGATGGAGATGACACTTTGAGTCAAAAGCAAATGTCAGCAATGTTAAATGTTGCACAACAAAGAATTTCTGGCCGTTTAAAAGCTATGGGAAAGGTCCAAAAGTGTGGAAAATGGGTGCCACATGAATCGAATGAAAGACAGATGAAAAACCGAAAAAACACCTGTGAAATTTTGCTTCAAAGACACGAAATCGGTTTTCCATCGGATTGTTACGATGAAAAATGGATTTATTTTAAGAATCCTAAACGGAAAAAATCATGGGTTAAACTGGGACAACCATCAACATCGACTTCAAAACCAGATCGATTCGGCAAGAAGACAATGCTGTGTGTTTGGTGGGACCAGAAAGGTGTGCTGTACCACGAGCTCCTAAAACCTGGTGAAACCGTTAATACTGATCGCTACCGACAACAAATGATCAATTTGAACCATGAATTGATCGAGAAACGACCAGAATGGGCCAGAAGACAATGCACCTGCACCCAAAGCAAAACCGGTTCAGGATACAATCAAAACACTTGGCTGGGAGCGGCTACCCCACCCGCCGTATTCACCAGACTTGGCTCCTTCCGACTACCATTTGTTTTCATCGATGGGAGAAGCAGCACTTTGATTCCTACGAGGAGGTGGAAAATTGGATGTCTGATTGGTTTGCTTTAAAAGACGTACAATTTTATTGGCTTGGTATTCACAAATTGCCAGAAAGGTGGTCAAAATGTGTAGAAAACAATACTTTGAATAAAATGTTTTTACTTTCCCATTAATAATAAGTGTTTTATTTAAAAAAAAAAAATAACATGTTTCTCCGTCGAATATAAGCTTATGTGTCTTATATAAAAGTTTTTTCTTTCTTTAATTGTTCTTAAGATCTCTATCCAATTTCTATCATTTAGGTGATGAATCGTACCATTTTTGGAAAACTTGTCGATAGTTGTCGATAGTTGTTTTATTCCGTTCAGGAAACCAAATGTCGATATGCACGATATCATTAAAACAGTTTGGTGTTTCTGTAATTTTCATTGGGATATGAATAGGTTGTCGATCGTGTTTGGCAACATACCTTTGTATTTCTAATTGTAGATTTGGGTAATAGTACTGTTGGTGTAATTCTAACAACAATTCGGTTATCCCTCGGTGGTTTTTACTTATATGTTGTTCTTTGGCTATGTTGATCATTTTATTTCTGTCCACAATATCTTTTAATCTCACATTTGTTTTTATAACTTTAAGTTTTTATTCATTGAACATAGTTTAACATACAGTGGCAAAACTGGTCGGATGTTTGTCAAATCTAAGTTCATATTGCTGTAAAATTGTGAAAATTACTCAATTTGCTTCCGGTGTTCAATATTCAATAATTCGGAGGCGAATCGTACTGACACAATGTTCTTTTAACAGTTGCTCACAAATTCTCAATTGGATTGAGATCTGGGCTTTGTGCAGGCCATTTTAATATTTTAAATGGTTGGTTTTCAAGACACTCTTTCCCTATTTTTGAGTTATGCTTGGGGTATTCATCTTGTAAGAATACAATTTCCTTAATTGGATACGCACACTGATCAACAAACCCAGGCAAATATGTTTGCGAAATATCTAGGTAGTCTCCCTTCTTCATTATTCCTTCTATTTAATGGATAGGACCGACGTGCCACCACGTAAAACATGCTCACGCCATTATACTGCCGCCGCCATGTTTCAGAGTTTGTTTGACTTTGTGTTGCTGAAGCTACTCTCCCGGTTGGTGCCAATAATAAGATTTACCATCCGATAAAATACGATTGATTTTCGTTTCGTCAAACCCTATAATACGTTTCCAGTCTTCAACAGACCAGTTTTTGTGTTCTTTACAAAACTGTAATCGAGCTGATATGTTTTTCTTGAAAAGCGCAGGTTTTTTCTGCTTTACAGACGCGATTAACTCTATTCTTTTACATGCTCTTCTGATTGTCCATTCGCTTGTTGGTTTGCTAATAGCCAGTGTAGCTTCTTTAGGTGTTAGCTTGGAGCTTTTACGAAGCAATCGTACCATTTCACGTGCGTCACCTTCCGTCAGAATTCTTGGTCGTCCTTCAAAATCACCCGGAAACTTCAAATTATTTCTTTTTCGTACTGCTATCACTGTTGACTTTCCAACGCCAGTCTTTGCAGCTATTTTTCGTGTACTTTCATTTTTTTGCAGTAGTACAACAAATTGGTTTTCCAAATCTTTAGTGATTTTCTTCATTTTGCACCAATTTAACAACAATTCTCACAATTTTTGGGTGTAACAATGTTAAATCTTCACCGCATCACTTCATAATGATGAAATAATTAAAGAAACGCAATAAGCTCTTGAAAACTTTCATAAAGATAGCGGTAAAATAATGTTTTTCGTATGCTGAGCCTTGCGTGCAAAACTGGACGCATTTTTCTAAGAAATGTCTGTTTTTATGTTTGATTTATGACGTTTTGTGTTATTCAATGATGAGAGTAATAAAAAAAGAATTAAAAATTGAAGACCGGAAGCAAATTGAGTAATTTTTAAAAGCTAAACAGCAATATGAACTTAGATTTGACAAACATCCGACCAGTTTTGCTCGCCACTGTAGATGTCCTGAAACTTGATCAATAATTTAAGGTTACTACAATACAGACCCATTACTCCTTTATTCAATAAAACACCTTTCATAAGTCGAAGCAGCTCTTTGCAATCTTCTTTTACTTCGACAAATTAAGCAAGTGTCATCAAAACAGATGTTGGCAAATGGAACATGCATTATGTTGCGAGCGTACGCAACAATATGATGTGTAGCTTATTGTTGTCTTGTTGAAAACACAAATTAACTTTGCAATTGAGGCCAAAAATAAAAGAAAGGTTATTTCCATTCTATTGCTTCGAGAAGCACTTGTGGATTACAATTCGTGAGTTATAGAAAACGGACACCATACGTCGATAAGACAATCATTCTCTTGAGACTGTGTGCTGTTTTCTTTTATCTTTGGTGCAAGCTTATACTTCCTAAATTGAAATTCGCAAAACGACAAAACGACTTCCACTACCAAATACTTTCGAGTGTTCACACAGATGGGTTTGTTTTTATTTATCATTTCATCCTGGCTCTAAGCCACATGGCCTTCGGGGATTTCTTTGTCACACACATTCAAAAATTCCTCAAGAACATCGCTTATTTGGTTTCGATTAAAATACTTTATTATTTACAATTTTTACTGTACATCTTTTGGGATGTTAACACTTAAGTCAGCGATGATGTACGCTGCTGCAGCAAACATGGCAACACAACGGTCCAAACTATCGGGATCCTCCACTAACATCGTATCACCGGCTGTGTGATGGAACCTTTGAACAATGGGACATTCAAATCATTCAATTTAACTCAGAAACCCCAACTCAGAAACTCACCAAAAATATCGTTCATTTTTGTTTAGCAGGGACGCACCTGGGAAGCCACGATTCAGCCACACAGAAATATCCGGACCGCCATCGGCTGGAGTTGCAAAAGCCGTCGCATTCAGGGGAGCCATTAAGCTGAGTGAATAAAGTGGTTTCAATACCGCCTTCAATGTGTAGACAATTTAACACATACCCGACAACTTCCTTAATGATGCACTCAGCGTCCTTGTTACCACTGAAGTCCAGTCCAACCGGATCGAATGTTCCCGTGTCTGATTCGATGAAGAAGTTGAACTCCTCAACTTCGTTGGCTTTGTGCGCCTTGGCATACTCCTGGGCTCCGATTAAACCGAACTCCTCAGCTGTCCACAGAATGGATCGAATAGTGCGTCTAGGTCTGAGACCTAGTTCCTTCAGGAATTTGATTGCCTTCCAGGAGATAAAAGCGCCACCGCCATCGTCCATTGCTCCCACTCCCACATCCCAGCTGTCCAAGTGCCCAGACAAGACCACAACTGATCTGTGAATCGGATAGAAAAGTATCAGAAACGAACCGGGAGACAGTGAAAGTGCTTCAATTACGTGTTTTTGAATGTTGTTCCCTGAAGTTCTGCAATGGTGTTTCGCGACATAATTGGCTCCATGTTGAAATCCTCCATTTCAAGACGGATTTGAACCTGAACGCCTGAAATTGCAGACCACGCAATTTAAAAGTTGGAAGAAATTCAATTTATCAAGAATATCTCACCCTCACGGTATAACCTCAGAAGCATTTCAGCATCTTCCACTGTAATACAAGCCGCAGGAATCTTTCGCACTCCTTCCTGGTAGGTTTGACCGCCGGTGTGTGGGGATGCGATGGAATACGGTGTCGCAGAACGTATCAGCGCAGCCACTGCACCTTTCTTGGCTGCCTCAGCTGCCCCGGAATGACGGTAAGCAGCAGTTACTCCATACCGAACCCACTCGGGCGCAAATACCACAATTTTCCCTTTTACCTTGACCGAAAAGAAACAATATGACTTAGGAATGTGTTTGGTATTGCTGAGGAACGCACCTCTTCATCTGGCATTTGACGCAGCTCATCAAATGTTCGGACAGCGACAACATTCGCAATGATTCCTCCCCTGGGGGTTCCAACGCTTGTTCCGAGTCCCAGCAGTGGAATGTTGGCTTTGCGCGGTTCCACTAAAGTTGCCCTTTCATAACCTCTGCGAGATGGGAAAAACAAAATAACGTTTTGGTGCAAGGGAAAAGACAAGAGCGATGTACAGGAGATATGACAAAGAATTTAAAGTCTTTAGAATATTGATGCATAACTATCAGCAGTAAACATTTGGACATTTAACATTTAAAAGCTGAATGTGTGGAGTTTGTTTTCTGAACCTTCCGTTCTGATTAAGTTGACTTCAAGAAAAAAAAAAATAATCAATCAATTCTTCAATTTTGTTTTACGTTCATTATTTCACAAAATTTCGGAGAAGTTCCCCCTCTCTAGCTAGCAGTTTAGTCTACAGCAAGCTGTCTCGACTTTCGGGACCCTAGTTTGTTAAAGACCCATTCTTCTTATGTTCGCCATTTTTGATTAGAGCACATTCTATTGAGCAGTTAATGGGATTCGAAGAAGGAGCAGTGTTTTCCTAACGCTCTATATGACTTATCCAACTTAGGCGTGGAATCCATCGATACTAGGCTCGCTGCCATTAAAACGTACAGTGAGTGCCATTAATATTCGGCTTTTATAGCTTTTTTCATGTAATGATATATTTTCACGCTAAGTCTTTAATTAAGAATGACTATTAGTTTGTACATGTATACATTAATCCACTCAAAAACAAAGAAATATTTATATTTATATATATACAAAGTTTCCAAATATTCAGTTTTTATATGTTCTCTTAAAAATTTTGCATTTACTTCGGACACTCTTTCCGAATTTAATGTTTTATTTTGAATATACAGTTCCTGAGAATCAATAACGTTCCAACCGAAAAAGAGAAATTGCATAAAAATAGAATGGGTCGTAAATGAAAAAATTTGACAATAGAAAAGCGCAATTTGGTAACTATGCACCATGTTTACGGTTTTCATGGTGCATAGTTACCGAATTGCGCTTTTCTATTGTCATATTTTTTTTACAAAGAAAAAGCGGACATTTTAGATATGAAACCAAACACGGTAGGTGATATCGTTCGCAGTTATAAAAATTAGGGCAGAATAGAGTCAATAAAACAATTGGGCCAACCAAAAAAAAATAACCTACAAAGGAGGGCGGCTAATTGTGCGTAAGATTAAACGTAACTCTCGTATGAGTGCACCGCAAATTGTTAAAGAAGTCGAGAGAGAATGTGGAAAACTAATATCGGCAACTATTGTAATAACAATTGTTGGCGCTACAGTCCAAAGGGGGACCAGGGCCTAGCTTGCTCATGAACTACTCGTGTTGTGCGAGCTACTGTTCTCTCACGAGTAGAAGGGACCTACAGTTTTTTGCCGAACCTAGACCCTTCGGAACGTGAGCGTCACACTCTACCCACTATGCCACGGCGACCACTCGCACATCGGCAACTACTGTGCGTCCTGCAATAAAAGCTAGCGGTTGTAATGGACGTGTAGCCCGGAAAAAGCCATTTGAGAATGCTCGTAACAGCAAAATTCAAGTAAATTTCGCGAAAGAACATAAAAATAAAGAAGATATTTGGTCATCTTTTCAGACGAAAGCGAATTTAATCTGTTTGGGTAAGATGAAAGAGTTATGTTATGCAGGAAGCCAAATGAAGAGCTCAGCAGCTGCAATATTAAGCCAACCGTGAACCATGGAGGAGGACTCGTAATGGTATGGGACTGTAATTCATCCAAAGATGTGGGAAATTATTATTCATGAACAAGGAGTATTATCTACACCTGTTAAAACAAAACCTAAAACAGAGTGCTGAAAATATGCATATTTTGGACTCGTTTAAATATTATCAGGATAATAATACAAAGCAAAGTGCAAATTGTTCGCGAATGGCTCCTCTATAACTGACCAAAAGTTATAGACACGCCTCCTCAATCGCCGGATCTGAATCCCATCGAGAATTTATGGAAACGGGTTGGAGAAAACCCAATCACGTCGATACCCGCACTGCAGGAATCGCCTGCAGGAAGAATGGGCCAAAATTAGTTTGGAGAAAAAAAAGAGAAGTTGTAAAAAGAAAAGTTGTAAAATGTTTGCCACAACGCTTTGGCGAAGTTCTACTCAAAAAAGGGTACCCAACAAAGTATTGATGCTGACTTAGTTTCTGAAGTACATTGAGAAAACAAATATTAATGGAGCGTTAACTTTTAACCTTATTTGTTTCGTTTTAATAATTTATAAATTTATTTATACAAAGAAAACCCTGGTTTCATTATGAAACCCTGTCTTTTTATACTTTTGATTTCACAGATGTGACCTCTATTTTAAAGTAGCAAGAGAGAAAAACCGAATATAAATGACACCCAAAATTAGAGTGAGTGTCCTTCAACTTTCTGCAGTTTATGTTTTAACTAAAAACAGTGGCCTTCGCCATTTTAAAATTTACAAAAGAGTAATTAAAATTAGATCCGCTTGATGGTGAAATTTCAAGTCACCCAGTTCGAGGTAGTCAATATTACTACTGTTTAAGAACAGTTCTTATTACAAATTTTGAAAAATTTGTCATGGTTTTCTATGTTCAGGAACTGAGCTCCTTAAGTTCAAAATCTCAGTGAAGTTCACTTCAAGATACTTCGCCATGGTCGTGGTCGTTAGTGCTGCCCTGTTGGGTAGCACTACCTTGATGCTCCGACAATTTCCGGCTGTTCAGGAGTCTCGTCGTGTTGGTCTCGGCAGGAACAAGGACTGATTTGTTAGTGTTGATCCGGATGCCCCATTTTCCACTTCTGGAAGTAAAAGTAGTGCTTCTCCGTCCTTTCGAACTGCCCATAATATTCAAGACGCATATTCGCTTGGAATACGAGGTCTGTACAGAATTTTTTTTTTTTTCAAAAAGCACAGCGTTTTTTCCCTGAAGTAGTTCCGATATGCGTGGTCGCCGTGGCATAGTGGGTAGAGTGCGACAGTCACACGCTGGAGGTCCAGGTTCAGTTTCCCGACTGAACACCTCGAATTTTTCACGGCACCGTCTCTTTCGAGCTGCAGCCAACACTCAACGAGTTATAACTGTCTAAGAAAGCGTCTCAAACTTCGGCGTTCGGAGTCAACAAAAAACTGTAGAACCCTTCTACTCATGAGAGAACAGTAGCGTACACAACACGAGCAGTGGGTGAGGAAACCAGGCTGTGGTCCCCTGTGGACTGTCGCGCCATACAATTATTATTATTAGTTTTGATATATACTTTTTGGTACGCCATTTAGCTCTCTCAGTGATTTGGTTTGCATCTTTTCAACCATCACAAAACACCGTCCTTTCATAAGTTTATTGATTCAGGAGCCAAATCTGCTGAAGCATAATTACAGTGTTTTTTTACCCAAAACATTACAAACAAGGAATGACTAGTGAGCAGTTGTATTATCGTTATGCAAAAGCCATGAGTTGTTTTCTCACAATTCCGAACGTTCTCTTAATATTGCTTTTCGAAAGCCTCCCTATTCCCATCGTATGACCATGTGGTAAGAGCTCGTTGCACTACAAATCGAAAAAAAGTCAGTAAAACCTTCACATTTAATCAGATTTGGCAGGAATTCTTCCATCGGAACGATTGGACTTTGTTATCGATGTCATAAGCAAATACCACTGCATCGTAATGACCAGTAATGACACTTTTAAACAAATTTGGATCAGCGTTGTCGTCGTTCAACAATACCTGGGCAGTGCTCATGAGACTTTTTTTATGGGCGAAATTCGGTGCCATACGCTTCATGCCAAAAATTTCCGAAAAATTAACTTTGCATTAGCCAACCGATATGCCGACACCTTCAGGAACTTCTCTGATAGTGTTTCCACGATTCTCCATAATGATTTTCTTCACTTTCTCAACATTTTCATCGGTGATTGATGAATTGATGCAAGCGTCGTCTCGATCTTCTTTGTAAGGCTTGTATCACTTGTAAACATTTTATTCACTCAAAGTACGCATACTGTATGCCACTATCAATATCTTTTTGAGCACTTAATTCCATTTTCACACAAAATTAGAAAAAAACTAAATTCTATGATCCTTTTTTTTGGATACAAGGAAATTGCGAACACGCATAACAGGTCAAACTTTTACGCCTGCCACAAACAAAATAAATATACTATATAGCTGAAACAGTAAACATATGTTTGAGACGAGTGTACCAACATAACAAAATAAAAGAAATTAGGTCTATTCCGATTGTGCACAGAAATTGTTTGTTGGGCAAAAGTCTCTCTTACAGAGAGTAACTCTACCAAAACTTGTAAAACGATTTTTCGTAGAAATTCGTAAACAGCCATCAGATGAAATGTCAAATGTATTTTATTTTCGATTTGACAGCCATCTGCTGCCCACAGATTTTTCTTTAGCAGAAATTCGTAGGAAGGGGACATATTTTACTCTCTTATGAGACATATTTGACATATTTTACTCTCTCATCAGCAAATGGAACTCTTCTTGACAGTTTTCAGCGAATTTCGTAGGCATTTGCAGCATTTCGGAGCAATTGGAACAGACCTATTAACAATCGAATATACGTACAGTTCGCAAAAAAGTGCTATATTTGTAATTTCACAATTTGTTTTAATAGGATAATGGTTAATGACCTATAACCTTTTTTTTCTTATACCTCTCCCAGTAAAGCCACAGTGATTTTGTACTGGGTGCCTGAAGAAGTTTCTAGAAAATCCCTATTTATAAGAAAAAACTGTAGATAACACCCCGTAAAAAAGATAGCACATTTTCACAAAAAAGGAATGTTAGTCGAACTTTGGTGATCTTTGCGTAAACAAGTGTGAAGGAAATCAAAGAAAAAGACCCATTCTGTGATTTTATTTTTTTGAGAGTGCCAAAAGTTGTAAAATGGGTAGAGGAAAAAATTAACTAGTTCCAAAATAGAGGTTATTACAAAACTGCACCAAGAAAATTTTAAAATTGAATATTTTTCCGAAAAACTGAAAAGAAGCTTAAAAGTGATTTCAAATTTCCTCAAAGACCCTAAATATTACGGAAAAATGAGTAGCCCAAGGCGTCCAAGGGCTATCAAGGACAGGAATAGGCGCGCAATTCTAAGAGTTGCATTAAATTCGGGTTTAACGGCTCGCAAAATCGCTGATCAAGCTGGTGTCACGACTAATGTAAGAAACGTCCAAATACTATTGAAGGAGTCACCAGTTATTCAGCGCAATAAAATTAAGAAGAAACCACCACTTACGGCAAAACACAAGGATGACAGGGTTAAACTCGCCATGGAGCATATTCATTACAAAAAAACGATGGCGTCGGGTTTTATTCACGGACGAGAGAAGTTTAATCTCGATGGTCTCGATGGCCTGACATATTATTATCACGACTTAAGAAACGAGGAGACAATATTGAGTCGTCGGCATCATGGTGGAGGAACTGTTATGATATGGGCTGGAATAGGATACCATGGTAAAACTGATATAAAGTTCGTACCACAAAGAATGGACAGCAAAAAGTACCTGTATTTGATTACCGATGAAACAACAGAATCAACTGTTGAAATTATGGACTTGGATACGGCGAAAATTGTTAAAAAATATTTTTCAGATAACAACGCTGATATTTTAAATTGGCCAGCATGATCGCCAGATATAATTATTATTGTAAACCGTTGGGGTCTTCTCGCCAGGGCTGTTTATACCGAAAACAGGCAATACGAAAGTGTTGATTTAATTAATTTTAATTCATTTTAATGTTAATGAGCTTAAACAAAGCATTGTATCAAATTGGCGCAAATTACCACAAAAACACATTAAAAACGTATTTAAATCTTTACCAAACAGAGTGGCAGGAATAATAATAAAAAAGTGGAGGAACTACTCAGTATTAAGAGTTAAAAGAAAATGAAATAGTAATACATATGATATTTTTTTTTTCAAACTACATGCTACATGTATAAAAGTAATAAATAATACTTGTTGGCGCTACAGTCCAAAAGGGGACCAGGGCCTAGCTTACTCATCAACTACTCGTGTTGTGCGCGCTACTGTTCTCTCACGAGTAGAAGGGACCTACAGCTTTTTGCCGACTCCGAACGGCGAAGTTTAAGAAGCTTTCTTGGACAGTCATTACTCTTTGAGTGTTGTCAGCAGCTCGAAAGAGGTGGTGCCGTGAAAAAGGCTGCAAATGTGTTAACTTTTTTTTTGCACCAAAATTTAGTATTTTTTTATTTCCTCTGTAGTGCATTACTTTAGTCCAAAATGCTCTATGCATGAATAAGAAGAATTCCAATTTGTGTTCAAAAATAAATTCACGGTGTTTGTTTTGTGAACAAAAATAAAAAAAATGTAAAAAAAAAAAACGAATTGTGCTATACTTTCTTCGCGCACTGTGATCCACGAATTCCTTACTGAATGTGTGCGATAGCTAGTGGAAAAACTCAAAAAGTAGGAAATTCGCCTGCACGTAGTACGCGTCTATGAAATTAGTTAAATCGTAAAAATGTTTAATCATATTGACTGTAGTGAGACTTCACATTTAACCGATCTCTTTTCAACACAGTCATGCGCAGCTTTGCTGTTTTGTTTTTTTTTTTTTTTTGAATTAAAATTTAATTTAAATGAGTATCCAGGTAAGTGCTGATGTATCCATTGTGTGCCTTTTGTGTTGTTTGTGTTTTTAAGCAAAATCCAACAAAATTGTTCGAAGTGGGTATGTTTTCGATTTAAAATTTGTTCTTAATTTTCATTAAAAAAAACAATTTGCAAACAACGAAACGCAAAAGTTGAAAATAAAAACTTTTTGTTTCGACTGTGCGACAAAAAAGTTGAAAAAAAAACTTTTTGTTTCGACTGTGCATTTAATAGGAATATTTGAAGATAAATTGATCCATTGAATGCTAACAACCGTCATGTAAATAAATGACTACAAGGAGCATCACGATTTTTTTTACTAAAACCAGTCCAAACTAAAACTAAATCAAACTAAAACTAAATGAACATTCAGTTCAAGGTGGCTCGACCTTGATAATCAAATAGATCTCAGAACCAGTCGTTCGCTTGCCGTTAGATTAGCTTAGGACTACTCACGCCCAACACAGCAGACGCTACTGTATGAGTGGAACCCGAACGTAACTGTTTAATTTTTTTATTTGCAATTAGGCGCTAATCGATCGGAAAGATAACAAGCACGACACAGATCAAAAGTGCCCACTCTTGAGAATGTTGCCTTAGTGTGGCCTGGTTAAAACCAATCAATGTCCAACTCTCTGAATGCACGTGCACGTCTTTTATCGCCACTTCATTTTATTGCAAATAATTGAGCGCAATTTCGCTTTGATACGATTAGATGTGAATGACGTTGGTCAATTTATTGAATTTTTGGAAAAAAAATATCTACATATATGATTAATTACCTTATCCACTGTGGTACCTTAGCAGGTTCCGTGTGAACGTTCTCCAATCCTTCGGCCTTCAGTAGAGCCTCCATGTAATCGATAGATTTCTCTAAGGCATCAGTTCCAGCCATTCTAGCCCCGAAAGTGTCTGTGAACTTTTCAAGACTGCGCACAAATAAATACACATTTCACACAGTCGAAAGAAAATCTTTTACCTCTTGTGCACTTCTCCCTTGTATTTCCCATTTACAATTGCGTTGACGATCTTCTCCACGACACCCTTGTATCCCTGAATTTCGTCCTCAAGCTCCGCAGACAAAGAACATTCATCGTCTATTTTGTTCTTTTCAATCAAAACGTATCCCGATGAAAGGTCAAGTGCAGTTACCGCCAGGACAGCAAGAAAACCGAATAAAATGCGTCCTTCCATCGCGAAATCTAAAGCGTAACTGGCACTAGCATCAGACGGACTCACTGAAACGGAGGAATTAAAGTAATTATGCTTAGATGACTGATAAGCGGCGTTAGCAGAACAATTGATTAGTGGTTTGGTCGGTGAATGCGAATGAGCGAGAGCGCAACGGTCGCCCGTTTCGAACTGGAATTCTGGACGATGTGCCGCTGATGGAATTGATTAGAGTGCTCCCTGTTGTGACGCAATACTTTGAGGATCTACACGTTACATTTTGACATGGATCCTATTGTGGTGGTGTTCACTGAACCAAAAAATAGTTACATTTACTAATCGCTAGCGGTTATCAGAAAAAAAAAAACAAAGCCTGCCTCGGGTCATTGACATCTGAAACACAAAATATGTTTGGCGAGTTGGACGAATTGACTTGTTTCATCATTTTTCTATTGTAATTTTTTGGAGCTAAAATAAGTATACAAAATTTTGACAATTCGCGCACGGGAAGAAATTTTTATAGGAAGTTCGAAATTAGATACAAAGTAAATTTAATAAATAAAATTGTTAATCAACTCCAATATTTTCAATTGATATCAGAGTGTCTCTGGAAAATTAGTAATAATGTAAGAAAATTGCTGTCATATCATTGGAGGCTGTATTTTACTAATACGAGCGGTTTAAAAACTTTAAACAAACTTGGGAAATACATGTAAATGAAAGAAAAGTTCAGATTTTATTTTAATAAATGAAATAGTATATTTGAGTTAAGCTAAACGTTTTAACTATTTCCTTTTTTTAATGAACAGTACAACATTTATTGCTCTAGCTGGTTTCGTTACACGATCGTTGCAGGCGTCTTGCTTGGAACATAAGCTGATGTCTTAATGATGTTCATTGAAGTGCTGCTCCTCATTATTTATCAAAGAACTTTTGTCCACCTGTAACAATTGTCAAAGCATGTACTTTGTATGCGAAAATAAAGTCGAACTGCCATTGCCGAATAGCTTAAAATTTTATTTTGTTAGTTCCTATTTTATTTATTTGAAGTTCCTACATTTTTTATCTGTTTGTCAAATTTTGTGAACTAGTTGGGTTTCCTTGAGATGAATGTTCCAGTGTTGGGATTGGAATTCTGCATCTTTTTTGTTGACCTGGATAGACTTGCCCGGCCAATAATTGATCTGTAATAAGACGTTCTCTGAGCGAAGAATTGTCCCAAGCAATGATCAACATCCAGAACAGGACATAAACTAAAAGTTAAAATTAAGCTAAATCGTCATCTTTATCTTTGTAAACATATGTGCACACCTCTTTCAATTGCTTGATTTAGTTGTGCAGTATGTTATGTCTTACAATTATGCCTCTATACATTGACCGCAAGATATCGTCATATATTTTATGCAAATTCCTTAGGGGCAGGGTTTTAATCTTCAGCACATAATTCGAACTCTTTCTTTTGCTTGTTTGGATTGTCTAATACTATCATTCGAATTCCAAAATGAGAAGTATCTATGCATTTATGTCCATCAAATGAAAACGAAGTCCAATCGCCCAGCAAACCAAAATGCCATAGAGTGCGTTTATGAATTGAATTCATACTCACATGTTTGGGAATTTGCGGAATATTTTGGTTAACCTGCTTAATTGTATCCTTTTTTGGGCAGTGAATAAAATTATCCAGTGTCCGACAGAAGTTTTAATGTGCCTTTGGTTAAACGTGAAGATTGCATATGCGGAAATGCTTCGGGAAAGGTTTCCTCAATTTCAGCACGTGCTTCCATTTAAGAGGTGCCTTTTCATTGCTCAAATCTCTTTAAAGAATCCTGTGCAGTGTGTCTGTAACATAGGAGTCGCACTGTTGGACTTCACAATGAACAGTCTTCCTTCCATTCGGATTCATCTGCAGAGCGTTGTCTTGCACAGATGGTCCACTCGACTGCGCAAATTCACAGAATTTGATCCAGCTTCACTTCTAGCTTTTTCTTTTGCCAATTGCGCTGTTATATTTTTATTTTGGATTGAATTTATTTGATTTTATTTAACTAAACTATTGTTTACATACAATTCTCCATACAACTGCTGAAAATGTCAAAGTTTTGTGTACTCATTTTCGTTGTTTGTTTCCATGTTGCTACAAGTCCATTGGTGAATTGTAAAAAACGATTTACTGACGTATTTTACGAGAATGTTTACGGGTAGCAGTGACTTAAATAGTTTATCAATTTTTTTGAGTTATCAGGAATGTGATCAAATGGAGGGAAATGAATTCGATTTGGAAATTTGATCTGTGATTTTGGAAGTCGAGACATTCAGGTAGGATCTGGAGGGTAATTATTATAGGCTTTTTGTTGCAAAAAGAGCAACGGCTTCCATATTTAAAACCAAGTCTACTTTACTAATTTCAACACAGGATAAATTTGTGACTGACGTATTCTTTGATAGAAAATATATTGTTTTCAATAGCTCTGTACCAAGGCGATGTTTTCTTTTAAGTAGGTTTGGTAGTCTGTAGACTTAGTGCTTTTATATTACAGTTGGGCTATATAAGGAAAGGAAATTTTGGGATTTCTTTGGCAGTTTTGTCCGCAAACTCATTGAATGTTATTTGAACATGACTTAGAATCCACAATAGTTTGGTGTGAGAGAATTGAGAACATACAAAATATTTGATGAAGGATGAGGGGTAAAAGTTAACGTGAAATACATCGAAGATGCCGAGAACACCAAACGACCATCCACTTGATAACACCCACATGATACCACTTGCCGTCACCAAATGCCACATGCTGTAAACAAACCATGTGCAGTCACCAAAGTGATTCTAAGAAATGATCCCAAGCGAGATCCCTGGCAACAGCCACTTGATGCTGTATCAAATTCACTGACGCTGCGAAAGAAATATCGGAGCCAGCAAAACATTGGGGTTAGAGGCATAGTTATTAGTTTTAAGTCAGTCTCATATTTGTACTCTAGCCGAGAGGATGAATCTCTGAAATGAATAAAAACATTTTTTTAACAAAATTAAGAATCATTTAATTTAACTTATAGCATCAATGGAAGAATGAGAATCTGTGCATATGACAAACTTTTTTCTTGAATGGCGATTATTTCAGCTGAAAACATTGAGGAGTAAAAATGTAAAAGTAAGAAGCTAATAGGCGTATTTTCAGTGGTAACACTGAAACTTATACCGTCGCTCATTTTAAAGACGTCTGTATGAATAAAGAAATAATTTTGCAAATTGTTTTAGGATCAAGGAAATAAGTAGGAAATTCTTCAGGAGCTGTATGAGATTTACGATGGGCTCTTAGGCAGGCTCTTAGGTATTAATCGAAATAATTTAAAAAGCCAAGTAAAAGGGAAGATGGTTATTATCTTGGTATATATAGCTCTGTCCAAAAAAATAGCACCACGTTGAGGTCTGTACTTTGAGGTCTTTACTTTGCTCAATGCTCATGTAAAGACACGATATTTATTGTAGGACATCTGTTGGGTATCAGTAATAAAATGCAAAAAACAAGATAAGCGAAGATGCATTTTAAGACAAGAAAATTTCCGTTATACGAAATGAAACCGAAATTTTGGTGTGCAAAATAATAGCACCATGTCATTCTAGAAAGTGTTTTCGAAGTGTTTGGTGGTGTTTAGTTTTTTTTTTTTGTGAGTCAAAAGATTTAAGTAAAAATATTTAAGTATTTTGAAATTAGTATTTTTAAAATACAAAGTTATAAACAATTAAAGTGGGTCGTGGTTTACATTGTACATTGTGTACGTACAAATTTATTCGGGAAATCGTTGGTTGTTCAAATAAAATTATTACTAATGCAAATAAAAACACGTCGAAAAAGAAGAAACAAGAGGTAGAATGATAAGATTAGTGAAACAAAACCCATTCATCACATCATACAAAATAAAAGAAGAACTAAATCTGCCCGTATCAACATCAACCATAAGAAGGAAGTTGATAGAGAAGGAACTACCTGCCAGAAGTCTCAGAAAAGTACCCTTGCTGACAAAGGTCCATCTTCATAAAAGAAAACAATTTGCGCAAGAACATTTGAACTGGGAAGTAACCAAATGGCGTAATATATTATGGACAGATGAGTCTAAAATTGTTTTATTTGGAACTCCTGGGACCAGAACATTTGTTCGCAGGCAAAAAAAAACCAAGAGTTTAAACCGGAGTGCACTTTAAAAACCATTAAGCACGGCAGCGCGAAAATTAACATATGGGGATGCTTCTCCTACAACGGTACTGGTCCTATATTTTGGATAAAACCAATGATGACCGCCGAAGTTTATGTTGGCATAATGAGGGAAACCATGTTGCCCTACGCCGAGTGGAATATGCCTCTCAGATGGGTCCTGCAGCAAGACAATGACCCGAAACATACGAGCAAATTGGCCAAGGAATTTTTTGCGAGGAATTTGGTTGAAGTTATGGAATGGCCGCCGCAATCTCCAGACCTAAACCCCATTGAAAATCTTTGACAGATGTTAAGAAAGCTGTTTTTAAAGCGAAACCAAAAAATACACTAAAGCTATGGGAAGCTGTGCAGGCTGCGTGGAGGGATATTCCCATTCGGCGATGTCAGGCACTAATCGACTCTATGCCACGACGTTGTGCCGCTGTGCTCAAAAATAAGGGTTATAACACGAAGTACTAGAACAGTAGTATAAATAAAAAAAAAAATAAAAACCGTGCTATTCCACTAAATTTTGCATTTTATTTACGACGTTTTACTTGTGGTGCTATTATTTTGTACACCAAAATTTCGGTTTCATTTTGTATAACGGAAATTTTCTTGTCTTAAAATGCATCTTCGCTTATCTTGTTTTTTGCATTTTATTACTGATACCCAACAGATGTCCTACAATAAATATCGTGTCTTTACATGAGCATGGAGAAAAGTAATTAGCATCCAAAGTGCAGACCTCAACGTGGTGCTATTTTTGTGCACAGAGCTGTATATATATATATATATATATATATATATATATATATATATATATATATATATATATATTTATATATATATACATATATATATATAGTATTGTGCAAAACATATGCAATTTGTTTTCCTTCTGACATTTTGTTTGTTCTGTTGTACAAAACTCTTCATTTCATAACTTTTTCTAACAAAAATCTGTGAGTGACAGTACATCTGCCGATCGAAGTAAGAAAACCTGGAAAAGTACCGTTAGTTTTGTTGAAAGAGGAAAAAATGTTAGTTTGTTCCTTTTTCAGCTGTGCAAAACAAATACAATTTTTTTATTTTGTCTTTATTCTTGCTTCGTTCTTGGAGATATTCACATCAGGTTAGTGGAAAAATATTTTTTATGATAGAAATTGTATTGAAAAACAGGTTTTGTCATTCGGTTTGCGTTTCAAGTTTGTTTATAAATTTTCTCGGAGTTAATATGACAAGCCTACAAAAGAGCTTATTATTGTGGCTTTTCAAAATGAATCAAAGCAAAGTTAGATAGCCCAACGATTCAAAATTCATGTGTCAAGTGTCACGCGAATATTGACAATGTTCCGACGCAATCAATCCATTTTAACAGTTCATTCCGGTGGTCGTCCTCGCAAAACAGATAAAAAAACTGATCAGAAGATCATCAATTTAATGCGTCGAGAACCCTTCCGATCCTCTTTTTCAATTGTGAAGGAGCTTAATTTGCCTATTGACTCGAGTACGGTTCGTAGAAGGGCAATCGAAAATAAATTAAAGGCATACAGGGCATCAAAGAAGCCTTTATTAACATTACAACACCGTCAAAGAGGTAATCAATTTGGTTTTGTCCAAAACTGCTACAAATTTTACATTAATTTGACTTGCATTTGCCCACAAGTACTCATCTTGGTCCCTGAAACAGTGGAGAACTGTTTTATTTAGTGATAAGGGCAAATTAAATTTGATGTGTTCGGATGGAATCAGCTACGCTCGTCGAGAAGTGGGTACTCGTCTTAAACATAAAAATATACAAGCTACTCTAAAGCATGGAGGTGGTTCAATCATGGTATGGGGGTGTTTTTCGGCTAAAGGATGTGATCCTTTACACCAAATAATCGGAATAATGGATCGCTTTGTATATAAAGATCTCTTGGAAACCGTCATGATGCCATATGCAGAGGAAGAGATGCCATTGTTGTGAAGGTTTCGACACGACAACGACCCAAAACACACCTCAAAGGTTGTAAAAGAATTAGAGACTCAGGGAGTTAATGTTTTGGATTGGCCTCCACAATCACCGGACTTAAACCCCATAGAAAACCTGTGGGGAATACTAAAACGTCGCAGAGGGGAAAACGATTTACCTCAAAAAAAGCTTGCAGGATGGGTGGCTTCGAATTCCCCCGGAGTTAATAAATTCACTTATTGTTTCCATGCCAAAAAGGAGAAGTAATAAGAAACAATGGTTTTTGGGCAAAATATTAGCAATTAATAAAAATTACATTTGTTTTGCACAGCTACAAATGGAATGAGTTTAAATTTTTCTATACTACTAAAGAATGGCCGCAAATGTCAAAATATTTTTTACTTTTTTAGTATATTAAAGTCCAAACAAGATTTTTGAATAGAAGTTTCAATTAAATTCCGCACATAAAATAATATTCTAAGAAATTATTTTATGGGGAAAAGAACTTGCATGTTTTGCACAATACTTACTCTTCATTTAATGCTTCATAAAAAGTGTGATCGGATTTAGTTCAAATATGCGCCGTTTTGTTCGATAATCTGTTTCCATCTAGACGGCAACTTCATAAAACCCCCTTCGCAGAAGCCCCCCTCGTTATTTGCGAAGAAGTCGGACAGCCACTTTTCACAAGCCTCCTTTGGGTTCAACTTCACACCACCAAGGGCGTTCGCTATGGACAGGAACAGGTGGTAATAACTTGACGCTATATCCGGGCTATATGGTGGATGCGATAAAACCTACCATCCGAGATCCCGTAGCTTCTGATGAGTCATCAACAAAGTGTATGGTCTGTCGTTGTCCTGGTGGAACACTACATCCTTCCTGTTGGCCAATTCTGGACGCTTCTGGTAGATCGCCTGCATAAAGCGGTCTAGTTGATCGCAGTAGATGACAGAATTAAGCGTCTGGCCATATGGAAGAAGAATCCCACCAAACACACAGCAAAACCTTCCTGGCCGTCAATCCCGGCTTGGCCACTGTTTGGGACGATTCACCGGCCTTCAAACACGACCGTTTTCGCTTGATATTGTCGTATGTGATTTAATTTTGGTCGCCAGTCACCATCCGATTCAAAAATGGGTCGAGTTCGTTCCGTTTCAGCAGCATATCGCAGGCGTCGATTCAGTTCAGACGGTTTTTTTTGCATCGAATCAAGCTTTTTTTTTGTATCCAGCCTTCTGCAGATGGTTTAAAATGGTTTGGTGACTAACTCCCATCTCCTGGGCGATGCCACGAGATGCCACATACCGGTCTTACTCGATGATTTCCATGATTCGATCGGTATTCGTCACAGGGCTTCCGCCGACTGGTTGATCAATGGTATCGTTTTCACCGGCTCTGAATCGTCGAAACCATTCCTACGCGTTTCGAAGTGATATAGTACCATCCCCCAAAACACAGTTAATCTCGCCGAACGTTTCTCTAGCGGATTTGCATTTAACGAAGAAAAACTTTAAACTAGCGCGAATTTCGGCGGTAGTGAACTCCAGGCTTACACGTCTATAACTGTTGAACGCAATATCTAAACTAATCATCAAAGCGTCGTCTTGTAGGTTATGTCAAGACCTTTTAAATGATGTTTAGTATTGCCAGATCCGAGCTCTGTAGCGCTTTGTACACAGCCGGAAAATTCAAGACAATAAGGCGGAATATACATATATAGAGTGCAGCACTGTTTTGTCAACTTTAAGCTTCTTTGTTATTTCATTTAGAGGAGAATCAGTAGAAAATAGAGCGGAATTATACAACTTTAGTATGGATTGATCTCTAAGATTGTCAAACGTTTACATTTTTGCTTCGCACAGTGAATTATTAATAGGGGCTGTATGAAAAGCATTGAGAGCCATTCTTATAGAAAAATTATAGATTGTTTCGAATTTTTTATATCGGACTTTGGAGAGAAACCATAGAGGAAAGAACATTACTAATTGTGCTCTATTATAGCTTGAATAACTAAAATTAGGGAAACCGAGTTAAAGTTACTTGGTTTTACGACGGTTTCATTATTTTGTTGAGTTTATTTTGCTAAGAGCGGCAAGCAGATATTCAATATGAATTCTTGATCTGTAGGTGTTTAAGAAATTGACTTCTGAAATTTTGCAACTATTAACTGTTTCTTAGCTTAGGAGGTTTGAAGCCATTAAGCAGCTACATTTGTAATAACTTTGAAGATGCTTGTTTTTGGTTGGAAAAAGAACAGCTACAGAATAAATGCACCATCAAAGAATATCTTTAAACACGGGGTTAAGGTTTATAATGGGAGGAATAATATTTTTATCAAGTAATCATCAGCATATGCACAGAATTCAATTTCTTCTGTGGTATACTGAACAGGAGAGTTTTTTTTGAATGCTATGAGAAACTGGGGAACGGAGAAAAATGAACCTTGAGGACATTAAAGACGGGGAAGAAAGAGGAGCAGGAGTTGCCAATTCTATTTTTCATAAAGTATAAGATCTTTCGGATGATGTTAGTCCCAAATTTCCAAGTTTGTATTTGTTCGATGCGAACTCCAATTTTGTCAAATGCTTTGACAAAGTCAAGAGACATCAGAGAAAGGCGACTTTATTTAGAAAGTGAATTGGAAATAATATGATAAAGATAAAGATGGTAAATATTTACGGGTTTACCTTTTTGAAACAGAGAAGTTGATTCTTTTTATAACTGGCCCGCCCTAAAGGGATTTTTTATACCCTTAAATGACCGGAATTAAGTCACAGCATGAGCCGAAGCTATAGAGGAAGAGAGGGAAAGGAGGTACCGATGCCCATTGGTTTTAAATGCTTGTGGATAAATAAATGATATATAAAATATGCGTGTTGTGCGGCTGAAGAACGAGTCTCTAAACTTAACTGTACATCCCAAGGTGGGCTTAACGGTGAATGGGTGAGCATTCCTAGCGAGGCGGGTATTGTGGGTGAATTCTTGAAGGGAAGGAATGCAGCTGGCTAACTCGTTAGAGCATTTTTAGTTGAAATAGTAAGCGAGTCGATTGACTTCGCAGCACTATGTCGGATTCTATCTACCAGGTATACTTGTATGAAGTGAGCGCCAAGATACAAATGTCTCAATAGGAAACATTTGTTGTGAACGAGCCCTTATTTTTCTTTATTTGTTTGCTATGACATCTGTGAAAAATATTTAGCAGAGATAAGCAAGGAGATATTCAACTCCCTCGTCTTCCGCCCTTTGAGGTGAACTGACAGCGTTTTTTATAAACCCCTGTCTGTGAACACGTGTGAGCTGTCTTGATTAGCTGATTGCAATCAGCTGAACAGTTATAGAGGTGAAATATCTTGACAGGGAGTAAAATCGTAAGGGTGCGTAAGTATTAAGGGTGTGAGAGTATAAATCAGGTAATGGATATAATTTTCTTCCCAATAAACCTGAAACATCACCAATACAGTAATTAAGTTGACAAACAAAGAACCGCTTAAACTCTTTTAATAAGCAAGGATTTAACGCCAGTCATAAGTTTTTAATAATAAAAAGTACAATTGTTGGTTATAAATCTTTTTTCTTTTATTAGGTATTGAAATATAAGGAATCCCTTATCTCTGATATTTAGTATACATCAAGTCATTGAATAGACAACATCATAATCTTTCATAGCGTTAAAAATGTCGAATTTTGTACCAGAAAGTGATGATTTGCGGAAAGCATTCATTTTTTGTTTTCATTTGAAGAAAAGTGCTGCAGACTCGCATCGAATGGCATATGGTGCCAGAAGCAACATGCAAAAAGATGGTTTCAACGGTTCAGAAATAATGATTTTGATGTGAGAAATGAAGAACGTGGAAGACCACCAAAAAAGTTTGAAGAAGCCGAATTGCATGGAGATGACACTTTGAGTCAGAAGCAAATGACAGTAATGTTAAATATTGCACAACAAACAATTTCTGACCGTTTAAAAGCTATGGGAAAGATCCGAAAGTGTTGGGAATGGGTGCCACATGAATTGAATGAAAGACAGATGGAAAACCGGAAAAACACTTGTGAAATTTTGTTTCAAAGGCACGAAAGAAAATGGGTCTTGCATCGGATTGTTACTGGCGATGAAAAATGGATTTATTTTAAGAATACTAAATGGAAAAAATCATGGGTTAATCTGGGACAACCATCAACATCGACTGCAAAACCAGATCGAATCGGCAAGAAGACAATGCTGTGTGTTTGGTGGGACCTAAAACCTGGTGAAACCGTTAATACTGATCGCTACCGACAACAAATGACCTATTTGAACCATGCATTGATCGAGAAACGACCAGAATGGGCCAGAAGACATGGCAAGGTAATTTTGCTTCAAGACAATGCACCGGCACACAAAGCAAAACCGATTCAGGATACAATCAAAACACTTGGCTGGGAGCAGCTACCCCCCCCCCCCCCCCTTTCACCACACTTGGCTCCTTCCGACTACCATTTGTGTTCATCGATGGGACACGCATTGGCTGAGCAGCACTTTGATTCCTACGAGGAGGTCGAAAATTGGGTGTCTGATTGGTTTGCTTTAAAAGACGAACAATTTTATTGGCGTGGTATTCACAAATTGCCAGAAAGGTGGTAAAAAGGGAGGAAACAATGGCTAATACTTTGAATAAAATGTTTTTTCTTTCCCATTAATAATTAGTGCTTTATTTTCAAACCGGTATACCTGGTAGTAGGTGCAAAGTGGTCTTAGGACCTTGCGTGACAAAAATCACCAGAGTATGTTAGCTAATATCTGGAAATAGAATTCAAGGAGGGTTTTATGAGATTTTGGTTTAAGAATAGGCAGGACCATACTTTTTTTTGTAAAGTTGGGGGATGCAATTCTGGAAAATTATAATTCCATTTTCCAGAATTGCATCCCCAACTTTACAAGAATCGAACAAACCTATTTTGCATGGAAGGTAAAAGATTTTTTAACTTTAAATAAGATATTATGTCGTAAGCTGGAGTTAGTGAATTACATTTAACTTTTGAACTTAAAAGGACTGTTATTTTTGGCAATAATTTCTGCATCTATTAAAAGAATAAGGCACAATGGGAGAAGAAAGAAGTTTGTTAAAACGGAAGCGATCAGCAAATGTGTCGTCAAAAGGTTCTTTGGCTGGATTTGTGATATTGGTGCGAGAGAGGGTGCAGGGAGAAAGACAGTATTCCAATATATACGTTCGATATACCGGTCGAAAGATTACTATCGTTTTAAGCTAAAACTCGTTTTTCACCGAAAAGCCAAAAAACTAGAAATGTTTGTCCAAAAAAATTGTGTATTATTTAGCAATATTATTTACTCGCTGGCTTTCCAAATGCACACTTAAGGATGATGTCCTTTGTGCATCAGCGGTAATTGGATTCGACTGGTACAACCGAAGTAGTTGCATTGTTAGTAGAGAGAATTTGTTTACCCCATTACTTCTTAAGGTTACTTTTTCAATGTGAAAACAGAATATGTATTGCTGCAAAAATAACCTTGTAAATCTACAAACCAGCTAATCAGGGAAGGCAAAGAGAAACAAACCATTAATTTAACAAGACTTTATTTAAAAAACCCTTTTGAAAATATTCACTTCCGTCGTACCGTTCTCTTTGTAATTTTCCCCCTAAACTTTGTTTGCTTTGTCTTCTTGATTTTCGCGTTGATAAGGTTCTTCAGTTTGTCCCTAATTTCTTCATAGTTCTCATTCCTTTCAGATGGATTGTATTTAAAGAATGCTTTCCCCTCTGAAAGAACATTTAAAAAAACGGTCAAATAAAAATTCCTTGATTAATCGAACGTCTATAACACTCACCTTTCAGTCGTATGTCGTTCTTTGGAATAAAAAATGACTCCACGAAGATTTTTGCACCATCTTTGCCGTCGACCTTTGCGTCTCCCTGCTTTTTGTTGGTCGACTGCTCAGTGCTGGGATCTTCTTCGTTCTCAGAGTCTGAGGAATCGTAGGTGAATGGGTTCTGTGTGGTTTTGTCTCCTTTGCTAATCAAGATTTTCTCCTTGGACCCCATTTCGTTGGTTTTCTGATCTTCTTCTGAAGCTTTCCCAAACATGCTTAGTAAACTAAATCCCTCTCCTCGGGATTTCAGAGAATTGGTCAAGTTTTCGCTGACCACGTAAAACACTTCCTTGGAAACCTCTGGTTTGTCGGAATTTTCTTCGACAGGCTCTTCCTCCACTTCTTTTTCAATTTCCTCGTCTTTTTTACTTTTCCTCAAGAGCATGTCTTGGTTTTCCTTCGATGGATCGTAGCGCACCATTTTGAGCATTTTCTTCTCATGTGTTTTGCCACTTGAAGCTTTGCCTGTGACTTGTTCCAGGATTCCGAGCTGCCAATCACGTTCACTGTGCTCGTTTGTTTTCTTTGCAGGTTCTTCCTCGATGTGATCCACGAATTTGTGGTCGACTTTGAAGCGAGGATCAAGGCTCATTTTTGATTGTAGTTTCATGAGTTCCGCTCCTCGGTTGCCTTCGTACTCAGCTTTCAACGCAAACTCATTACCAAAGGATTCCTCTTCTTCTTCGGATCCATCGTCGAAGAGTTCTTTTGTATTTGTTTCATCTTCCTTCTCACTGTCGTCGTCGAAGCGAATCTTTTTGGTGTTCGAAGCATCCTTAAAAAGGAGAGAATTAGTCAAGGGAGGGCTCCTTTAGTGAAGAAAATAAAACCCTGCGAACTGTTTCAATTCTAGCCATCTTTCTTGGGTCTTATTTTCCTGCACTACCGTATTCACTTACAACAGACGAGAGAGATTGTTGGATCAGTGACTTCTGAAGCTGATATTGATTCTTCTTCTTTTTAACTGACTCCTTTCGCTTTTTGTCCGATTTGAAGGATTTATCATCCAGTTGCTTAACGTCTTTCTGTTTCCCTATGACGTGAATCGGCTCGCTATTTGTACTTTCGATATAAATCTATAACCAACGGAAGGAAAGTGAAGACTTCAAAAACTAAACAGTTTGTTGAACATACCCTTCCATTTCGTATGGAATTCGCCGCCCGTTTTTTCTTTATCAGTACAGGATCCGCATCGTCATCGTCAGGACCATTTTCATCATCGTCATCGTCGCTGTTAAAGTACCTCTTGGACTTACTCGTCGATAGGATTTCATTTGTTTTTGATTTAGACGATCCATGGGCATCTTCTATATAGTCATCCACATTTTTATTTGATTTCTTAGCCGACTGCACATCGTCCTCCGCCGCTGAAGTTACATGATTCCCGAATTTTCGACTGTGTTCTGCATTTTCTTCCCGCTCCCTTTTGAGACGTTCCATGAAACTCTCTTTGGCAACGGAAACTCTGACATAATGTCCATTTATTTGCCTTGAATTTAGTTTTCTCAAACCTGGAAAGGCAACCTACTTGAACGAAAATGAGGTAGAATTTAAAAAAACTTACAGTAATCCACGTCTCCGTCGAAGAGCTTGACTGTCACAAAGGCCAGCACTTTCACGTTGCCTGGCTCCACAAGATTTTCCTTCTCCTTGAACTCAACATTTGTCACCTCACCATAATCCTTGAAGGCTTTGCGAATATCTTTTTCACTTAAACCTGCTGGTAAATCTCCAATAAAAAACCGATGGGTCTGCATTTGGATCATTTTATTTACCTTCTGTGATGCACGTGCAATGTTGGGCATGTCAACTGTCAAAATCTATATACTGAGTGAGTTCAGGAAAATATCGGATTAAAAAATTTTACAACTCTATACCAGATATAAATGTTTATTTGCGCTTGAAAATTAACCTTTTTAAATTATTTTTAGTGAAATTATTCAAATAACAACATATATAAATCTTAATACAAATCCCTCCATATCGCAATTATTCAATTTGATACTGAACGCACTCGTCTAAATGTCAAACGTCATATCAACCGGTTTTCAAACAAAACACTACCAATCAACAGACTCGGTGGAGAATTTTCAAAAATGTTAAGTACAGAAGATATTTTACAACGTTTGTCCCTAATCCCTTGTGGGTACAAGGCACCCAGTGATGATCTTTTCAAAAATGACCGTAAATATTATCCAGACTTTGTCAAAAGAGGTGTAATAAGTGTGGAGGAGGAGGACGACTACCACCAAAAGTATATCCAAGGCAATCTTTTTTCATATTGTTCTTATGTTTCTCCTTTCTTTTATAGAAATCAAATTTTCTGTAACGTGCCCCGTTGTGAACGTTACTTTGACACCGTTTTCGCCTATCAAAGTCACTACAACAGTCTGCACCGTTACATCTGCAGTCAATGCAAGAAAAATCTTCCCACATCTCATTTGTTGGATTTGCATCTATCGGAGAATCATGATTCTTATTTCTCGGTTATTTCACAAACCAAACCAATGTACTCTTGTTTCATCGAAGAATGCTTACACAAAAGCAAAACACCAGAGGAACGGAAGGATCATTGCATGACAGCTCATAAGTTTCCGATGAATTTTCGATTTGATAACTTTAGCTTGATAAATAAAAAGAGTTCGCCTCCAAAGCAAAATGAGATTGATGAACCAATGGAGATTAAAAAGACCAGTGGGACAAAATTGAATTCGAATTTTACATTTGGGCACTCCAAGTTAAAAACATTCAGCAAAAAGGATTACGCCAAGGCCCTCACCAAATCCGAAGTTGAATACAAAAACACCTTGGAGGACTCTAAAATGGTGACAGATTTGTTGAATAGTTTACCTGAATAGATAGATATAAACTTTACAGGGGGGAAACATATTTTGAAATGTTATGTAGTTTTAGTTGTTGAGAAGAGTATGATATTCATACTTCACGGTTTACATTTTTAATGGAGTTGTAATAAGTTTATGGAATAAAAAGTATTGAGTACTTTGATTATGAAATTTAAAATTTTGCTTTCATCGCCTTTGAGTTCTGTATTTTTCCATTTGTGCTAAAGCCCAAAATAGTTAAAAAAAATCGTTGATGATATAATTTTAACGGTTCATTCTGTTAACACTTCGTTCATCTTATCGGATATGACTTAGCAACACAAATTTATGAAAAGTTGTCTACTGCTTGCAATCGTAAGCAGTAATTCGTAATTAGAGAATGAAAAGAAGTTGTCAAGGCTGCCTTTGAAGGCAAAAAGTTTAGTCGCTAATTCGTCATTTTTCGGGCTGAGTGCCTACATTGTGAGTCTCGTAGAGACGTTGTATTGTACTCTTGGTCCGTTTATAATTTACAGAGTAAGAATAAATCTGAAACACTGTTAGTTGTTTCATATTGTTTCTATTTCTTATATGTGAACAGAGGGTATGGTACTAATACTATATGTTTCATCTTTTCAAATTTTGAAAGCATTCCAAAATGTGGTGACAAAATATTCCCGAGTTTTTTTTATTTTTTCATTATTAGATGTGGTTTTCGAAAAAATTTATGACGGTGGACGCGATAGTCGGCGTAACCACCAGAAAAAATGTCTTCTGGTATCTAAACGAAAATGCTCCCAGATGGCAGAATCGCCTGTCCACTTTTCCGTGTAAAGCGGGAAAGATTATAGAGAGGCTTTCTTCAATTTGAACATTTTTCAGTAAAGTGTAGTAGAGGAATGCAAAACAAAGCTATTCATACGCAGACTTTTGTAATACAATCGATTGGGGAATTGGTTTCGAAGATCAGACCGTCAGTAAAAGTTATTGCTCAATAAACGTAGTTATAAAACTATTCATTTTTGCCTTGTTGTACAGGATTTTGGTAGATAAGACGTGGTTGAGACCAGATCTGGCTGTTTGATGCCACCTGAGACACACTGCTGCATAAACATTTTAATCCATTTTATCGTGTATGTTTAATCTTCAACCATTCACCATGATAGGCCATGTAGAAGACTATCTTCATATTAGTTTCGAGTTAGCTGCAATGAAACGCCTTTCTTGACAGACAAAAGCCATTCTTAGCTTATTGTATCATTTGTGTTTTGATTTTGGTGACATGTTTTAAATAATGAATGAAATAACTCCTTCAACAATTGAAATCAATTATTTTCAACATCTCTCTATAACACACAGATTGAAATGAATTTTGAAGGCGTACGGACGCTTTCACATAATTTGATAGTTTTGGATTGATGATGATGCTGCCTATATCTTTTACAGTCGTCATAGATTATGCATTTTTCACATGTCATTAAACTGTGAGAAACTTTTGGATTTCTGCCTTTGTTGTAGTTTTTTCTGTTCTGAGCATTCATCCACTGTTTCTCGTCAAGTGAATTCGTAAATAATCGACTCCGGACGCTTCCTTTTTCGCGGTTTTGATCCCCCGAAACTGAAACTACAAAACCGACACCGAAGAATTCACATGTATGTATGTTTTTGACTGCCCCGGTTCGTATTGAAAAGAAAAGTAGTTGCAATTAATACCGTTATAAGTATGTACATATGTTATAAAAACTTCCTTGCTTTTTATATTTCGGGATTAGAGAACAAAAACAAATGTTAATCATCGAAAATACCTTTATTGTTTTTCAAAATATTCCCCATTACGGTCTATACACTTTTTCATGCGTTTGAAGCAATTGTCGAACCACTTTTGCCACTCTGATTGAGGTATCTCCAAAACATGCATTCTGAACTCATCAATCGCTTCTTCAGGTGTCGTTGACCTCTTATTTTATTTTTTAAGTACAGGAATAAAAAAAAGTCATTCGGTGCCAAGTCAGGACTATACGGCGGATGACTCATCAAATCGATGTTTTGAGTGCTCAAAAATGCATTGTCGTTGTGAAGAGTGATCCGTTTTCGACAGTTGGCTTTCCTGATTTCTGGAAGACAACAGGCAAACAAATGGTTGTGTATCACTCAGAATTGACTGTTCTGCGTTGTTCTAGTGGTACGGTTGCGACATGTCCTGTTTTTCCGAAACAAAAGGCGACTATTTGGTTGGAAGTGCTTCGTGCTCGAGCAATTTTGTTGGATTTGGATCAATTTGAAACACCCAGTATAGTTGACTGCTGTTTATTTTTGGGCTCATACGCGTAAATCCACGACTTTATCACCTGTCACAATGTCATTGACGTGTTTCAAATCGTATTTTTGGAGCATTTCTTTCGACCAATCGACACGAGCCTTTTTTTGAGCGAATGACAAATTATATGGGATCCAATACGAACAAATTCTTTTGACGGTCAAACGTTCATGCAATATTGAATGTATGTTGGTCCCACTAATGGCTAAGGTTGTCTCAATTTCAAAATAGGTCACATGACGATGTTGCAATATCAGTTGGCGCACAGCATCTATGGTTTCCGGTACAACTTCCCGGACTGATTTTGGATGACCATCACGAAATTCGTCTTGGAGTGAACTCCGACCTCGCTTGAATTCACCATACCATCGGTAAACACTGGTCCTTGATGGAGCTTCATCGCCAAAAATTGAATTAAGTTCATCGATACACTGTTGTTCACTTAATCCACGTCGAAAGTTGTAAAAAATAATTGCACGAAAATTTTCACGAATTAATTCCATTTTTTGGGCGAGATGAATCTTCAAATTACTGTAAACAACACAAATAGCGATCGTATGTCGAAACGTTCTGAGTACGTATAACTTCAAAAATGTCAAACTTTTGTTGAATTTTTCTCATTTTGAAACACCCATACAGTCGACTGCTGTTGTCACCATTCATACACCTGTTTCATAGCACCGCGATCGTATTTTTGGAGCATTTCTTTCGACCAATCGAGCGATTGACAAATTGTGTGGGATCCAACGCGAACAAATATTTATGACGGTCAAATGTTCATGCAACATTGAATGTATGCCGGTCCCACTAATGCCTAAGGTTGTCTCAATCTCACGATAGGTCACATGACGATCTTGCAATATCAGTTGGCGCACAGCATCAATGGTTTCCGGAACAACAACTGATTTTGGAGGACCTTTACGAAATTCGTTTTGGAGTGAACTACGACCTCGGTTGAATTCACAATACTATCGATAAACACTGGTCCTTGATGGAGCTTCATCGCCAAAAATTGAATTAAATTCATCGATGCACTGTTGTTGAGTTAATCCACGTCGAAAGTTGTAAAAAATAATCGCACGAAAATATTCTCGATTTAATTCAATTTTTTTGACGAGATGAATCTTTTAAGCTACTTTAAACAACACAAATAGCGCTCGTATATCAAAACGTTCTGAGTACGTATAACCTTAAAAATGTGCAACACTAGGGTTGCCTAATTCCGAAATATTAAATGCAACCTTCGCAATAACAGTAATTGCAAATTAAAATTTCACATCACTGCAGATACTTTTTCTCACTAAAGACTTCATGTAATACAATATCAAATCTTTTTTTGGAAATTTCTCTCCTTTAACTTTCTTATAAGCAATTAATCATGTTATCAATGTAATATTAAATTTTTCTACCTTGGATAACTCCAGTCGCTAAGATCTTAAGCCAGCTGGTTCTAATTTCCTACACCAAGTTGGTTGAGGTCCATTTTTTCTTGTTCGCAATTGCATTTTCCACTGGCTTGAAGCTTAACCAAATTCGTTCAGCCAAGGTAAATGGAAAATAAATTTTAAGCATTGGATAACCGCCTGCGTCGTCCGTATATTTTGTGGTTGCATTTTTTGTCTCTTAAAACAATCAATGCAAAGATTTAACGGAGAATTTTTTTCCTCTCGGAGTAATAGACCAAGACAGCAGACCTTTAAGCCCAAACATACAGAGATTGACAAGAATAATCTTTTTATTTCGATACTAATGTTGTTCGTTCTGTTGATTTGGGAACCGACGTACACAAAATCCTCCACAGCCCCTAAATTATGGCTGGTGACGTTTGGCCTGACGCATAGAAGTTGCGCATATTTTCTCGTTGACAGCGTATACCAGTGATACCAAAGATAAGGGTAGCTTATCTCTGGCGTACTGGTATACGCGTTTAGCCTTCGTTCAACATCAAAGCCTGATGTTGACCGTTTAAGTACCACCCCACCTCTGCTTTATAGCTATGCTTCAATAGAGGCTCGCTGTTTTCAACCAATCACGTAAATGTCGTTCGCGTATGAAAGCAGTTTCACGGGCTTTAAAAGAGTGTGTTTCTTCTGTTAGTAAGGCCTGTAAGACGCTATGCAAGAACGGTGTTGAAAATATTACAAGGCAAAACGTCAACTTATCTCAGACATTGTTATTTGGGTACAGACATAGACAAAGCAGCGATGGTTATCCATCTTAAAAATGCCCACTGCAACGGGGTTGGTAGGAACAGGAATGGGGTTCAACAGCTCGTTTTAATATGGGGTCTCATATGCGACCTTATGGCTGCCGTGGCGTAGTGGGTAGAGTGTGACGCTCACACACCGAAGGGTCTAGGTTCGATTCCCGGCTGAACACCTCGAATTTTTCACGGCACCACCTCTTTCGAGCTGCTGACAACACTCAAGGAGTAATACTGTCTAAGAAAACTTCTCAAACTTCGCCGTTAGGAGTCGGCAAAAAATTGTAGGTCCCTTATACTCGTGAGAGAACAGGAGCTCAAACAAAACGGATAAGAAGATCTTGTATTACTCAAGTAGTTGTGCATTTGTAGTTGGCTCTGTTGAAAGGCTTCTTTTGGGTTCGGCAAACAATGCTGTGATTCCATTCAACGGGCATGTTTTTCTACGACCATATCTTAAAAATGATTTGTCAAAACACATGCTCAAAAGTTCATAAAAGCAAAGTTCATGGCCAACAAAAGGCTTTTAGGAGATAAGACAATGAACGCAAAGAATAAAACAAAACTTATAAAATCTATTTTTCCTTTTACAGTCAATCAATTCTATATTCGTACAACAGGTCCGAAATTATCTTAACACTCATTTTAACAAAACCTGTCATATTGTTCCAATAATTTTGAATCACCACTTATTCTTAATCATTAACTAAATTTAATCATTACATTCAAATTCAAGTATATATTGTTCTACAACTATTGTGGTTTGAAAATAATTATCCACCAAATAAAATCAAATTCATATTCATAAAGTGTTTTTTTATTTGCAATCAAGGACAAGTAACTTAAAAAACATGTCAAATGTGTTTTCATCTTCTAAACGTTTGCTTATTTGGTTCTGTTTTTTTTAAATTCCAAACAAAAAAAGAAAAATTTAGAAAATGGGAAGAAAACAGTGCGAAATGTCCATCGAAAGTAAAATATTGATTGTTAAGTACTATACCGTTAGTAAGTCTTTAAAGGAAATATCAGACTTAATTGGCAGACTACGTTCTACTGTTCAATCGTTAGTTCAAAGATACAAAATGGAATATATAATTGAGAATAAGCCGAGAAACACGGCACGCGAAATTTTTTACAGTCATGACAAACGTGTTATCATGCGTGAAATAAAAAAAAAATCCGCGAACTAGTGCACCAAAACTTGCTGAGCAAGAAATTCTGTACCGAAACCCTTAGAAATTGCATTCGGGAACATGGATTTCACGGAAGAGTTGCCGAGAAGAAACCTTTCATAAGCTCTGTAAATAGATTAAGACGTTCGCAAAAGACCACCAATCCAATTTTGAAATAAAGTAATCTTTGCGGACGAATCTAAATTAAACATCTCTGGTTCAGATGGGCAAGTGGTATGGCGGAGTTCCGGAAAACACAACTGCCACAGTAAAGCACGGTGGCGGATTGGTGATGGTGTGGGGTTATTTTCCTGCAGCTGGGGTAGGAAAGCTGCATATTATAGAAGGTATCATGCCACAAAAAATATATTGATATTTTGACACAAAATTTGGGGGCCTACAAAACGAATTCACATTTTACTAAGACAATGACCCGAAGCATAAAGCTTGCAATACCCGGATGTGGCTTCTCTATAATTGACCTAAAGTGTTGGAAACTCCACCACAGTCACCAGATTTTAACCCAAATGGACATTTAGACCAGCAATTTAGGAAATTGGACATAAGAAATGCAAGAGACATGAAGTAGAAGATAATTCAGGAATGGGAAAATATTGCAGCTGACGCAACAAGAAAACTTGTCCAATCCAGACTTAAACATATCACTGAAAATAAATGATATGCCACAAAATATTAATTCTCTTATTAAATTGAAGACTGTGCCCTTATACATTATATGTACGAATATGAATTTGTTGCCTTTTAATTGTCATTGCTTGTTTTTTTTATGTTCTATTTTTGTTGAAAAATCTTACTTTTTTTTGTGTTCCACAGCAGATGTACATTAGATCTTTTTCATAAACAAATAACACAGAAAACAAAAGGTTCTTGAAAAGATCGAAAAAAAAAAACTTTGTATCAGCTGAACGAATATGAGATTGATTGACTTTGTGTCATTCTTTAATTTCATTTGCGGTGTGCAAACGATATATTATGACAGGAACATATTAAAGAGCTTTCGGTTTTTAACTTCTATTGTACACCTTCTTTCTTCTGAACACAATCTGCAGATGCACCAACCTCAAATGATGCCCCAAGGCGACAACTATTTCAAACAATTTCTCAAAAATCTCAAACAGTATTCGAATAGTATAAATAATGGAAAATCTTTATTCTACTTCATAACAATAATATTATATTTAGAGAAAATACATTTTTGCTTTGTTTTTGGTAACTCATTCTCTTCACAACATTTTGAGCAAACTTTGCGCATAAATATCAACAAATTTCTCTCTTCGCACACTTGTCGTTCGCTACAGTCCACTCGCAAAAATAATCAAAAACACACATGCAAACTGCTTGTTTGCTTACTACTTTGGCATCTTATTGCTTTTATGCAGGATCCGCATCAGCTGCTTGGACATGAAGTATGGCTTCTCTTCCGATCCGTCGTTTCGTTCACAGTCTTCCACTGAAATCAAAATCGAACTTTAGTTGTTTTTCCAAACCCAGGTGAAACGCCGAAACTTACAGAAGCACAAGAATAGTGTATCGACAGCCATTGAGTACACCCCAAAGAATACGCTGGTGATCAGGAATGTTGCAATGACCACGATGGTGATGGGTACTGCGGTGTAGTTCAAGTGATTGACCGTCGGTGTGGATATCAGGTAGTAGTACGTGCCAACACCAGCTGCACCAGTCAACAGAAGTTTGGACAGGAAGAACAAGAAGTCTGTCACTTTATCGATAGCGATCACACGTAGGAAGTTCCGCATGAGCAGATTGAATGAGTCCTTGGCACTGACGCAGAAATTCTTGCCGTGAATCGCGCACATTATGTATGCATTGCGGTTGATGAACCGCAGGAAGTTTTCCAAGCACCAGAAGAAACACTTAAGGCAGCACATTATGGCTCTGGTCACGCTGTTGTCAAATTTCTTGCACTTCTGGTCGATGTACTCGAGGATGATGCGAATTATCCGACAAATGGTCAGAATAAAGGCGCCCAGAGCTAGGGTGCCCAAGTGATAGCGGATAGTTCGAAAGAAAGCCTTCGTCAGAACGAAGTACGGCACATCGGATTTGTGGAATGTCCAATACCAGGTTGCGAAAGTTGCTGCAAGCACCATGTCGCCTAGGGCAGAAATAAAGAACGACAGCCACAAGAATCCGACTACATTGTAAGCCTAAAAGTGGAGGGATGGAGCAAATATTAGCAACTTGTGTAATTCAGAATTTATGGCAGAATTACTTGAAAGTAGGACACAATTGTAGGATTGCCGATCTTTTCAAAGTAGCAGCCTGTGTCCACGCAGGGAACTTTCTGATTGAAGAAACTGCTGAGCAACGCATTGGGAACGTTTCTTTTAAAGCAGTTGTTCTGAAAAATTCCTGGATCACACTGCGCACCGAGTGTGTAATTTATTGCCGGGCCCTCGCAGTCGCATTTCTCGGTAGTCTGCTGTGGCTGTATGACTTTGAACGTTGGCTCTCCGATTGATGCCAAGTATAATCCGATTCCAACAGCCAATGTTATGGTGCAAATGTACAGAAACCACGGCAGTATGGGAAAGAAGACTGTCGACACCACGCAAGATACCGCTCTGGAAAGAGAACGCTAGATTGCTAGAAATATCAACATTTGGCATAAACTTACTTGCTCCCCTCCTTGACAATAGCAATAGCGATTCGGATTCTACTGCGCAGGACGATGACCAGAAGGAAGATCACTACGAAGGAGATACCCAGAGCAATTGAGGCATAAAGCCAAGTGTTGTGCTGTTGGAATATGTTCTTGACTGACGATGACAGATTCAGAGAATGATGGGGAACGGTTGGGGTTGCTTTCCAGTACTTGTACTGCGTCACACTGTAATAAACACCTGAAATGCAGAAACGTTTAATTTTAGCCCTTTCAAAATGATAATGTTTCGATTCATACCAAATCCAAGGCCGGCAAGGACTCCTAGAATAGACAGCCAAACAATCGGAGTCGCTACCCATCTCATCAGAGCGATGAAGATGAGCGACACTATCATGGTCACAACAAGGGCCAGAAAGATCACCACCCAAGAGCTGATGATGTCCTCAACAATTTTCTCCCCAACCTACGAAGCAATAATAAATTATAAATAAATTTGGTTAAGATCTGATTTGAGAGACAATAACGTTTCTACTTGTTGATTTTTTCGCGGGTTGTGAGCCACAGCTGTCTCAGTGCTTTATTGCGGAAATCTATCACATGGCGTAGCAAATATTTGAAAACGAAAAAAATGTGTGTTGAAAAACCCGTAAGGATCAGCTGTGGTGCTGTTATTGGCTGCGGTACAGTTGCATGCTGGTGACAGAGTTCACAATCCGCATTCGCCCGTGCGAATTTGTTTTTAAGTCTTTAGTTTTGATTTTACTGAGACAGCTTGTGACTGAAGTGCTTTGACTTAATCCAGGATAACGAGACTTCTCAGGTTGAATACAGTAACTTGTTTGTGAGTGTGTTTCAGGTTTTTGTTGGTTAGTTGCGTTTTGTTCTTAAATTGTGAATAAATTTGAGTGGATGAAGGTGACGACACCTGAATATAGGAGACATTTTCAAGCAGCTCTTTAACCAAAAAAATTGAAAATCATAACTCAATAGGATAACAGAATTTCCAACTACCTTTTCAATCGCCTTGTAGTGTCTTTCCTTAACTCATTCGTAGCGTATTCCTGAACTTGTAGCTACGAACATGGTTGAGTACTTATTTCAGTGACGAAAAAATTTGAAAAATGTTCCGCTAGATCCAGCTAACGACAATTTAATGATGAGTGCCGGTCGTTTGGCTAGTCATTCAAGGAACGACTCAAATAAGGGTAACAAATTTTGAATGGTAAATTCAACATGAAAAGACTGACGCAAGGCGAGCCAACCATAAGGTCTGTTCCAATTTATTTGTGTATAGAAATTCGTAGCTGAGTAGTTTGGGTAAAAATCTGTCTTGCAGAGAGTAACTCAACCGAAACTTGTAAAGGACAGAAGTTTTTTTTTGAATGTCAGAAGTTTTCACTATTTTCACTTTGACAGTCCTGTGCTGACCACAGATTTTTCTTCGGCAGAAGTTCGTAGGGATGGAAAATATTTTACTCTCTCATTAGCTCTCTCTTCTACGAAAAAATCAGCAAATGAAACGCCTTTTGAGAGTTTCTCGGAGAAATTGGTAGCCTTTCGTAGCAATTCAGAGCATTGGAAAAGATCTACAGTTTCCTTAAATTGGCTTAGAACAAGAATGCTGTAGATACCAACTGTCAGGTGTCAATGTTATTTCACGATGATGTCAGCTTTGGAGGGGGTACTTTAGTAGATAAAGAAAATTGAGGTATTTAGAAGGAAGATAAACCTGAAGTGTGTGAAGATAAACCTTATGTGAAGCTGGATGACTTATTGATCCGTTCCTTTTTTTTAAAAAACAACAATGGCCAGAACGTAACTGTCAACAGTGACCGCTGTAGAACCATGATTACTGGCTGCTTCGTTTATCAGTTAAATAATTATGTATAATGTGATGAAGCAGTGGTTTCAACAAGACGGCGCAAAATGTCACACTGATTGTGCTGCAGTTGATTTAGAGAAGACGGAGACGTTTAGTAGCTGCATAGAGTCACCTTATGCATCCGTGCATTGACCTACAAGATCGTTCGATTTAACGCCCACTGATTATTTCTATTTGGGTAAGTGACTATTCTACGAAATCCGAAAGAAACGAAACGATTAACCATTTGGAGGATTACATTTCCCGAATTTTTGCCGAAGTATGGCCGAAAATATCGGAAACAGTCATCAAAACGTGGTTCTCCAGATTAGACAATTTTTGAGTCAGCCAGCTATCGTATTTAAATTATAACGCAAATAGAAATGAATAAGAAGTTAATTGATTTTCATTTTAATTGGCAAAAGGCATCACATTTCATTCCAAAAGAACATCCTTCATAAAGTATGCGAGGGTTGACCATTGTGACCGTTTTACTTTGGTGACACAGGCCACACTTTTTTTGTATCCGCAGTATGTTAATATACCACAACAATTCATTCCACGAAGTTATTAACCGAAATCTTGTAGATTGCAAACAAAAGTTCCATGCTCTCTAATTTTTAAAGCACATAACACAAACTGCAGTTTAAAAGGAACTTGCATCAAATGTACTTTTCTATAAGTACGATTATTACTGGATAAGTTTAACGAATACCTTACATGAAAAAAAAAATGCAATTAATCGTTTTTAGTTTTCGTTTAAAATTAAAATTAGTTTTCTTGGGGTTGTCTTTCGGGAAAGCTTAAATGGTGAATGGTCAACGGGGAAGGAAACTCAGTTTGCTTCCTCCAGTAGACCCATTCTAAGTTCGAGAGATGGTGTATGACTTATATGAAGTATGCGAATTTCAATTCTAGTTGTAAGACTATTTTGAATAGTAACGATTTAATGGTAGCTACTAACCTATTGAATTGTAAAACAGAATCAGATAAAAACGATACAAGTAAAGTTCCTAATGAAAATAGTTCGCGCTTCGTTAAAATTTGTCATGGTGTTGTGATTTTATGGAGCGACCAATATCCACAGCCATGACGCTCTGGTGTATTGCATTTTATTATTTCACTTCATAATTCGTCACACTTAACTGATCGAATATCCGGAAATGTGACGTTTTAGGGTCGTTTCTGAAGTATTTTAGAGTGCTTACGCGACACTCGCAAACTTATTCTGCGTTGGTTTTAGAATTAAATTTGCTTCTGTAAATCATGAATTAACTTTGCAACCAGTAACTAATAACCAAATAATGTGTGAGAGACACTTTTCGTCGCCGACTTTTTTTGTCCCTGTCGAAAACAATGAAACTTCGTTGATTTTATCACACTACCCTGTGTCTTATTCATGTGTGGGGTTTTCAGAATACACCTCTCGTTGGTGTGTTCTTCTGTTTGTAAGGTTTTAAAGTCTTCATGGTGGTTTATTTGAACGCAATGGTAAGACTATACTGTTTTCGATCAGTTCTTGTTGTTAATGTCTGATTTCTGGTCAGCTAGCCTCTGTTGAAGAAGCTATATGGTCATGCCTATATAACAAAGATAACAGGGTTCATTACTTTGCAGTTGATCCTGTGGACCACGTCAGGTTAACTTCTTTGTAGATTTTTTGTTTAAGTTTTTAAAGACGAAAAGTTCCCGAAAACTTAAATTTTAATTTGTTGCTGATTGTATATTGCTGCATCGATCGGTTATTATGTTTTTGAAATTTATCGACAATGTTGGAATGTACATTCGAAGACGCGTTCATAATAATTTGCTTGGCGTGGTTGATCTCAAGTTTTAACAGTGATCAAAAACGTCAACAGAAGAAGAAACCATTCACGCATCATGATATTCGATCTTAACAAACAGCTATATATGAGAACATTTTTAGCGATATGAGGAAAAACAGTGGTGAAGACCGCAATCGTTCACTTTCATTTGAACTTGTGGTGGATTTTTGAACTTATTAACCGCCGTTTTTGAGTCTGTTGCATTAAGAAATTGCACGCTTCCTACTTTCATGTCCGTGCAAAATAGTGTATTATATCACTGAATCAAATTTGTTTAATCCTGATGCTTTCTGTGCTTAAAAAAAAACAACTTGTATGTATTTTGAGTGGTTGCCGTGGCGTAGTGGGTAGAGTGCGACGCTCACACGCCGAAGGGTCTAGGTTCGATTCCCGGCCGAACACCTTGATTTTTCACGGCACCACCTCTTTCGAGCTGCTGACAATACTCAAAGAGTTCTAACTGTCTAAGAAAGCTTTTCAAACTTTGCCGTTTGGAGTCGGCAAAAACCTGTAGGTCCCTTCTACTCGTGAGAGATCAGTAGCGCGCACAACACGAGTAGTTGATGAGCAAGCTAGGCCCTGGTCCCCCTGTGGACTGTCGCGTCAACAATTATTATTATTATGTATTTTGAGTTCCTGTCAAGACCGAAAATTAACTTTTTGTATTTAATTTATCGCTGTTAGGAGCGCACAACAAACTATCAACGAAGAAGAGAACTATAGCACGCGTAAGCGGACTTTCACACCTTCTTCTTCTTCTCCTTGTGGCGCTACAGTCCGGTGTGGACCTGGGCCTCAACCAACATGCTTCTCCAGCCAGCACGATCTTTCGCCAGCTGTCTCCAGTTGCGCACTCCAAGTTGGTTGAGGTCCTTCTCCACTTGTGTGCGCCACTTTAGTCTAGGTCGTCCTCTGTTGCATTGTCCCAATGGCTCGGATTCAAAGACTTTTCGGGCCGGAGCAGTGGTGTCCATACGCTCTACATGGCCTAGCCATCTTAAGCGTTGTATCCGTAGACGCTTGACCAGGCGCATGTCGCTGTACAGCCTATAGAGTTCGTCATTAAATCTTCTCCTCCAAATGCCATCAACGCAAACAGGACCAAAAATCGCACGCAAAACTTTTCTCTCGAAAAGACTAAGGGCTTCCTCATCCGTCTTTGCTACCGTCAAATATTCTGCGCCGTATAGTAGGACGGGGATGATCAAGCTTTTATATAAAGCGAGCTTAGTCCTTCGAGAGAGGGCTTTATTACTCAATTGCCTCTTGAGCCCAAAGAAACAGCGATTGGCAAGAGTGATTCTGCGTTTGATTTCGGTACTGAGGACTTTCACACCAACACAAGAAATAAGTTTTGCATTTTTCAAATTTTGTATAGATCCCTGTCATAATGGAACAGACAAAGGACGTATATCCAAAAACAATTCGTAAATAATCGTAAAGTTTGTGAATTGTTAAGGGGTAATCAGCTGTGAAGCTATGTATCCCCTTTCTTTCTTAACCCTGATAACGTGCGTATCCATTTGAATTGCGGAGCATAATCCATTTGAAGCTAGCTAAATCCCCTACGCAACAGAGAAGTTTCAAAAATTCGTGTCTAAAAGTAGATTTAGAATGTTTTTTCTTTTTGGAAAACTAATTCGATGTAAGCTACGAAATTTCGAAGTAGGGGGGAAATTCGTCGGAACTGTAAGCATGAAACAGATATTTAATTTTGGGATCGTTTTTTTTAAATTCTATGAATTTTGAAATTTTTGCTTTAAGATTTTTGACATGTTGGTTTTACAATTTTTAAGAATACGCGTCACTAATTTAAACACAAGTCTTTGCATATCGTATCAACCTAATGGTATACAATCATTTTGAGAGAAAATACACGGCGCTGGCTGGTGTTATCCCGGGTGATGTATAGTTAAATAATGTGTGTTTGCTTTTAATTTCATTTGTTTAATTTTGTTGTATAAGATTTTCCAACAGAGACTTGATAATTTTTTGAATGAAATTTTTATAATTTGTTTGACAACTAATGAAAGACTCCGTTCAAAAATAAAATCAAAAGCTGTTATGTCTCTGTTGGAGAACCTCTTATACATACAACAGCAAAACAAAAATATCAGCAGTGTTTGATTAAGCGGCTAAAACAAGGACACAACATTTAGAACTTTGAAATCCATGTTGGTGAACAGGACATCATTCATTCGGGCTTTTTTTTTAAGTTTCAATATAAAACACAAGTATACACATTGATACTCCCTCTGCTTTCCTACGGGAACAGTTTTTCCGCACCACAGTTCTTGAGCTGAAAAACATCGTATGTACACATTCTTACCCCGTTGAGATCTGCTCCCAGCATTCGTTCAGTCAGAGTTGCGATCTCCGGCGGAAGCTTAATTTCTTGAACCAACCGATTCATACCTTCTGTATCCGAGGGAACACAACGCTTCGACACTAGCAAATTCGAAAGACAACAATTAACGTTGACGTCTCATGCAAATCTTTTCGAATGACATTTCATACGTTTGTTTAAAGCGATTAGACAAACACTGGTGTCAGCTGTTAAACAGGACTGGGGACACACCACAAACCAAGAAAACAAAAACCGACAACTGAGACACCACACAAGTTTACACAGGCATACGCAAATATTCGCAAATAAACACCATTAAGATTAATTTTAAAAATAAGTTGTGAGCTGTGTTTTATGAGGTTTGTGTCATTCACCTGTTGGGCCTCCACTCCAGTGTAGAAGTGCGCTACGATGTTTCCCACGAAACGTGATAGATACGAGTTGGCCTTAATCATCTTCTCCCTGATTATGGACTCGCTGAGCTTCTGACGGGTGCTGCACTGGATCACTGGTTCCTCAACTTCCTTTAGCTGTTGATTTGTCAGTTCTGTGCTTGTCTTCTTCACCAAGGATGTCTGTGCACTTTTGCTGCGTTCATTCGGAGGGAAAGATACGAAGCTGGAAGACTCATATTGATTGGAGGCATCCCTTTTTTTTAACGATCTCAGGAAGGAGGGGATGTATTCACACCGATCCGGTGCAAATGTCCACACGCATCGATTTAGAACTAGTGTTTTGTTTTTTTTTTGGAATTTGAATTAAGTTTGAATGTGTTCGATTAGATAGAAGCTTAGTGATGGATGTTATAAAAGAGATGAAGAGTAAAAGCTATTCCCCCTACGGATGTGTGAGTCGACTTATGATATCTAAATTATCTTCTCTTCAAAACGACTTAGTAAAATTCGAAGTCTGTCAGAGCAGAAATTAATGACGTTTCTTGGAATAAAGTGCAGAGTTCGCAATGTGGAAACATTAATCAAAAATAGCTTTTTTTGTAATGATGTGAGTTACGAACGAAGAATGATTACAACGTGTAAAATTTAATGACTGGTCAGTACCCTCAACCCTAAATACGTCAACGTATTTCAGTTCAGTTCAGTTCATGGTGAAGTTAGCAAACAGTTCCCTGCCAAATGTTTCGTAGGGATGGGTTAATAGAAGCACCTAGAATATGCCTGAGGATCAAAAATACAGGATTTTATTTTGTTAAGCTCAGCTTATGTATAAAGGCACTTGTATTATCTAGAGAACCAAGGGTGGACAGTAATCTATTTTATCGGACAATTTTGTTGCAGCAAGCAAGAGAGTTAGTCTGCAAACATTGCTTGCATTGTCGATCAGAAGTCTAAATGGTTTCGAGAAGTGTCATTATCCAACAGAAGTTTAAACTGACAGCTCTCTTTTCTTAAGCTTGTGTTGCTGAAATATTGTTCAATGGAAAAGTAAAAAATAATAACTCAAGAAAGGGTCTTCTCTAGCCCATCGCTGACCACCTAAATTAGGTTTCGAGAAGTTTGATATATGGCAGCATTTGGGGGTGTTTAAAGATCTAGTCCAGGATTATTAAACCACAAAAATTTATTCCATTTACACATATGTACAGTGACCAAAAAAATTATTCGACATTCAGGCCCCTTTGTCCTAAAATCAAACAAAAAACAAGTCCTTCGCTTCAAAACAAATCAAAAACACGGCGTCCAAGAACATAGACCGATAGCAATGAGAAGTATATTGTTCGATAAATTAAAAAAAAATCCAAAACAAATGTTACAATTTCCATGCAAGGTCAGCTATAAAGAAGGCAAATATACAGTGACGGACAAAAGAACAGGAACACCGAACATAATTTTAACTTTCGTAGAAAAACTAAAGGCATTTTGTAACTTTTGTCATTTTTTCGTTTTATACTGTTTCAATAAAGGGAAAATAAAAATAAATCATACAAAATTGAAAAGTATTCAGGTCATAACAAAAAATATTTTTTTTATAAAAAGCGTGAATACAAAGGGGACAAAACAATAAGACCACCATAAAAAAATGTAGTAAATTCATAGTTAATGGACGATGTTCTTTAACTTTTCATAGTATTTAGTGGAATATACTTTATTTTTTATCACACGCACTGCGCGTAGCATGAATTCGACCACTCTGCGACAAGTGTGGCTGATTGAATTTTGCTCCACATCTCTTCTTTATTTTTTGTTTTTTCAGTTCCAAGGGACTTTTTGACGATTCCCCACAAGTTCATCAGGGAACAACGGTCTAGAGGTTGGAAGGGAAAGGTCATGGGATGCACATTATGCTCTTCCAACCACCATTTATTTTGCCCTTCGTATGCTTCGAATCGTTATCGTGCATAAACTGTCACTTTAGTGGCATTTCCCACTCAGCATACGGGTGCATGACGTCTTCCAATATTTTAACACACAGATATCGTCAATAATATACTTAAAGTGAATTGGTTTTAAAATAATTTAAGACACAATTATTTACATTGAAAGGAACAAGAAACAATTAAGCTTGTCTTATTATTTTGTTTGTAAAGATAAATTTTCTTCAAATGTTCTTGTTTTCTTGTATTTTTTTTTCCTTTTGTTGGAAAGGAAGTACCGTTACCAACAAAGGGAAATATGCAAATACACGTCATATTTAATTTTATTTCAGTGAGAATAAGGTAAATTTACATTGTTTTCTCCGTAACTGTATTAAGGAAAAACCAGTCAAAAAAGGTTGCAGATGAAAGATGAATGTGTTACTTACGGATCAAAGTAAATTTTATGTTTTTGGTTGTGACGGTAAAGTTCTTGTGTACAGAAAACCAAATACAAAGTTCCAGGAAAGTAATTTCTTACCCACAGTCGAACATGGTGGCGAAGGTTTAATTGAATGGGATTCAACGCTTTTTGTAAATCTAATTTTTATTAATGGAATAATGAACCAGCTTCCTAACGCTGATTGGTTAAATTAAAATTAGGGAAATATATTTTTTTTGTCAAGATAATGATTCCTAGCTAATACTAGAATTAATATAACTGTCCTAACGTTCTAAAAAATACTACAGTTTAATCACGAGATATCAGAGAAAATTAGAAAAAAAACTTAGTTTTCGTAACAGAAATCAACTAAAAACACCTCTAAAGGAAGAATGGCTCTAAATATTTCTAGAGTATACATAGTCATTGGTAAAAGCTACTCCCGTTTAAAATCGTTTAGAAGAAGATATAAGGCGAAAAGGAAAAACAAGAAGATTAATTGTTTATAAATCATTGCTTTAAACAAATGCTTCTATAATGACGAATATTTATTTTGAAAATAATTTTTTTCCTTCTTTGTATTTCTGCTATTGAAAATGTCTTTTGATTCAATAAAATTAATAGAATTATATTGTTAACCAAACTTTGACTTTTGTAGGAAGAGTTTTTGATTTGCAGTCAAAGGAGTTTAAAAGTCGTTTTATTTGGCCACTGTACATCACTTACAAATAAATCTTATAAATCTGCTCTAAAATTCGCAGTAATTTGCACTCAAGTTAAAAAACTAAAACGTGATCGTGTTTTAGCGAAATATCGCTTTTGCGCCTTGATGAATTCTGGGGAAACGATTGAAAAATCCATGTGATTATGGAATGATAAGAACCTTCAAATGTGTAGTCAATACCAAACCTGATGTAATACAGTCAACAACATAAATAATGGCCGTGGCGCAGTGGGTGAAGTGCGGCGCTCACATGCAGAAGGTTCAGTTTCGATTCCTGGCTGAATACCTCGAAGTTTTCACGGCACATATAAATTTTAGGGCAGTTGACAACCCTCAAAGAGTATTAATTGTTTAAGAATTAGCTTCTCAAGAAGAAGTGATCAAGAAGCTCAACACTACTACAACCTCTATCCATTTATATGTAGATGTTCGCAACTCAATATTTCAAACACACTCATAATTTTTAAGGCTGCCTTTCAGGCAATTATATTCTGTGGATCTCCGGTTTGGAGAAGTTGTGCGAAAAGTCATCACAAACTCCAGATAGCACAAAACAAATTACTTAAAATGATTCTGAACTTTCCACGGGTTTTCCCCACTAAAGAGCTTTATTGTACAGCGCACATTGGATTGGTTAAACACAGAATAGAAATGCTTCTGTTTAAATATAACATCTCATGTTTATCATCATTATTATTATTATAATTATTATAACTATTATAAATATTATAATTATTTTTATTTATTATTATTATTATATTATATTATTTTATTATTATTATTATTATTACTTTTATTATTATTATTATTATTATTATTATTATTATTATTATTATTATTTTTATTATTATTATTATTATTATTATTGTTATTATTATTATTATTACTATAATTATTATTATTATTATTATTATTATTATTATTATTATTATTATTATTATTATTATTATTATTATTATTATTATTATTACTTTTATTATTATTATTATTATTATTATTATTATTATTATTATTATTATTATTTTTATTATTATTATTATTATTATTATTATTATTATTATTATTATTAATATTTTTATTAATTTTTATTTATTTAGTATTTTTCTTTAATATTTATTTGTACCATATTTATATAAATCCAGTCAAAGTGATTGTAGGCTAAAATCGTTAAGCAGATCAGCTCGCTGGAGCTGGTTTATTAACAACTAACCGGAACATTCTGAGCAGTACTAAGAAAAAATATGATATTTAAAATCATTATTAATCAAATGTTACTCCAGTTCTTGAACATTTTTAACCTTTTAAAAGTAAATTTAAGGAGCCTAACCTAACTGACCACTACGACCCAACATTTCCCATAGCAAAAATAATCTGTGCCAAGATAGCCCCTTTTTGTGTAGGTTTGTTTCCATACAAGACAATGCAAATCAAAGAACGCGAATCAAAGAACGCGAATCAAAGAACGCGAATCAAAGAACGCAAATGAAAGAACGCAAATCAAAGAACACGAATCAAAGAAAGTCTGTACAGTAGGCCAAAAAGTGGGTTTAATGTCAAGGAAAACAATGTGAGATGAAAAATTTCTTGCTTAAGAAGTGGCAGAGTGGGGAAATATTTTTCTAGAAAGAGCGCTCTTTTGACACAAAATCCTTGGTGTACTAAAACAAACTTTCCTTGATTAGTGTTGTTTATTTCGGGTACACACACTTATTCAAATTTGACATTTCATAAGTGATATAATTTACACAATTGTTCTAGCTACGTTCTCGTACGTTTTTGAAATTATGCTCTCATAGAGATTTTTATCCCCACTCCTTGACAAATGACTTTATAATATATCGCATAAAGTACTGGAGCACACCTTGTGTCTGGAGGGAAGATCCTTTGATATTCTGTACAATTGTACATTGGTTTAGAAAACTTTTCACTTCAGTGGAACGCAAAAATTCTACCAAGAAAGACATTAAGCAAACGGTTCACCTTCTCGATTCACTTGTAGTGCGCACAGCACGAGAATGATGCAAAGCTAGCTGGTCCCGTGGTACATACTCGTATATACAAGAGTATATGTTCCAAAACCAATGTTTCTAAAAACCCCATAACCCCACTCTGCAGATATTTGAAGAGTCCGTCGTTTTTCATCCATGATGATTTATTTTTTTTATCGTTCGAATCGAGAATGGACAACAAAAGCTTAAAGTCGATCATTCAATTTATTGCTGCCAATACATTGCAAGAAAAAAACTCGTTTCAGTTGTCTCTCACAAACACCCTCCATTCACCTGGTCACCGTTGGTCGGCGACAAATGAAAATATGGATATAAGGCTCTTAACTTATTCAAATTTTCTTATCAACCCCGTACTTAATCCCTAAACGGCACACTGAAAGCTTCTTCTGTACGACAGTCCGCACTCCTTGGTCTAACAAGACTTACGTCACATCTTTGAATATCATAAAGTCGACTCACAGCCAAAACGAAAAATAATTGACTAAGAAACAAAACAAAACAAAACAAACACTCACAAAGCATGCGGCAAACTTCTAAAAGTTCTACACAAGTACTACACATTAAACGAACAAGACACTGATAGAGAGCGAAGAATACTTACATGGGGTGCTCTGGACGTACCAGCGGGCGCATCTGTTCTCACTGATAGCTAAGTCGGCTTGAGTCACATCGGTTATTTTATTTTTATCGAATTCCGACTGGCAGATGAGACGCTCCTTTAGCTGCTCCAGAGACAGAGTGTTTTTCATGGTGTCCCAGACGAATGTCTGCGTGGGGCACTTTGCGACACACACCTGAGGGGTGGGACAGCCCGTGATTGGCACAAACGGATCGATACATTTCTCCAGGTTAAAGAAAAACAAGTACGGCTTGTCTACCACCGGGCCATCGACACCGCATTTCCGATTCAGTGAGTCTGTTGGCACAAGCAACTTGTTCAAGTCACCGTTCCGAATGGCTGCAAAACCAAAAAGAAGATAAAATATGAAAACAATAAAGTGGGGGGGGGGGTCGAAGAATTTATGGATTTGCACTTACCGTAGGAGCCTATGTAGCCCCAAGCTGCAAGGAAAATTATGAAAATCAGCAGGCAGAACACATCTGTGCAGGATCGCTTCTGGAGAGGCCCCTTAAACGACCGATCATACTTCAGGCGCTCACCTGTGAAGGGGAGAGGCACAAAAGAAGAGGAAAACAATCATTATTTGCACCGTAATCGAATTCAGTTCGTTGTTGATGATGTGTTCCTGCACATAAATCCGATGGGAACTTAAATACCGTATTTAAGTAATTGCTCCTCTTCCGGATCTTCACTAATTCTCTCTGACACTCGGTCATCCGAGGAATCGTCACCGCAACAACCTCCCATGTCTCGCCTAGTTGCGGTTCATTTCGAAAGAAAACAACGCGCGACAACACTTCACCTCAGACACAGTTGACACAACTGAGCCGCGCTAGCCACCCGTTCTAGCTACAATGCTGAAGTGTGCACAAGTAATCTAATAAAGCAGCATACGTTCACACAAGCAAACACCCGCGCACACATGTGCTGCTGTCTCCGACGAAAAGACTCGCACCGACGGTGACAAACAGCAAACTCGTGCGTCTGTATGGGGCTGAGAAATTTCAAGACAAGAGATAATAATGGACAAATGTGCTGACCGCAGTTGAGTTACTTTTCTTTTCCAAAACTTATCGAGGTTACTGCACATGATGAACATGGCGGAAGTTTGAACACAAGAAAGTCCCGAGTGGCTTGTATTGGCGTTTAATTGATCAATTGTGATAATTGTTTGATCGACTAGATTATGTCTACTACGTCACGGCGGGAGAGATCTTAGTAGAGGTCAAAGCCGGTTCTTAGTGAATTGAATTACATGCGTATACAGTGAAGCACAGCGAACTGCTTGGAGAGCGGCAAAATGTTTGATTCGGCTTCAGGGGTTTAAAGCATAAGCAAAAGTCGCTGCGAACTTGATGAAGTAAAATTATCGACTGTGTTGTTTCTGAATTTATTCGAGAGATAAAAGTCTAACTGCCAACTGTCAGAATAGCTCAATTGAGTTTATTTGTAGTATTTTAAATATAACAGTCAGTCCACAAAATGTACGATCAAACGATACGTGGTGTTGGCAATACAGTCTATAATAACCTAGGACTCAGTCACTTCAACAACTGCTCGTCTTGTACATGTTATTCCTTTCCAAAGATAATAAGGGACCTTCAGTTGTCTGTGTAGTTTGCTTTTACCAAAATCAACGAATTTCTTGCGCAGATTTCATTAAAATTTTATTTTGAGAAATATTTATTTTGAGAAGATTTTCGTAGCCTTTTTAAGAAACCGACGCACATTGGAACAGTTCTATTAGTGAGCAATAGGTCACTTTCGTTGGTAAACAAGGAAAAACAGTTATTTTGCACAAAGTATACGAAAGTGTTTTGGAAGAAAAATACATTTTTATTTATAAACACGAGCAGAAAGCCTTTGTAGCTTGTGCTCTTAAAAAAAATAAGTACTAACATTGTAATTGCACATTTCTATGTTAGTCTGTATAAATAAATAAATAAATAAATATTTATAAACAGTCCCCAATGGACCCGGGCCCATGCTCGTCAACTACCCGTATTGTGCGTGCTACTGTCACTTACACACGAGGAGAAGGTACCTATAGACCTTCGAACGGCGAATTATGAAAAACTTTTTGTTCGCAGTTATTACTCTTTGAGTATTGTCAGCAGCTGGGAAGCGATCGTGCTGTGAAAAGTAGACGTTTTTAGCCGAGAATCGAACATGGGAAATTCGGCGTGTGTGTCGCACTTCACTTACTATGTCATGGCGACCACCAAAATTAAATTTTAAATTGAGAAAGTTCAACTAGAATAAGATTAAATCATTTTTGTTTGTTGTTCGATATAAAACATTAAACAGATGTGTACATTTTATTTGTATTTTTCAAAAATGGCAATTCAATTCAATTCAAGCCACTAGCCGAGCGAGTAATTTGTTTAGACCTTGTTTAAATTTTGCATAATAACTAATACTAGTTGAATAGTATATAACTGACATAATTTCTTAATATTAATGTAAAGGCAGAAGTTCTAAACATTTGCAGGATTTTTGTAATTAAAAAAATATTCTTTTAGAGCTTTGTCGCTTTTGTTTTGTTTTGCCGACCTCAAATCCTTTCTTAATTTAAGGTTTGCATTGCTTATAAAATGGTAAATGGCACGTAGCATATTTCAAAAAACAATGTTCTTTAATTTTGTGAATTTGTCAGTATTTTAATAATGGTTTTTATTAAGATTTTGCGTTGAAAGTTTCTTCTAACTTTTCTAATACTACCTAAATTATTCTGTTTTTTTTATGCGCAATGTTGTTTCAGAAGCATTATCAAAAAAAAATAAAAGCCAACAAAAGTAAAGCGCAACAGAAACAAAGTAAAGAGTAAAACTGAATATATCTCAGTTTGAATAAAAATGTAAAAAAAATATTAACGATGACGCTAACTTTTTTTAATTTGAATTTAATTTCATTATTATTTAGTAATGTTGTTTAATGATTTCTATGTATTCTGAAGCTTCAAATTATGTTTAGTTTTGTTTTTATGTAGTGTGTTTAGTGTATTGGCCGCCGTGGCGTAGTGGGTAGAGTGCGACGCTCACGCGCCGAAGGATCCAGGTTCGACTCCCAGCTCAACACCAATTCTTCGAATTTTTCGCGGCACCACCTCTTTCGAGCTACTGACAACACTCAAAGAGTAATAACTGTCTAAGAAAGCTTCTCAAATTTCGCCGTTCGGAGTCGGCAAAAAACTGTAGGTCCCTTCTACTCGTGAGAGAACAGTAGCGCGCACAACACGAGTAGTTGATGAGCAAGCTAGGCCCTGGTCCCCCTCTGGACTGTAACGCCAACAATTATTTATTATTATTTGTTTTTATGTTGTGCCCGCCGTGGCGTAGTGGGTATAGTGCGACACTCGCACGCCGAAGGTCTAGGCTCGATTCCCGGTTGAATACCGCGATTTTTTCCACAACACCACGTTTTTGGAGCTGCTGACAACACTCAAAGAGTAATTACTGTTCAAGAAAAAGCTTCTTAAATTGCGTCGTTCAGAGCTGGCAAAAGACCGTAGGTGTCTTCTACTCGTGAGGGAATAGTAGCGCGCACAACTCGGACAGTTGATGAGAAAGTTAGGCCCTTTTCTGCTATGGACTCCCACGCTACCAAATTATTAATTATTATTGTTTTATGTTGAGTGTTTAAAAATAACAATTAGTTTATCAGTGAAAAAGAAAGTTTAAATGCCTTTTGTTTTTGCCTTAGAGTCAACGGGCGTTCATCAGTTTTTGATGCAGTAAATTAACAAACCAAAAGTAATCGCACGATGGAGAAATACGCTTCTTAGAAATATGCTTCTTTATGCTGTTAAAATAAGTGTGCAGTCATCTAATCAAACACAGCAGCAAATTTATTAAAACTAGACACAACTGCTCAAAGAAATGTTGATGTACTAAAAAAGGGGTGATTGTCAAGGCATATGGACAAAATATCGAAATAATCGCCGCTGCAAACCAAAATCTCTTACAAAGTACAATCTTGACTAGTGTGTTGTTTTTAAGAGGATGGTGCAACAAGCCACACAGAGTGTGTTACAACTGTTTTACTAAAAAGTCAGTTGGGGGAACGCGTAAGAAGGCCCGTCGAATAGACGTCTCGTTTAAATAGATAAATGCCTGTAGACTGGGCTGAACGGCAGGCATCGGTTTATAAAAGACAAGCTGACAACTATAGAAATTTGATGATGAGCTAAAACTTCGGCCAACTTATGCGAAAAAATTGCCGAACATGGTTTACACGATTCGACTACTGCAAGCGTTCTCATTGTGGTATATTAATAAAATTGAATGTTAAACATTCTTCTTCTTCTTCTTCTTCTTCTTCTTCTTCTTCTTCTTCTTTTTCTTCTTCTTGTTCTTCTTGTTCTTCTTCTTCTTCTGTTTCTTCTTCTTTTTCTTCTTCTTCTTCTTCTTCTTCTTCTTCTCCTTCTTCTTCTTCTTCTTCTCCTTCTTCTTCTTCTTCTTCTTCTCCTTCTTCTTCTTCTTCTTCTTCTTCTTCTTCTTCTTCTTCTTCTTCTTCTTCTTCTGTTTCTTTTTCTTTTTCTTCTTCTTCTTCTTCTTCTTCTTGTGGCGCTACAGTCCGTGGGCGGACCTGGGCCTCAGGCAACATGCCTCTCCAGCCAGCATGATCTTTCCCCAGCTGGCTCCAGTTCCGCACTTCGAGTTGGTTGAGGTTCTTTTCTCTTTGTGTGCGCCACATTAGCCTAGGCCGTCTTCTGTAGCGTTATACCAATGGCTGAGATTCGAAGCCCTTTCGGGCGCCGTAGTGTCCATACGCTCAACATGGCCTCGTCATCTTAAGCGTTGTATCCGTAGACGCTTGAACAGGCGAATGTCGCTTTACAGCCCATAGAGTTCGTTGTTCAATCTTTTCCCCAAGATGCCATCAACGCAAATAGGACCAAAAACCGCACGCAAAACTTTTCATACATAATTAGCAGTAAATATTCTTGAAACACAAAATAATTTTAAAAACAATAAAATTTCTTAATCTGTCCTTGTTTAAATAAGGGAAAAGGTAAATCCCTCTTTATGAAAAATCCTTTACACAAGTTAAAGGCGCACGAAGAGATAGAATAGAAATTCTGCGCACTTTATATTTATTTGAGCTAAGTCAATTTCTCAACATCCAGCCAGTAGTTGAAGGTTTATTGTCATATGCTGCGCTTAGATCAATAGCGTTGTGCGTTTCTTTCACATCAAGTGTTGCGTGGACCCAATGTCGAATCAATGCCAAATCTCTGAACGATCACGAACCACCAAAATCAGCACAATTCTTAAACATACTTAAACATATTTATAAATGCTATCCGGTCACTTAACAATATCGTCCCACCGAATATGTTTAAGACAAGAACTGACACGTGCACTGATAAACTTGGAAATCCCAGCATTGATTATTTCTCTTCACACACATCAATGCAATTTTCAAATTAAAAATCAAACGTTAAACTCGAAAACTCACCAGTTTCTTGATCCTTAATATCTACACTACAAACGGCTTGATATTCACTCTTAAAAGAATCCATTGATACTGGATCGTCGAGAATGCATTTATCGCTTCATACCCGCCCGACAGTGCACCATTTCGGCAATGCATTGTAACACACAAACAATTCGCACATACCGCCATTCCGAGCGAAATCGTACTTGGTTCGGAATCCCCTGTGCTGTGCTACCTGCCGTGAGGGCGACTAAAATCGAATCATTTAAAATTTCTACTCGAATGGTGGCTTATTGTGTTGTCCGCTACTGTGAAGTGGCCTGCCGACACACACATGCACATGTGACAAATATTTTCGTTTATGGTCAAAGTTTAGCTTAGAGACGAACTCCAGCATAAATTAACATCGCCTCGGCGAGTTTCGGTTTTTGTTTTGCTCGCGCTCTTCGAGTGATTTCATCTAAAACAATTACGCGAATGTTGCATGCGAAAGTGTGAGTGTGTATGCGGTTGAGGAAAGTATGACTACTCTTGACATTGAAGACTTTCTAATTAGTAGCGTTTGTGTGCGTTTTGCTGTCATGTTGAGAGAATCGACAAATTGGCAGGCGGAATGCCCGCGACGAACGCTTTGAGTTGATTTCTTATGCATTTACTTAATCCTTATCTTAGGAGTCTTAAAAAAATCGCTTAAGGCAATAAATTATTTCATTTTGCAAAGTAGAAGCTTGCTGCAACTGCCTAGGGAGATAAATGAAAGAATGAAATGTTCACGAAATACGGATCCTGATGCGATATTCACTTTAACAATTAAAAGTATGTACTGCTGCACATTTCAGTAATAGCTTAAAAAACCAATTATAAATCACTAGTCGCACGTATCAGAAACCAGACTTTTTCATTCAGTGTAGCGAACTTAATTGACAACTGTATAGCACAGATCCGCGTCAAGGAGCATACAAACGTGGCCCACTCGGATAAGGCCACATAGTGTCTTTTATGGCATACACAAATAGGGAAAGACCTCAATCAGCTGGGTGTGCCGAAGTGAAGGCAGTCGGCCGACAGACCGTTTCAGCACGTTGGGCGTTCTTTGTGGCCCGTTTCAGCCCCGGATTGATAATTAAAACAGGAAAAAATAAGAGACAACGATTTTATTTTAAATCACTTAATCACTTAATCACTAAAATATAAATATTGATTAGAACTTTGTATTATTTTGGTAACAAACCAATTAACAAAACAATTGAGCCACGCTTTCTGAAATAAGAAAATATACTTTCGCACATGTGGATTGCTAATACTTTCGAGTCAGAGTGCTTTCTGTATAGCGTGGACTAATTATTGCACAGGCCGTTTACACAAAGAAGACTGTTGACGTTATAGGGGACGCTACTAACAAAAAAGCATATTAGGTGTGTTCCAGTACTTTCTGTACCGAATTCTGAAATCTGTAAGGTAAATGGAGGTAAATCTCTCCCAGAAAGAGGCAAAGAACGATAACGCATCTAAACCAATAATAATAATTGTTGGCACTACAGTCCATAGGGGGACCAGGGCCTAGCTTGCTCATCAACTACTCGTGTTGTGCGCGCTGCTGTTCTCTCACGAGTAGAAGGGACCTACAGTTTTTTGCCGACTCCGAACGGCGAAATTTGAGAAGCTTTCTTAGACAGTTATTACTCTTTGAGTGTTGTCAGCAGCTCGAAAGAGGTGGTGCCGTGAAAAATTCGAAAAATTGGTGTTGAGCTGGGAATCGAACCTAGACACTTCGGCATGTGAGCGTCGCACTCTACCCACTACGCCACGGCGACCACTCTAAGCCAGTAAATAAACCAAATAATGTAAAGTATGTCATTTAGAAATGTCAAGTTCACTTTTTCCCTACAGAAAACAAAAGCAACAACAAAATTTGAGATATATACAAAAAGATAATGGGACAGTTCTCACTTATCTCTGTACGTACACCAATTAATTTGACAGAAAAGAACAACCTACCCATACAAATTTCTTGTGTTAAAATGGGCAGGGTGGGGAAGGAAGTACAAACATTCAAATGATAACTGTCAAATTTTCATGATATTTCGATACCTTTTTCATCGAACCATTTATCTTTTCCCTCAACATAGGCTTCAGTTTCGGCGATCATCTCCTCATTCGAGCCATATTTTTAACGGTGAGCATCTTTTTGAGGTCTGGAAAGAGGTAGAAGTCGCTGGGGGCCTGATCTGGAGAATATGGTGGGTGCGTGTGAATATCGCACTGTACCCACTGAGCAGCAACACCTCTCTTAATATAGTAGATGCATCAAATTCCGTGCGCATACAAAAAACAGGATGTCATAACCTTACCAGCCCAGCTGTGTGTTTTTGGACGCTTTGAGCGTTCTTCACCGGCAGCCGTCCACTTCGCTGACTGTCGATTTGACTCTGGAGAGTAGTGGTGGATCGATGTTCCATCTATTGTGATATACTGACGCAAAAATTCATGTTTATTCTGACGAAACAGCTCTAAACAACTCTCAGAATCATCCATACGTTGTTGTTTTTGGTCCATTGTGAACAAACGCGTCACCCATTTCGAAAACAGCCGTCTCATGGACAAATGTTCATGCAAAATAGTATACACACTGCCTTCTGATATCTTTAAGCCATCTCACGCGATTTCACTTTGCGGTTTTCCAAAATGATTTTGTTTACTTTTTTGACTTTGTCAGGTGTAACCATCTCAATTGGCCTTCAAGAGCGTTCAGCATCTTTGATGTCTGTACGGCCACGTTCAAAGTCAGTATACCATACAAATATTTGTGTTTGATGGAGCAGAGTCTATGGTACACTTTTCAAAACGAATGAACGCATTCAAACGTGTTCACGTTCACGTTTTCGACGTTTATCTTGTTAAAGCTATAAAAAGCTTTATATAAAAGAATAGGTTTTCATGTCTGCGGAGTGTTCAAGAAATCAGATCTTCACGCTATCCGGACAGTATTGTATTATCAAGTGGACAACGCTGAATTATCGGCTTTTATGTTTACTGTACGAGAACATAGCAAAAAAGTGTCGTCCAACGAGTAGAGCGCGATACTTAAATGCCACTAGCCCCAGGTCCAATTCTCGAACGGAAGCATTTTTAAGTCACCAACTCTATCGAGCTCTATGTGGCCACCGTGGCGTAGTGGGTAGAGTGCGACACTCACACGCAGAAGGTCTAAGTTCGATTTCCGACTGAACACCTCGAATTTTTCACGGCACCACCTGTTTTGAGCTGTTGACAACACTCAAAGAGTAACAATTGTCTAAAAAAGCTTCTCAAACTTCGCCGTTCGGAGTCGGCAAAAAACTGTAGGTCCCTTCTACACGTGAGAAAACAGTCACTTGTCATTAGTTGATGAGAAAGTTAATCCCTGTCGTGCCATCCAATATAACAAAACACTCACTAAGTCCCGGGAAATATAGGGGTCACCAGTAACAAAATTTATTAACTTAATATTAAATTTTGTAAGTGGTATTCCGGGATTTATTGAGTGATGTGTTATATTGGATGGCACGACAGTCCATAGGAGGACAAAGGATTAGCTTACTCATTAACTAATAACGCGCTGCTGTTATCTCCAGCAGCTGCAGTTTTTTGCCGACTTCGAACGACGAAGTTTTAGAAGCGTTTTCGTACGAAGGTTGCCCTTTATATTTCGGGATTGGGCAACCCTAGTGTTGCAATCTGGCAACTGCCAGCTCTATCGTAAAGTTTGACACATTTGAGGGTATACGTATTCAGAACGTTTTAACATACGAGCGCTATGTGTTGTTTACAGAAACTTAAAACATTCATCTCACCCAAAAAATGAAATTAAATCGTGAAAATTTTCGTGCGATTATTTTTTACAACTTTCGATGTGGAATAACTAAACAGCAGTGCATCGATGAACTTAATTCAATTTTTGGCGATGAAGCTCCATCGAGGACCAGTGTTTACCGATGGAAAGGTCAATTCAACCGAGGTCGTAGTTCACTCCAAGACGAATTTCGTGAAGGTCGTCTAAAATCAGTTGTTGCTCCGGAAACCATTGATGCTGTGCGCCAACTGATATTGCAAGATCGTCATGTGACCTATCGTGAGATTGAGACAACCTTAGGCATTAGTGGGACCAGCATACATTCAATATTGCATGAACATTTGACCGTCAAAAATATTTGTTCGCGTTGATCCCACACAATTTGTCAATCACTCAAAAAAAGGCTCGTGTCGATTGGTCGAAAGAAATGCTCCAAAAACGCGATCGGGGTGCTTTCAAACACGTCTATGACATTGTGACAGGTGATGAATCGTGGATTTACGCGTATGAGCCCGAAAGTAAACAGCAGTCGACTGTATGGGTGTTTCAAATTGAGCCAAATCCAACAAAAGTTGCTCGCGCACGAAGCACTTCCAAGCAAATGGCCGCCGTTTTTTTTGGAAAAACTGTACCACTAGAACAACGCAGAACAGCCAATTTTGAGTGGTACACAACCATTTGTTTGCCGGTTGTTTTACAAGAAATCAGGAAAACCAACCGCCGAAGACGGATGACTCTTCACCACGACAATGCGAGCTCTCACACATCGGCTCAAACAACTGCATTTTTGAGCACTCAACGCATCGATTTGATGAGTCATCCGCCGTATAGTCCTGACTTGGCACCGAATGACTTCTTTTTATTCCCGTACGTAAAAACTAAAATGAGAGTTCAACGTTTTTCGACACTTGAAGAAGCGGTTGATGCGTTCAGAATGCATGTTTTGGAGATACCTCTATCGGAGTGGCACAAGTGCTTCGATAATTGTCTCAAATGCATGCGAAAGTGTATAAATCTTAATGGGGAATATTTTGAAAAACAATACAGCTATCTTCGATGATTATTATTTGAATTTTTTTTTGTTCCGAAATTCCGAAATATAAAAGGCAATCCTCGTAAACAATATCATTAGCAAATGAGAATGCATACTAACGAGTTGTTTTTTTAATAAACACAGATACTTTAAAGTGTTTACATTTTCACTTTCTTTAATTAAATGAAAGTAAGACCACGTACGCAATAACTTAGTTGCAAACCAAATACAAGCTCAAACAAATTCTCACCACACCAAAGCATTTCAAACAGATTGTGTGACATCCATTGCTTTCGCGGTCTCTGTGATAATCCACTTTGGAATATATTTATGAAGCGTTACAGTGAACACAAACCAAAAAAAGCCCTGCTACAAAACACTGCATATTCTGCATCACTCCCTTGCTGGAATTCTGTCCCATTTCCTGTTGCTGAAGGAGTCAAAACAAAACATAATTTTGCGTCACACAACCAGTTTTTCATCTTCTCATCACATACCCCATTCATTCACCCATATTCACAAACAGGTCTTCCCTCCTCAGAAGAGCCTGTCAAACAGGTAAAGATCAATGAACCGGTCGGCACAAAGCAAAACACACACACCCTTATGCACAAAAACCACTTAACACATCCTTTTCAGGAGTATTGACTCACCTGAAACACAGATTACGGGATACACTTTATTCCACTTGCAGCAGAGCCTCATCAAGAAACACAACATTCTCGTTGCCCGTCCGCGTCCATACAGAGGAAAGTGCAAGTGCAGGACGATCGATAGACGCTTCTCACTTTCCGCGAACAGAGCGCCCAGAATTAGGTTACATGCAACGTGAATTACTCCGCGGAACTGATGGCAGGAACAACGAAAATAGGTCGAACACAAATTTCCACTCCTCGAAGCGGCTATTTGAGGTAAACGTAATTGACCATAAGGACTATCTACCGGTTTTGCATGTCACCTCAGTTGTGTCCGAGTGGGCATGGGTGTCGAGCGTGTGGCCGCTTGTGTTTTATTAACTGCTTCAACTGACTAATTAAAGAAATCCATTTGCCACGGAACTCAGTGAAAACTTCCTGCTGCATTTCACGTGGTAACGGAATACGTTTTATCAATGAAAGCTCATAGGGACATAGAAACGGAGACGAAGTCACCACAAACCGGCGAGGGCAACGCACATGCTCGAGCGGGGAAGCGGCAATTTATAATTAAACAGTTGAGCATTGGTGTTTGGTTTATGATTAAAAGTGAGTTATCTTTATTTGTGGATGGAATGACCTAGGACGATGACTTTAAAAATAGGTCGCTGTCGTCAGCTTAATATTATATAATTGGGTGAATGATTTGGCATGGCAATGAATTTTACGGTAATTGGCTGTAACTTGGTTTGACTTTGATTCTCAGACTTTTGATACAAACGGACCTGAAACAAACAAAAAAATGTAACAAATTGCAAGAAAAATGTGTCAAACAACAGATAATATATAGAAAATAGGCACGCAGATGTATTTAGTTCTAGGAGGAGGAAGTCCTTAGTATTGTGTACGATTTTTGGTCCTGTTTGCGTTTGCGTTTGTTTGGAAGAGAAGATTTAACGACGAACTCTATGGGCTTTGCAGCGACCTGCGCCTGGTCAAGCGTCTTCGGATACAACTCTTAAGATGGCTACGCCATGTAGAGCGTAAGGACACCACTGCTCCGGCCCGAAAAGTTTTCGAATCGAAGGCATTGGAACAACGCAACAGAGGACGGCCTAGACCTCAACCAACTTGGAGTGCAGAATTGGAGACAGCTGGCGAAAGATCGAGCTGGCTGGAGAGATATGTTGGTTGAGGGCCAGGTCCAACCCGGACTGTAGCGCCACAAAAAGAAAAATAAATATTTAATTTATGGACTTAGGACCACGGATCATGGATCCTTGGTAGTAAAACAACAACCTTAGACTTCACACTTCCTTAGGGAAGTTTGCGTCAGTCTTCCAAGCGATGGTGGAATCTGGAGCTGGAAGCCTCACACCTTTTAAGTAACTTCGAGTAGAATTTCCAAGTGGAAACCTTTGGGTTTCCTATGACCACAAAACATAATGAGAAAAACAGGTAGAAAGTATCTGCGTCTGTAGCAACAAGTTGTACTTAAAGCCTTACAAAACCCAAGAAAGAGCAGGACTGCAAGTCTTCTCTTAATTTGCCCGACAGACTAGATTCGTTAAGACTCTCGGAACACCACCAGATCGTAGGAAACGAAGTTGCCTATGAACTTCGCAAGGATACTCATAAGGCTCGAACCCACCTTGGGACGGCCCACGTTTTTGGTCAGGGCTTCCCTCGACAGTTGGGTCTTTGTTCGGCAGAACCAAAGATAGCATAACTCTTCAGGATGCAGACTGACCAAGCGCATGCTTCCAATCATCAGCAAAAAAATATAAAACATAGAGGTTTTTATACTTTTTTATTTGCAGTTGATTTGTTTTATTGGTAATGATGGCCGCCGTGGCGTCGTTGTTTAAATATCAGTCTTGAGCAAATCGTGCCAAAATGAAAAGATGAAATAGAGGCAAGATCTCCCGAGCCTTGCTTAGGCAGACGACATTGACATAATTGGACATCACGGCTAGGTATTAATGAGACGCTTGTATGCATCGAAACGGAAGTGACTTAAATTGATCTAACAGTAAATTAGAGCAAAGTAAAATACACGCTGTCATCACGAAAGGGTGCACAACTTCGGCGAGCGTCGTAATGGGCAACAGAAATTTGGACGTGATCATGGGCATTCTCTACCTCGTCTCTAGACTTTACAGTGGAACCAGTACCGAGATTAAAGGCAGGTTTACTTTTGCCAATCGCTGATTTTTCGACTCCAGCGGCAATGGAGTAATACATCTTTGTTTCGAAACGCAGACTTGACCTTATGCAACTCCTTAAATTGCTCCATGGCGTGGAGACGGTGACCTTCTGAAAAGAAGATATTCTCACTCGTTTTGAGAAGGAGGTTATGCGTGTAATATTTGGTTGATCATGGCATCGGGGGGCAGAAGTTTCAATCGGGGGCTGTACAATGCATTGCACAAAGCTAAGTGTGTTCAAATACAGCCCTTAGGGTTACCATGTAGATTAAATGCAAACCGCAGGGTCGACCCGTAGAGTCTTCCATTTCGAGCCATAGGGACAACGTTATAGAGGACGTCTTTGAAACCGCAGGGTCGACCCGTAGAGTCTTCCATTTCCAGTCATAGGGACAAGAGGACGTCTTTGAAACCGCAGGGTCGACCCGAAGAGTCTTCCATTTCGAGCCATAGGGACAACTTTATAGAGGACGTCTTTGAAACCGCAGGGTCGACCCGTAGAGTCTTCCATTTCGAGCCATAGGGACAACTTTATAGAGGACGTCTTTGAAACCGCAGGGTCGACCCGAAGAATCTTCCATTTCGAGCCATAGGGACAACGTTATAGAGGACGTCTTTGAAACCGCAGGGTGGACCCGAAGAGTCTTCCATTTCGAGCCATAGGGACAACGTTATAGAGGACGTCTTTGAAGCCGCAGGGTTGACCCGAAGAGTCTTCCATTTCGAGCCATAGGGACAACGTTATAGAGGACGTCTTTGAAACCGCAGGGTCGACCCGAAGAGTCTTCCATTTCCAGCCATAGGGACAACGTTATAGAGGTCGTCTTTGAAACCGCAGGGTCGACCCGAAGAGTCTTCCATTTCGAGCCATAGGGACAACGTTATAGAGGACGTCTTTGAAACCGCAGGGTCGACCCGAAGAGTCTTCCATTTCCAGCCATAGGGACAACGTTATAGAGGACGTCTTTGAAACCGCAGGGTCGACCCGTAGAGTCTTCCATTTCGAGCCATAGGGACAACGTTATAGAGGACGTCTTTGAAACCGCAGGGTCGACCCGAAGAGTCTTCCATTTCGAGCCATAGGGACAACGTTATAGAGGACGTCTTTGAAACCGCAGGGTGGACCCGAAGAGTCTTCCATTTCGAGCCATAGGGACAACGTTATAGAGGTCGTCTTTGAAACCGCAGGGTCGACCCGAAGAGTCTTCCATTTCGAGCCATAGGGACAACGTTATAGAAGACGTCTTTGAAACCGCAGGGTCGACCCGAAGAGTCTTCCATTTCGAGCCATAGGGACAACGTTATAGAGGACGTCTTTGAAAAGGAGGGTCGACCCGAAGAGTCTTCCATTTCGAGCCACAGAGACAACGTTATAGAGAACGTCTTTGAAAGGGCGCACATAAGTGGAGAAGGACCTCAACTAATTTGAGGTGCGCAACTGAAGGAAGGTGACAAATGATCGTGCTGGCTGGAGATTACTGTTGGTTAAGGCAAAACCCCACTCCGCATTGCAGCGTGAAATAAAGAAGATAAAAGGAAGTAGCGATTTTTATTTTCTTTTTTAAGATCAAGGCTTTTCTTATCCACCTTGAATATAAACACAAGTTTCTGAACCATTTTAGTTTTATTTCTGAAAACGATACCACTAAAAATGAACTTTAATAATAAGCTGCAAGAAATACAGGGTTAAAATAATTCTAAGGACACCTATTTCAAATGCGCGGTTGCCGTGGCGTAGTGAGTAGTGTGCGACGCTCACACGCCGAAAGTCTGTGTTCGATTTCCAGCTGAATACCTGGAATTTTTTACTGCACCACCTCTTTCGAGCCGCTGACAACACTCAAAGAGGATTAATTGTCTATGAAAAATATTTTTAAATATCGCCGTTATGAATCGGCAAAAAATTGTAGGTCTTTTATACTCGTGAGAAAACAGTAGCTCGAACAACACGAGTAGTTGATGAGCTGGTTCCCTGTGAACTGTCGCGCCATATAATTATTAATTATTATTATTTCAAAAGTATCAAGCAACGGATTACAAACTGTACACGGACGATATAACTGACAACTTTGACCTCATTTACATAAGTCATTTCATAACAATCAACTTGTGTGAGAATAGTTAATTAATCTTCCATAAATATCCACATTTCAATTATATTGGCGATGTTGTTCCATTAAATTGCATAAGAAGTGTGTATCTCTAAATAGATCGAGTGGGTAAAGAACTTTATATTCAGTATAAATCTCTTAATGTTCTTCTGGATCAATAAAACAAAGAATTTCGGTCAAGTGCCAAAAATACTGTGTACACATGTGGTTCAGTGTTGTAATAATCTTTGCCAATAAATATAAAAGTTGAGCGATGATAACAAGTGATGCTTTTCAGAGAAAACGAAATTGTACTCATTGACCAATCTTTTTGGGATTTCGAAAATATTTACAAGACGGTGCGAGCAGTACTATTTCTATACATACGAAATCTTTCGAAGAGACACTAAAAAATTTATGAGCGGGAACGTTATCTAGGATTAAAATTGATTTTTTATTCATTGGATTGCTTCTCTCAAGCTGTATGCTGTGGTAAAAAATCAAGATTCCCCTCTCTCCTGCAATGAGATTAAATTACGGCAATATTTATTTATTTTAAATAAAAGAAATATTTTATTCGGACGATTTTCTCCACGTCTTAATTTAATTATAATCGGTAACAATCCCTTGGAGCATATTAGGAACTTCGCGGTCAGAATACAATAAAAGTTTCAGTGCGAAATCGAATAATTTTGGCACAAATTTCGTGGTTTAGCCAATGCATCAATGCTTTCGTCTGTGCTTGGACTCAAAATGGGTGAAGTTGGTTTTTAATTAAAAACATTGATTCTGGTTCTTTCAATTTCTGAAGAAGTGACAAATCATGAGCAGGCAAACTAGTCGACCGGTATTTGCTAAGCATTCAACAAGAATGAGACGAGAAGGTTATACATACACAGCTTCAGCTAATGATTGACGAACTTGACGCTTATTTACTAATTGCTCCTGGATAAAGGCTTATTTGTCTTTTCGTCTACTGGTTTCTGCATTTCATGTGACCAAAATTGTATGCGTAAGGACAAAAGTGTCGACACAGTGCCACAAACTAAAACAAATTTAAAATTCGGTAGATTCACGCGGGTTTTGTTTATACCCAGTTTTTGGGCGATTAGGATATCGCTAGAGCTGTAGTTGACTAGTCTCCTTAAAGCTGTGGCCCTACGATTTTTAAAAAACAAGTAATGATGGTCATAATCTTTTTGTCGTATTCCACTTCAGATGATGCGACTGAATTTGACGAAGCACGTGACTTAGAATTCACGTCCGTAGCACTATTTATAGTGACAACGGAAGCACTGATGGAGAAAAGACCATCTGTGGCGGGATGGCGGCTAACAGACTCAGGTTTTGAGGGAACCTAACTGGTAGTGACAGCTTAACCAGAGGCTATATTCTGGTGCCACTGAAGGTCGGGAGCCCCTGGAACTTCGGTTCCAACTTGACCGAGCGGTAGGCCTCTTGTGGGAGTATTGTGGTGGCTGTGGTTTGTCACCTAATATCGCGGGAAGAGTCGAGAATTGTGTACTGTGCTGACTTATCTAGTATTGGTTAACCCATGGCGGTTAGAGGACTATCCGGCTCAGAGTGGAGTTGCATTCTCAACCGGGAGCTGCGACCCAGAGAGCGGAAAAGGTTTTATGTAGGCTTCGCATCAAACCAAGGTGGGGTGATTGCCCCTCAAGCTTGATCTGAGTTTGGTACTTGGGTAACTAAGGCGTTTAGTCTTGTGTTATCCTCGACTCCTGGGAAAATGGACCCGGGATATAAGGTTAGGGCAAGTGATTACGTCAAACCAAATCAAACATCTGTTCCTATTTACCGCGGGGCGGAGTTTCTGCACTGCTTTTACCGCAAGATAGAACAGTTATCCGGCGGTTACAAGCATCGGACAGAAGCCTGCCGGGACCAAAATGGACAACTGGTGGTAGAGTCGCAGTCGGTGCTGAGAATCTGGAAGGATCATTTCTGCGGACTCCTAAACGGCGATGACGAAACAAATCCCGCTGTTAGGCAGAATGTCCCACTCAATTTGGACGACGATGGACAAGAATTCCGACCCCCGACTTCGACGAGGTCAAGATAGCAATATCGAGACGGAAGTCGAACAAAGCTGCTGGAGCGGACGGACTATCCGCAGAGCTGTTCAAAGTGGTTAGGGATGAGCTAATTGGGTGCATGCACTAGCTCATCCGTAAGATATCGTCGGAGGAAAGCATGCCCGATGCGACAACTACCGAGGGATCAGTCTCCTTAACATCGCATATAAGATTTTCTCTGCCGTATTGTGTGAGCGCCTGAAACCGTTCGTCAACAACCTGATAGGTCCTTATCAGTGTGGTTTCGGGCCAGGGAAGTCCACAACAGACCAGATCTTCACATTACGGCAGATCCTGGAGAAGTCCTAAGAAGTACAAATCGACACCCACCATCTATTCGTCGATTTCAAGCCCGCAAATGATAGCGTGCATAGAGACGAGCTATACAGTGCCATGTCTAGTTTTGGCATCCCTACCAAACTCGTCAGATTGTGTAGGATTACGATGGAGAACTCTCGCTGCTCCGTCAAGGTCGGTAGCGAACTCACCGAGACCTTCGATGCCAAAAAAGGATTTAGACAAGGCGACGCGCTGTAATACGACTTCTTTAACATCATTCTTGAGGAACTTACACGTCAGATGGCTAGGACATGTAGAGCGAATGGGCAGCACTGCTCCGGCCCGAAGAGTTTTCGAATCCGAACCACAGGGACAGCGCACCAGAGAACGTCCTAGACTGAGATGGCGCACACAAGTGGAAAAGGACCTCAACCAACTTGGAGTGCGCAATTGGAGGCAGCTGGCAAGAGATCGTGCTAGCATGTTGGTTGAGGCCCAGGTCCACCCCGGACTGTAGCGCCATGCGAAGAAGAAGAAGAGGGAGTTTCTGCAGCTTCGACGCTATGTCCGAGAAGACGATGTTATGCGACCTTCCTTGACGACAGCATGAACTTCATTTTGTCCTCATTGACAGATGTCCTCATTAGCAAATGCCTCATTGGCAACTTGAGCCGTCAAGGCGATCACGTAAATCCCACATCTGTTGTGAGTGAATACTTCTGTCAGTATTCTGCAGGCAACAGCCTTTTTAAACTTCCAGGTCAAAACGTGCAATTAAACGTGCTTTTTTAAATTGAATATTTCAGTAGACAAAAAATTTTCACTCGGAGGCTGTTGTAGGAGTAAATGTACAAAGAAAAATAATAATAATAATAATTGTTTGGCGCGACAGTCCACAGGGGGCTTAGGGCCTACTGTTCATCTACTTCTCTTGTTGTGCGCGCTACTGTTCTCTGACGAGTAGAAGGGACCTACAGTTTTTTGCCGACTCCAAGTGGCGAAGTTTTTAGAAGCTTTTTGTTAGACAGTTATTACTTTTTGAGTGTTGTTAGCAGTTCGAAAGAGGTGGCGCCGTGAAAATTTCGAAAAATTTCTGTTGAGCTGAGAATCGAACCCAGACCCTTAGGCGTGTGAGCGCCACACTCTACCCACTACGACACGGCAGCCAAAAATGTGCAAAGAGCTCACTGAAAATTTGTGCAAGACAGCACACACATATAAGATTCTCGCGTAAAGCAGTCTGAGTCCAAGTTGAAAGTTAGAGAGTATTTGTTCGTATTGTGACTGTAACGACATATTAAAAGATGTTAGGGGTGAATAACCAAACAAAACAATCAAAGACTGCACTTAGTAATTCATGAAGCGCTTCGTTTATCACCCTGCCTTTCGTTGAGGAAACATCACTTTCGTTCTTAAAAGAATTGCAGGTTTTTGATCAAAAGTAGCAAAAGGTGGAGTTTGCAATTTTCTTATAGACACATGTATGTATATTGACAAACGTACTGATGCTACTGACGATGCTAAAAAGCAGGTTCCGGTTGCTTAACACGACGCGACAACAAAAAAAAAAAAAAATAATCATTAATTTTCAAAACATTAATTTTGATACAGAAGAGGTTCCCTTCCGTTTGTAAATTATATAAAGAGCAAAATACAATTATTTTAAATTCCTTAAATGTTTTGAAATAGAATACTTAAACAAACTTACCATAAATGCTTTCATTGTCATTGTCTCTAACCATTTTTCATTTTTTCAGGCCTGAAAAATAAAAACATGAAATTCTGTAATTGACGCACATATATATTTCAAACATTTACTAAAAAAACTCAAAAAAATTGTAGACAACTAATCTAATACACTAATGAAGAGTGTGGAGTGAATATTGCATGACATCCTAGATAATGGTATTCTGTACATCACGCCACAAGACCGTTTTTCAATTGGCCTTGAGAATTGCACACATTTGATGCAAAACACATGAAGGTATTAATTTAGAAGTAAAATAACATGGCATTCATGTCACGCATCACCTAAGCAACCACCACGTTTTTGTAGCAGTGTTTAAGCCAGAAACCATTAAGGTCTCTGGTTTAAGCTTTTTGGGTTAATTGTTAGATCAGGGTTGACTCCTGCGATCGACAACATCAAGTTGCATAAAAGTATTTATTTTCTAGAGACAGTCTTTCAAGTTCGCGATTTAGCAGTAAACTTTATGTCTGGTCCATTTAAACAAAAAACGCATGTACAATACGTGTTCTTATAAAGTGAAGGGGATGTATTTGAGATGATATTCGGCCAAAAGCTTTAAGTACACAAATGGGCAATTGTATTGAAACAACTGTAGTTTAAAGAAGAAAGTTATTGTTTAATACAAAAATTAAGATTAATTATTTTTAAGTTGTTTAAAACAATTCATTTGAATTTGTTGTAGTCATTGCAAACTACAACAAATAACACAACATTTCTTCAGTTTAATTAATGAAAATTGGCTATAATTTAGTAAACCGTTTTTTTTTTTCTCCTGGAAAAAGTATTGGCATATATTAAGTGCATTGTGCATTTTCATATTTCATATTTTCATCAACAGTAACTGCTTATAATTGAGTCTTGCTGGTATTAGCGTGTTTTTTAATACGTCTATATCCAATGTGTCCTGTAGATGTTCTATCGGGTTCAAGTCAGGACGGGCAGTGTCTTTAGAGTGTATGTAATGTTATATAGTTTTCATTCCTGCACTATATAAAAAGTGTGCTACGGGTTGTTATCTTCCAATCTATATCTGTCAATTCTTTTGCACTTTAAGACTTTCATTCAAAGTATTGTGAGCGTCAAAAGTGAGTAAACAAATATCTGATTACAGTATTACAGTATAAAGATGGGTCAAAACAACAACAAAACTTAAATTCCATTGATACACAAAAACAGCTTTATTCAGTGTGATCAATTTTCATTTTTTTAATGAAAATTATAACTACTTCATATATTACGAGTCAAAAGTGAGTAAACAGTATACATTTCTATCAATAAACAAAAAAAATATTAAAATTAAATTAATTTTATTACCTTGTTGGTCCTCATTTAAACTTTATCACTTCCTTGAGTCTACGTGGAATAGACATTACCAGTTTATTGGTAACAATAATAATAATTGTTGGCGCGACAGTCCACAGGGGAACCAGGGCCTAGCTTGCTCATCAACTACTCGTGTTGTGCGCGCTACTGTTCTCTCACGAGTAGAAGGGACCTACAGTTTTTTGCCGACTCCGAACGGCGAAGTTTGAGAAGCTTTCTTAGACAGTTATTACTCTTTGAGTGTTGTCAGTAGCTCGAAAGAGGTGGTGCCGTGAAATATTAGAAAAATTTGTGTTGAACTGGGAGTCGAACCTAGACCCTTCGGCGTGTGAGCGTCGTTTATTGGTAACATCGGGGGAAATTTTTGACCATTCTTCTGTTATAGCTTTCTTCAGGTCTTCCTTGTTGTCAATAGTACTCTGTCGAATTCTTCTATCCAAATGCTCCCATAAGTGTTCTATTGGGTTAAGGTCCGGTGATTGGGGGGAATAATCAAGCTGTTTTGGGTTCCTATAAAGCAACCTCTCCTTAACAAGACGTGAGGTATGCTTAGGATCATTGTCTTGCTGAAAGATCCAATTCCTAGCTAAACCTAATTTGTCTACGCTCGGTTGCAAGTTGGTCCTGAGAATATTTAGATAATCTTCCTTTCTCATTGTACTGTCAATGAAGATAAGATTACCGACCCCAGATGCTGCTACACACCTCCACACCATCACTGAACTTCCCCTATGTTTCACGACCGGCCTAATCTCTTCTTCTTCATTTTTTGCTCTCCACATTTTTTTTATTCATATGGCTCTCAAAAATTTCGAATTTGCTTTCATCACTAAATAAAATGTTTTTTCCAAAACGAAATGTCATTGTTTATATATCTTTTTGGCAAATTTTTAACGTTTTTGTTTATTAATTCTTAAAAGCATTGGCTTCTTTCTTGTAATCAGATATTTGTTTTGACGCTCACAGTATTTAAATAGACCATTTCGTCCATTAGTGGCCGCCGTGGCGTACTGGGTAGAGTGCGACGCTCACACACCGAAGAGTATGGGTTCGATTCCCGGCTGAACACCTCGAATTTTTCACGGCACCACCTCTTTCGAGCTGCTGATAACACTCAAAGAGTAATAACTGTCTAAGAAATCTTCTCAAATTTCGCCAGTCGGAGTCGGCGAAAACTGTAGGTCCCTTCTACTCGTAAGAGAACAGTAGCGCGCACAACACGAGTAGTTGATGAGCAAGCTAGGCCCTGGTCCCCCAGTGGACTGTCGCGCCAACAATTATTATTATTTCGTCCATTATGCCGTCAATAAATACCAACTTCCCTACTCCTGAAAATATTTGTTTGTTATATAAGTAATGTTCTGAAAACTACACGTGTGTATACCAGGAAAATCGCCGAAGGAAGTTAATTTGCAAGCACAGACTTGAAACGTTTCCTTTGATGAAATGTTTAGGAAAGTACCGTGAATCATTCTTTAATACCTTAACTGCCATGACCACAACTCTTAAATACTGGCTCCGTCTGTAATAATTGCTTGTTTCTCATTCCGGTGTGCCACAAACCGTAATGGAACAAGAGAGATTTAAGACACTACCGGTAGAAAACTTACACATTATGAATCCTGCAATTGATACCAAGGAAGAATGCACATGTTACAAAAACTGACTTTAATGTTGACACTCAGACAAAATCCTACGTAAAGAAATTAACATGCTTTGTCTTAAATATAATTTACTTTACGATAATATTACAAAGGCAGGATTTGTTTTCATACGTGGCCGCTATGGTGTACACGATAAATGCGCTAATGTGCGCGCCGAAAATTTAAAGTTCGATTCCAGGACTGAACTTTTTGGGTTTTTTTTTATGTTATCAGTTCTTTTGAGTTGCTCAGAAACAACACTCCCTGCGTTTCATCAATTTGTGAGGGAACAATAGTATGTAAAGCAGAAATAGCTGCTGAAGAAGGAAGGGGTAGATCCATTAAACCGCGCTGAACAACTATTTAAATACGGACAGATGTTTTCACGCTCAATCGTTGCAAATGGTATTCGCGAGTTTGACGAGCGCCCAGAAGTCACATGGTGCTCTGTTCAGTTAATATTTTTACTTTACCATGTCACCATCTACGAACATAATTTAAAAAAAAGCATATAAGGTGTGCTGGATATCTTAATTATTTTTTTATGTTCAAAATGGAGAAACAGATTTTCTTTAATTGCTTCCACAAAGCCACCTAATAATTGTTATTTGACGCGATTTTGAGGTTAGTGTTCAGCAAAGCGTTTCAGCATGTTTATTGCCACTCGTTAGTTTTATTTTAATTAATGGTAAGTACAGTCTAAAGACCAATGTCTCAAGCGGACCAACAATGTAACAATAGGTTGTTTGAATAATTTATGCACTTTTTTTTTTTTGCTGGAGGTTGGGATCAACTGCACTGAAGCGGTCAGACTCAAATACTGGTCCATTGTACTACCAGGCAGTAAGCTTCATTTAATGTAATTTCTTGGTTTTCCGAAGAAAAACCAAGATGCGCTTCTGTGATATAGAACTTAGATTTTCAGTTCCCACCGCATCAGCGCCAAATAGGTGCCACCTGATACGAGCGAAAGCAGGACACTGACAGAGAAAGTGCTCTGAAGTGTCTTCACCTTCTCCACAGGCGTCGCAGAGTGTGACATCACTAAGCCCAAGCCGACTCAGGTGCATAGCAAGGGTAAAGTGTCCTGTTAATACGCCAACAAGCCTTCTGCACTCGTTTCTGTCTAGAGATAGCAGAAAAGAAGCGGATTCTGGAGAGTCACGCCATCTCTGGTTGTGCTGTAGGGAGACCCAACAATCGACTCAGGCCCTGACCAGGGACGCGGGTAATCCCAAGGTGGGTTCGGGCCCTACGAATGCCTCTGCTGAACCTAGCCTAGCTAGTTCATCGGCAGTTTCGTTTCCCAGGATCCCGTGATGACCCGGGACCCAGATAAGTCTTAGCGAATTCAGCCTGCCGACCAAATTAAGGGAAGACTTGCATTCTTGAACTATCTTGGAAGTGGTTAAAGGGTTGATTAAGGCCTTGAGCACAGCTTGACTGTAGCTGCAGACGTAGATACTTCTTCCCTTCCACCTATTCTTAACAATGTAGTTGGTGGCCATTAGGATCGCGAAGGCTTCCGCTTGGAAGACCGACGCGAAATTACCTAAGGAGGCGTGAAGTCTAATGTTTTCGTTTTCCACGAAGGCCCCAGCTCCAGAACCCTCCGTTGTCTTGGAGCTGTCCGTGAAAATCCGACTACATTCCTTTCCCGGTTCAGTTTCTGCCCAGAGCCAGTGCAGAACACGTGGAAAGTCGTCTTTGTAAAAGCGTCGCAACTGTATAATTGGCGACCTCGCATCAGACGGCATGTTCATGACACTAAATTATTTAGTCTGTCATTTGTTGGGGAGTTTGCGTAAGAATCTATTAGAGAGGCAAAATCTCAAAAATGCACGGAAACGTAGTTTGACTAATTATGTCACTAACGAAATGCCAAATGAGAACAGGTGTATTCTGCGACCCTAAATATACAAGACAAAACAGATTAAAGCAAAGTCTGTTCCAGCACGCCAAAAAATGTGTTTTATGTCAAACCGAATAGTTCAAGATGGAAAAATGAAAATTGCTTAACTCTGACACACATCAAATGTTTTGACAGAAAACCAACAACTTGCCTAAAGAAATTTCTAGCAGAGTGGGGAAATATTTTATTCTCTCAAGAGAGCGCTCGTTTGACATAAAACCCATTTTTGGCGTACTTTATTAGAACAGACTTTCAGTGATCTCCGTTGATTTGTGTCGTTGTGTTATTTTTCGTGGATGAGAACACACCTGATGTCTGATATGTTAACCTCCAATCACTATTTTAAAAATTGTGTTCATAGCTACGCTATGAAAATAATACAAAAAGAAAATTGGAAAATATAAGAGGTAAATTGCTGATGTTTTATAAACATTGAAATATATCCTGTAGCCCATATAACATAAAACTGTGATTAAACATGTTGTCACCACTCAAAGCTGTTCAACGCACGTTATATAATGTACACCATGCTACAAGCTTTCAAATTGTGGCAACATATCTTATAAGTATTTTATTTTCCTGCTTAATAGTGTCTTTTCGTTATAGAGATAACGACTATATAAATTTACTTTTCCAAAAAAGTTTGAGATAACTGGAGAATGTGATTATATGAAGAACTACTTAACAGCTTCCGACAATGGGTAGCCTAACACCAGCAACAATAAAAACTTATCTAAGCCCTGTATCACAAGTTAAACAATACAGTATTTACTCTCTGCATCAAATTAAAGTTAAGACGGAACAAGATAAAAACGCAAAGTTAGTCTAGTTCGGGAAAGTTTTCTTCAATCTTTATAGTATTTCTAAAAATATTATATTTTCATGTTCTTACGTTTTCTCTCTATTTCGAAAAGATTTCCTGTTATGACTTAAATTAATAATAATTAATAAATTAAATAATTTTAAATACATTTTAAATAATTAAATAATTTTAAATGTAGTGCATATTCTCGTACCTTTAGTTGCATTCTCATCAGAAACTTGCATTGAAACCCAAACCTATATGATCTACCTTCATATTTGGAGAACATATTACTTCGAACCGTTTTCTATCGAAAATAAACGTAAAAAATACATCAATTGAAGTATTGCCGTCGGAAGCGACTGTTCTTTCCCATATTCTCTGGGAATTAATTAATATCATCTCTCAAAAGTTTGAAATTTCAGCGTTTTCCGTTTGTTTCAAAATAAAGTTTCAAGAAGTTTTTTTTACGCAATGCACGGTTCAAATAAATTAGTTACAGTCGATAATCTTTCCCATTAATTATATCGCTTGATGTTAACAGCTCACAGTACACTACACCCGTCTGGTCCCACCAGACGCAGAGCATCACCTTTTCAACGGGGATGTGCGTACTTGGCGTTGATGAGACCATAATAGAACATGTTCACAAGACTTTGCATAATATTTTAAATGCACTTTTCACTTTCGTTCCAGTAGAAAAGAAAGACCCTTCCTTTGACGTCTTATAAGAAGCAGTTCCAAAGTAAAAAATCGCCTTTCGACATCTCTCAGTATCACTCGTACGGCACTCAATTTCATTGCCTTTTAATAAATCAAAATTTCTTTTACTGAACAGTTTCTCATAACGAACATTTTGGGTATGCAAAGACGTTAAAATCACCACTTTGGAAGCGTCGAAACCAAAGTTTATCGGTCGAAGGGGTTCTATTCCGGTATGAAGTGAGCGCCAAGATACAAATGTCTCGATAGGGAACATTTGTTGTGAACGAGCCCTTATTTTTTCTTTGTTTGTTTGCTATGACATCTGTGAAAAATATTTAGTATACATCAAGTCATTGAACAGACAACATCATATTTTTTCATCGTGTTAAAAATGTCGAATTTTGTGCCGGAAAGTGATGATTTGCAGAAAGCATTAAATTTTTTGTTTTTATTTGAAGAAAAGTGCTACAGAGCAGCATCGAATACTTGTCGAGGCATATGGTGATCATGCTCTATCAGAAGAAGCAACATGCAAACGATGATTCCAACGGTTCAGAAATAATGATTTTAATGTGAAAAATGTGGAAGAAGACCAAAAAAGTTTTAAGACGACAAATTGCAAACGATATTGGATGGAGATGACACTTTGAGCCAAAAGCAAATGGCAGCAATGTTAAATGTTGCACAACAAACAATTTCTGACCGTTTAAAAGCTATGGGAAAGATCCAAAAGTGTGGAAAATTGAATGAAAGACAGATGGAAAACCGAAAAAACACTTGTGAAATTTTGCTTCAAAGACACGAAAGAAAATCGGTTTTGCATCGGATTGTTACTGGCGATGAAAAATATACTTATTTTAAGAATCCTTAACGGGCAAAGTCATGGGTTAATCTGGGACAACCATCAACATGGACTGGAAAACCAGATCGATTCGGCAAGAAGACAATGCTGTGTGTTTGGTGGGGACCAGATAGGTGTGCTGTACCACGAGCTCCTAAAACCTGGTGAAACCTTTAATACTGATCGCTACCGACAACAAATGATCAATTTGAACCACTTATTGATGCAAGGAACGACCAGAATGGGCCAGAAGACACGGCAAGGTAATTTTGCTCCATGACAATGCACCTGTACACAAAGCAAAACCGGTTCTGGATACAATCAAAACACTTGGCTGGGAGCAGCTATCCCACCCGCCATATTCACCAGACTTGGCTCCTTCCGACTACCATTTCATCGATGGGACACGCATTGGCTGAGCAGCACTTTGATTTCTACGAGGAGGTCGAAAATTGGGTGTCTGATTGGTGTGCTCTAAAAGCAAACAATTTTATTGGCGTGGTATTCACAAATTGCCAGAAAGGTGGTCAAAATGATTAGAAAACAATGGTCAATACTTTAAATAAAATATTTTTACTTTCCCATTAATAATTAGTATTTTATTTTCCAAAAAACCGGTATACCTGGTGAGCATTCAAATTGCTTCAGCTTCACTTTTCATCCAATTAAAAAAGAAAATCAAAACTTTCTGCATTTGCGGTAAGTGTACTAAAGACAAACCCGGACATTTCTGAAGAGGCAGAACACAATACTGTCTAAAACAGACGCTGATGTACGCTAGTTATTGCTCACAAATACCACACCTTTCCAATAAAGTTTTCAATCACTTCTAGGATCAGCCTCAACTTGCAGATTGCACAATTTTTCGACAACGGACCTTTCTTTGTACCCGCGATATAATTCGTGATCAACGTACTAAACAGAAGCGTTGCGTTACAGACGCCATCTTTAAACATACGATGTGTTTGAGGTGTTTTCTGCATGCACTCATCCTGCATTTTTGCTCACCTGTTCATAGATGGATTGGAGAGGAATATTTAAAGTGTTGAGATCTTCTGATTGAAGATTTTCGTTTTCTTGATTTAACAAATATTGTACCTAACAACAACTCCAACAACTCATTGCGACGCGAACAAAAAACACTAGTTTTTTGAGATTGTATAAGATGATTACCAATTCGATAAGAAATACTTCTGGCACTTAAAATAAAACATTTGGTGTGACGTAATGCTTAATTCTGTACTGAGCCAGAATAAATCAGTAAAGAATTTGTGCAGGTCATAAGATCCAATCAAGAGAAAGTTCAAAACGACAACATTTCCCGTTTTAGTTCTCCGAAGATTATTGAATTTATTATTAATTCACAAAAGCACTCATATCAACAATTTCCGTCTGCCAATCACTCGCTCTAGTGTCATGTAAGTGCTGTGTATGAGTATAGTCGCGCCAACGCCAAGCAAGCAATTGCATTGGCAGCATATTAATTATTGTAGATCATTGACGCATCTAAAATGATTGGGAAAATACGAAGGAATATCACGTGCTCGCATTGCAGGGAAAAACTGATGAGTTGCGTAAAATGTTGTAGTTGGTTAATCCAACATGTTGACCTTAAATTGTTCTTGAGCTAAGTGAAGTTAGACCAAAACTAACACCGGCCATGTAAGGAAACAAGGTGTGTTCATTTGTATTAAGCAAGTGTGACGTAACTTTCGCATTTAAAATGTTTAGACTGTAAAAAGTGTTTTAAAATTAAAAAAAAAAAAACTATAAGACACACCGTTTCCATTACATCATTCTGAGGCATAAGACAGAACTTTTGTTAATCTACAGCATTTTTATAAAGAAAGCAGTCTATTGATATGTTGCAACATCTGTTCACAAATTTAGGTACATTTTTATTTTTCTGAAAAAAATATTTATTTATTGATCAAATTCTGTTTTGTCCCCGAAGCAGTTCTGATATACACTTTCCCTCTCAACAATTCGGTTCGTAACTCCTCAATCGTCACTCGTTCAATCTTGGGAACATGAAAAAAATCGGAGGGAGACAAATCTGATGAATACGACGCTGAGGCGTAATTACGGTGATGTTTTTGACCGAAATATTACGAACGAGCAATGACGAGTGAAGTGGCTGCCGTGGCGTAGTGGGTGGAGTGCGATGCTCACATGCAGAAGGGTCTAGGTTCGATTCCCAACTCAACTCGAATTTTTCGAATATTTCACGGCACATCCTCTTTCGAGCTGCTGGCAACACTCAAAGAGTAATAGCTGTCTAAGAAAGCTTCTCAAATTTCGCTGTTCGGAGTCGGCAAAAAACTGTTGGTTCTTTTTACCCGTAAGAGAACAGTAACGCGCACGACAGGATTAGTTGATGAGCAAACTAGGCCCTGGTCCCCCTGTGGACTGTCGCGACAAACAATTTTCATAAATATTATAAATGACGAGTGAACAAGTGCATAATCGTGATGCAAAAGCAATGAATTCCAAAATGGGGCCCGTTTTCTTCATATTGCTTCTCGCAGGCGGCACATAACTTTATGATAGTGCTCCCTATTAACCGTACAACCATGTAGCAAGAACTTCTGACGCGCTCTACACCACGGTAATCGAGAAAAACAGTCAGCAAAACCTTCACATTTGGCCGTACTTGGTGTGATTTTCTTGACTCCTGGGTTCTTCTATTGGCGAAAGAACTTTGGTTTCAATGTCGTAACCATATACCCATAACTCGTCACCAGTTATGGGCCTTTGAAGGAAATTTGTATCGCCGTTGACGTTATTCAACCAATCCTGAGCGATACTCATGCGTCATTTTTTTTTTTTCAAAATTCAGCAATTTAAAATGAAAATCGAACGCCCCACGCTTCATGATTAAAATTTCCGAAAAACTGCATGACTTGAGCCAATCCATATACCGACATGTTCAGCAACTTCTCTAATAGTGATTTGACGATACCCCATAACAATTTTCTTCACTTACTTAACATTTTCATCCGTTGTTAATGTGCTGGGGCGTCCAGAGCGGGCGTCGTCATTCACATCTTGTCGACTTTTTTTAAAAGCTTTTTTGACTCACCGTATGCCCTGTTGCTATCTCATGAGAGATCGCAGGGATGGTGATGTTGAACACAACCCTCATTTTACCAGATATTCCACCAGAAGGAGTTTTGCAACAGATTAAAGATTGTGCCTGGTTGGGCTACCAATCCGAGGCGATCTTCTAATATTTTAAATCCAAATGACGAATTTGAGTCGACTGGAGTCAGCGAAGGAGACTACACAAATTCAAAACGAAAACCAAAACTATCATTTCTTATGTTGAATTAATACTTTTCTTATTGTAAAGTTCAGTTTATAATTAAACGTCAAAAAAGTCGATATCGCATTGCTTTTTGCCATAACAGCCCCTGTCAATATTTTAAGTGTTTTTGATCATTCAATTTCTTTTTTTTACACAAAATTTAGTGCGTACACTTTGATCATTTTTTTCGACAGCAGGGAATCGCCAAACATATAAAACACGTCGACTTTTTATATCTCTGAACAACAAAATAAAAATTCTATATAACTGAAACTGTAAACATTTGTTCGAGTAGAGCATATCAACATAAAAAATAAAAACAAATCGATGTTTGAATGTACGTAGCCCGCGAAATTAGACTTTCATTTCAGTTTTTGAACAAACCTCCGTAAATGTATTCACTTAAAAGACTGATTACTGCCTACTTAAGTGACCTACGATTGGACCCGACACAGCGTAATTTTCCAGAATTACACCTTTACTTCCTTTACATAATCATGAAACTAAACACGACAACAATATATAATATTCATCATTTTTTAAATTAGCACATCAGTCAGATCAGTTTGCGTTAAAGAATTGACTGCTTAATATCACCCCATTACAATTTAAAGACTGCATCGATTAAAGCTGCTAGTTATCTACGAACTTCTAACAACCGTAGCATCGATTACTTACTTTTCCGTTTCATATAGCAAATCCAATCTATTGGGTTACCTCAGCGATGATACAAAAGAGTTCTAAACCGCTCGCAAACGAGTCTGTCGGCGTTGCCTGAATCCCAGTGTCTTACTCGGAGCGAAACTTTTGTTACTGAGGTAGTTTCCCACTCGACCCAAATGGAAGTTTTCAGGTCTTCGCAAGGTTGTTACGCTTCTTTACACTACGAAGCACAGGTTGTTTGACAAATCAAAACAAAACAGATTTGTTAACTTTTAGAGTCTTTAAAATTATCGTAATAACGTATTTCCGCGATTTAAAAATATACCTTTTACTTATAACCCTTACAAACGCAACACGTAAAATACCCGTCAACACGCAATAACCTAAACCCGTTATCAACAAGTGAAAAAAAAACGTCTGCGGACTTTCCAAACCACAATGTCACTTAGTTTATTACAGAAGTGGTCATCCCCCATAAACATTCCCCATTGTCTTTTACACCAACAAAACGCAAGTTACACAGTATACAAATTAGGGAATACCGACGCACAAGTGGCCTTGTCTACTAGGCACGTTTCATGTTCAATTATAACAAAGTGCACGAATCCTCAAACCTCACGCCCAGACATAACCTTGAATTGTTCCTCATTACAGGGGGGAATTAATACAGAATGAAGGTCGTGTGTGGTTTGTCCACAGACATCACACTCTTTCACATCAGAATTAATGTCGCTTTAGCCTCAACTCATATTCGGGCACCATTTATCCGAAATGAAATTATTACCCATAATTGCCTTTTGTCGACTGTGTTTCCTTAATCCATATCGAAATGGTATTCAATGACCCAAACAGGGGTTGCAGGGGTAAGATGCTCTACGTCTGCATCTTCTTTGTTCCTGTTTAAAAGTTCTTTGTCTATTCGCACAAAGTAAATTAGAAGAAAAACATTTTCGGGGGATGACTGACTATCCATTGCATTAAATAAAAAATGCATCAACCCCCACTTGAGCAGACAAAGGTAAAGGACCAACGGAAAGTTTTGATGGCAATGGCGCCTTGGGTTCTTTTGGCTCGGGAACTCTCTGAAACTGAACAATAAACCGATTTCATTTGCAATGAATTGAAATAAAAACGCACAACGAGGGTAGTGACCTCTGTGAAAAATAAGTTGATTGAAAACAGACGACGCGTCGATCGTCTGCAGTCATAACTTTTAGACTGCGTAACTGTATCATGACACAATCGGGATGTGGTACTGTCATTAACGTGTCATAGATGATAAAAACATGTTTGCACGCCTGTGACGGTCGGGAACAGTTGAAAACTGTTTCATAAGTTTACCTAAGCATTTGCATTTATTGTGTAGAAGAAACTTAAGTTTTATGACAACCTGTGTCAAATATTTGCTATATAAAGAGAAACAGATGTCACAATGGTTACATAGAAAAGTGCAAAAGAGAATAGGCGAAGGTAATAGGTCTGTTCCAATTGATCTGAACTGCTACGAATGCCTACGAAATTCGCAGAAAAACAGACAAATGCGTTTCATTTGCTGATTTTTTCGTAGACGAGAGAGCTCATGAGAGACCAAAATATTTCCCTCCCTACGAATTTCTGCCGATGAAAATTCTGTGGGCAGCAGATAACTGTCAAAGTAATCATAAAGAAAACCCTGACATATCATATATCTGATAGACGTTTAAAATTAATTCTGCGAATTTCTACGCAAAGTCATTACACAAGTTTCGGCGCAGTTACTCTCTCCAAGGGAGATTCTTACCCACAATACTCAACTGCGAATTTCTGTACACAAATGAGTTGGAAAAGATCTAGTGATTCTATACAACTAAGAATTTTTTTCGCTATTCGATGTCGCTAACCTCACTTTTAAAACAGTAGCTTTTTTTTTAAGCTGGAATAAGAAGATTTAGTTAAGTGTGTTTGTCAATGAAAAATATTTTCTTGTATGCGAAGTTCAAAAAGCCCCGCAGTAGACTTAAACAAAACACTTTGTAACGAATAGGACGGATCATTGCGAAGAAAATGCTGAAGTTCCTGGATAAAAACCATTTTGCAGGCAATTGGTAGAATACCTTGGAGCATTTCAATAATAAAATAAAAGATTCGATATTTTGCGAGAGGCAGAATAAATATTTTTTTTACACTTTCCTCTGCAAAATATCGCAAATATTTTAAACTGTCGTTTTGCAAAAAAAAAATTGCCAAAGGGAACGAATTAATTCAAAATTTTATTGGGTGTCCAATTTGGTCTGCTCTTAATCAATTATTTCAATGAAAAAACATTAACAAATTCATCACTCAAGGTATTGTCCCCGAAAGTATCTTCTTTTTACAGTTTCTCTTGTAACTTTCGTGTAACATTCTTAAAAATGAGTCCTCTCTAACATAGACCCAATTATTGAGCCCTACAAACTCCCTTTCTTTGATATCCTTCAAAAAGCAGTTTTGAAGAAATCGATGGAAAGATGGTAAATATCGATTTGAAACTCGCTGGTCTTCTCCAGGATCTACCTTAGTGTGAAGATTTGGCCTACATTCGATTTGCCGGGCCAGAAGCCACAATTTTACGTGCCGATTAGTGCGGTGCATTACGGCTTTAAACGTTCACACACATAAATTATACTTTGCATTATCTTGCCCGCACCCCTAATAGGCTTAGTACTTTCCAATTTACGATCTACAAACGTTCACAAGAATCAAATATTTGAATAAGTTGTCGAAACAAAGATTTGTAAGGTCCAATTGAATTCAAAAAAAATTGACGACTGGTGTCATTACTCTATGTCTGATGATATTTTTCAGCTGTACTTTTTACCGTAATGATGCCTTAAAGAACTTTAAATGGTTTGAAAAAAAATACATGTTTCATACTGCTCTAAATAAATAAACAAAAAACGACCTCAAATGTTAACCACCCTCTAGATGAGTTCATACATTTTACATCTTTTACAAATTTGAATAACTTTCTCCTAAAATGCCTACCCAACACTAATACTTCTCAGAATTGAAGTCTTCTCGCTCCATTCGTTTTCATTCCAGACACTTAATTGAGGACACTGCCTCTCCATACAAGATCTATCGCATACGAATACCCGAGATCATTAAACTTTCCATTTCAACTACTTGCAGCAGCACTACACAAGCAATTGTAATATTTACAGAGGCAATACCAACGAGCGAACGAACACCTGTAATGTGAAGAAGCGAATCGCTCCCATCTAGGCGAAGGTGTTCCAGTTCCATATCGGTTACTTTGCGATACCGAAAAGGAATTGTTACAACGCAAACCTTGGCGCACAATTTTTTGCTCACTTTTATTTTGTGGTTAGGTAAGTGGACGATTAAGTTCTCAAATGCTTGTAATTAAAACAGCGAGGTTATCGTCTTTTGTCTTATGCAGCATTGTTTAGGGAATGAATTGGCAATGATTGGATCTGTAGTACTCGTTCATTGTTCACTCTTTACACAATGATAAAATTGCAGATAAGATAGAATCATCGTCTTTATTTACATCCCGTTGAACAAACAGGAAAAGATCTCTTCCGACAACGACGTCTATTCTGTGCCACATGCGGTTGTCTTGCGGTAGACACGTTTTGTGTTATCACATGGATACTTTTACATTGACGTAAAAACCAAACGCAGATAAACATACGCGGGGTGAATCATTTCAATGACCACAATTTCGATATTTACAAAACACCAGCATTCAGAATGAACATACGTTTTTGCTGATGACTCAAAACGGGATCTGCGAACTTAGCGATTCCATTGACGATGCCAGTTGCTTTAAGAACGTCAAAAAATTCGCTGAATTATTCAAATCAGTGGAACTTATCTGAAAAGAACGGGCAGAAAGAGAGAGAAAGGAATAGGGAAGTGCATGCAAAATTTGGCAGTGTCATGATGCACACATCTTCCGCTTTCAAATTAAAAGGTTATCGATCTTAAAATATTATTGTCATGCATATTTGTTTCTGAATTCAGTATTCAGTGGTTGCATTTAATAAATGACATTGTGCATTGTGCATTTCATTTATGCACTTGAATTTAAATCCAATATTTTAAAAGGAAAAGCATATAGAAAACCATATAAAACAGCTGAACAATTCGTTCTGGATTTATTTTCTTCAAAGAGCACCTAATTTTCTCAGTATTTACCAGAAATATTGCTAAGCCAGAAACAAAATCATTTATAAAGAAACCAAGTAAAAGCAATTATTTAGAAAACATCAGGAGTATATTTTAAAGTTAAAAACAAAGTAAAGGCAATTATTTAGAAAATATCAGGAGTACATTTTAAAGTTGAAAACAAAAACCGTCAAGATAAAAAATACGTCATTAAATTGATGAAATTGCAATATGTTCAAAAATGGTATTAAATCAACTCAGACAGAGTTAGGAAGCAGTTAGTCTTTTTAGTCCCTTCACATCATGTATGGTTTGTTTTTATAAACTTGACTAGTTTGACTTGTTTGACTAGGTTAAATAATTTAGAAGACTTGTTGGTAATCCGCTTGAAAAATAATCGAAATGCAATTAAGTTTGAAGTTATTCAGTCTCACCCCGATTTACTCAGTAAAACTAGAAGAGCTGAAAAAAAAACTTAAGAACTAGCGACAAAAGATCAAAACGTAAATGTAGAAAAAAAAAAGTCAATAAAAGAGTTCTTGCACCACACACTGTGCCATCATGACATAAGTAGTGCTATCTCGTTCTGGTACAGAAAAGTGCAAGCCAACTGATCGGATGAACGACCCGAAGTCTCCAAAGTCAAATGCATTTTTGATATAAATTCGTTGACCTTCTCTGGTAGCAGCGATTTTGAATGAAGACAGTTGCAATATTAACAGTTGAATTTTATTTTAAATTATCCTTGACTTCATACGCTAGGTTTGGAAAAGAAGATACAACACATAAAACACTCGATAGCAAGAACAAGAAGATGTATCAATTAACTCAAGGAGGAGGAGGTTGGTTAAAAGATAAGTAGTCATTGAATTTCTTTGCTCTTAAACGAGTGTGTTTGCAAATGATTCTGCAGTCAGAAATGGTGAAATGTAACATATTTTTAATTAGTTTGAGTGATTTGGAAGAAAAACATTTCATTGTTTATACTCAACAAATACAAACGACATTAAGTTTTAACGTGCTAGCCCTCCACATTTCGGTTGGTGAAACTTTAAATTTCACGAAACTTAGTGAAGTTTTTATTTGACTATAATATGGCTGGGAAATTTATCGTTCGCGTAAAAATTTACCGATGAACACACTACTTCTGCGCCTAAAATAATAATCACTTTATCTTTAATTTGTAGAAATACTGTTGTTGTTGAACCCCCTTAGCGACTTTTGAAAAGGAAAAGAAGCTATGTTGTGCCGACTTTTTGCTTAAAAAAATATATATTCTAATATATTCTAATAAACCATTATATTGAATTATTCCTCATGCAAAAAAGTTTTTTTTTTTGTTGAGGCTAAAAGTGTTCCAAAGACTCGGTTCCGAAACGGTCGTTCTCTGTATTATAAAAAAAAAAGGCAAAACTGTAAATATAGAAAAACATTGAATTCCAACTGCAGTTATTTTTGCAACGATGCCGGTGAGGCAGTCACTTCTACTTACACAGAGACGAAAATGTGAATATTTTTACTGATTTCCCTATTAAAAAAAACACTAGAGAAATTTTATCAAGCTAACAGTTTTTACAGTTTATCCGAAAAACAATTTGCCAGGAAAGCAACTAAACTGATTTCAAGCTCGTGCTTAGATTATTTTGAGTACAACTGTATGTTCACATCATACCCCTAGTATGAAGCCAGATCATACCTCATTCCTGTGGCGTGATTAATAATAATAATAATTGTTGGCGCTACAGTCCAAAGGAAGACCAGGGCCTAGCTTGTTCATCAACTACTCATGCTGTGCACGCTACTGTTCTCTCACGAGTAGAACGGACCTACAGTTTTTTGCCCATTCCGAACGGCGAAATTTGAGAAGCTTTCTTAGACAGTTATTACTCTTTGAGTGTTGTCAGCAGCTCGAAAGAGGTGGTGCCGTAAAAAATTCGAAAAATTGGTCTTGAGCTGGGAGTCGAACCTAGACCCTTCGGCGTGTGAGCGTCGCACTCTACCCACTACTCCACGGCGACCACGTGTGGTGTGATTAGGAATTAAAAAAAATTAAAATTCATGATACCAAACCGTAAAATTATCAATTCTTTACTTCTGCCGTATGATTTATTTTCTGTTTTCAGAAGTTCGAATACATAGACGTTGATCGCTATTATATAAACTAAATTATCGAACACAATTTTTATTAAACAGAATTTTGTAAGAACTAATTGGTGTAGAAGCAGAATGGCGTTTCTAATTAAGTCACCTTCAATGAAAATGTGATAAAGATTTGTTTCGGAAATTCTAAATGACAACCTGTTCTCTGCAACTCGATACTTCATGGGCGGAAGGAGCAATTCAATTTCAACCTAAAACAATTTTTATCGATCAACAACTTTTTAATAATCGATTTGGCTAACAGCGCTGGTATATAAGTGAAACTTCGGCTGTTGTACGATCCCTAACGTTTGAGAACCCCAGTTTGATACTTCCATCTTAAACAAAGTGAACGCCGCTACTGGTGATTGCAGCAACGTCAAGTGTCCAAATGTCGTCAGCGAAATTAATTGAACTTAGTTTGAGTTAGGGTAAGGTATTTATGATGACAAATGGGGACAAAAACATCAGCACCCAAATCAAATGCGGAATCATTCTTGCCAATTGATATTTCTTTGGGCTTGATCTTCCCTGCCCTTCTTTATAGCGCGAAAATCTGGACGTTACTAAAAACGGATGTGGGAGCGCTCAATCTTTTCGAAAGAAAAGCTTTGCGTGTGATTCTTAGTCCTAGAAGAGAAGATTCAATGACGGACTCTACGGGCTGTACAGCGGTATGCCACTGGCCAAACGTCTTGGCCACCACTGCTTCAGCCCAAAAAATCTTGGGATCTTAGCCATCGGGACAACTCAATAGAGGACTGACTAGGTGGCGCACACAAGCGAAGAAAGATCTCAACTAACTTGAAGTACCTCATTGGAAGCATAACAGACGTGTTGGTTAAGACCCAGTTTCACCCTGGACTGTAGCGCCAAAGAAGAAGAAGTAATTTATGATAGTAGGAAATTAATTCTAAAAATGTGTCCACGGTTTCGTAGAGTGTAACGTGCGACACTCGCTTGTCAAAGGTCCCAGGTTTGACTATCTGTCTAAACAAGTCTCATTTTCCACAAGTCCACTTCTTTCAAGCTGCGAACAACGCTCAAAGGATAATTACTGTTTATAAAAAAGCTTCTCAAACTTAGCCGTTCGAAGTCGGAGAAAACTGTATGTCCCTTCTACTCCTGAGAGAACAGAAGAACGCACGACACGATTAGTTGATGTGGAAGCTTTGTCGTAGTCCCCTTGTGGACTGTTTGACTCCATTTAATGGAACAACACAAGTAACAGATCACTCAATAAGTCACTGCACATATAAGGGGCGCTACTAACAAAAAGTCTATAGTCGACTGTAAGACATGTGTTTATTGTTGAAGAAGCTTTGTCTCTTGTAGGCTGTAGTAAAAATATTGGTTTCCAAAACGATGGTGTCTTCATGAACAGCTAACAAGGGGTATATTCGGCAAATTGGACCTAGACACAATGACGATGATTTTTCTAAAAGATAATTGTTTAAAGATAAATAGGTGAGCGAATTATTAAACCTTCCGTATTTGGAGTGATGATAATCCTCAAGTGTATTTTGTCATACCGTAATATTCATAAAAAGTGACTGTTACGTACAGCTACAAGACACGATATTTATTGTAGGACATCTGTTGGGTATCAGTAATAAAATGCAAAGAACAAGATAAGCAAAAATGCATTTTAAGACAAGCAAATTCCCGTTATACGAAATGAAATCGAAATTTTGGTGTGCAAAATAATAGCACCATGTCATTCTAAAAAGTGTTTTCAAAGTGTTTGGTGGTGTTTATTTTTTTTTTGTGAGTCAAAAGATTTAAGTAAAAAGATTTAAGTATTTTGAAACTAGTATTTTTAAAATACAACGTTTCAAACAAATAAAATGGGTCGCGGTGTGCATTGTACTCCTAAGAAACGTGAACTTATAAAAAAATTAATTTCTGACGGAGAAACGTACAAATTTATTCGGGAAATCGTTGGTTGTTCGAATAAAATAAAAGAGGAACTAAATCTGCCCGTATCAACATCAACCATAAGAAGGAAGTTGATAGAGAAGGAACTACCTGCCAGAAGTCCCAGAAAAGTACCCTTACTGACTAAGGTCCATCTTTAAAAAAGAAAACAATTTGCGCAAGAACATTTGAACTGGGAAGTAACCAAATGGCGTAATATATTATGGACGGATGAGTCTTAAATTGTTTTATTTGGAACTCCTGAGACCAGGACATTTGTTCGCACGCAAAAAAACCAAGAGTTTAAACCGGAGTGTACTTTAAAAACCATTAAGCACGGCGGCGCGAAAATTAACATATGGGGATGCTTCTCCTACAACGGTACTGGTCCTATATTTTGGCATAATGAGGGAAACCATGTCGCCCTACGCCGAGTGGAATATGCCTCTCAGATGGGTCCTGCAGCAAGTCAATCACCCGAAACATACGAGCAAGGAATTTTTTGCGAGGAATGGGGTTCAAGTTACGGAATGGCCGCCGCAATCTCCAGACCTAAACCCCATTGAAAATCTTTGGACAGATGTTAAGAAAGCTGTTTTTAAAGCGAAACCAAAAAATACACTACAGCTATGGGAAGCTGTGCAGGCTGCGTTGAGGGATATTCCAATTCGGCGATGTCAGGCACTAATCGACTCTGTCACGACGTTGTGACGCTGTGCTCAAAAATAAGGGTTATAAGACGAAGTACTGGAACAGTAGTATAAATAAAAACCGTACTATTCCACTAAATTTTGCATTTTATTTACGACGTTTTACTTGTGCTGCTATTATTTTGTACACCAAAATTTCGGTTTCATTTCGTATAACGGGAATTTTCTTGTCTTAAAATGCATCTTCGCTTATCTTGTTTTTTGCATTTTATTACTGATACCCAACAGATGTCCTACAATTAATATCGTGTCTTTACATGAACATGGAGAAAAGTAATTAGCATCCAAAGTGCAGACCTCAACGTGGTGCTATTTTTTTGCGCAGAGCTGTATGTCTTATAGGTTAGTAGAATAATTTGTCTGTTTACTTTTGAAAACGATGCTAGCCAGAACGGTATAGTTAATTGTAACAGCTATAAAGCCATAACACCGACTTCAACTCCTTCACAATTGAACAACCGTGATGTATAGGAGTTTTGGTTTTAGCAAATTAGTGCCACAATTTGTTAAATTATTGAAGGAAGCATTTGATGACCGTGGCAGTCTTACATTACAGACATTGGCCTCAAATAACGCAATGACCATTTCAGTGTTGGTCTGTAACGGAGAGAAATGAGCGCTATTTGTGGAAGAGTTTTTTTTTATATTTCTGTTATATCGGAAGACTATACCCCTCAACCGATTACGCCGTACAAAAAAAAACGAACAAATTAAAAAACGATTAAATCTTAAACTGATCACTTCTTCTCATAAAAGAAATTGTGTGTAAATTACAGAGCAAAAAAAATAGGATGCAGTTAAGCGTACTTTAAAGTAGTTCAACGCAATCCCGCACAATTTTTAAACCATCTACAACTTCAAATGAGTTAATTTCTTTTGAATACAGGTACATATATGCAACAGGGACATGTTCTACAGAGAACCCCTAGGCACAATCGTACAAACAACAGCATTTCAGTTGTGCCGGAGCATAATAGGTTTATTCCCCCTAAAACGCAGCACACAAACGAATTTCCATTACAAAGACTTCAGCGGGAAACTGAAATGTCTTGAATTTCACAATATCATCTGTGGCTTGGCAGAATGCATCACGAATTGTATCGATTGAGTGAGGGCACACAAAGCGTACAAAGCATCCAAACCAAGCGCTCAAGGATCAGTTCCTATTCAGAGAAACAAAGATACTCCCCCAACACAATAAAATGAGCTCTACAACATTTATACACAATTCATTGAGCAATTTCCACACGCTCTTGGCCCCGATTCAGTTAAAAAGAAACGGGAAATTTTTGAAAAATCAAAGCAATTAGTCACTTGCTGGGCAGCATAATTGCCAAAAAGCACACACACCCCACCCAAAAAAAAAAAACACACACACACCGAATGAATTGATCGACTTAACATGCAGTCCAAAGATTTGCTCTCAGTCAAGGAAACAACACTTCAAGCAAATTACACTCGCTGACTACTTGCTTATTGTTATTTTGAAATTGAAAGAATTGCACAAGAAAGCACACTTACTGTCCGCTCGTGAATGTGAATCAATTTAATCGCGGAACTGCTCTGTACAAAGTTCACGGGGTACTTCTGCACGATGTAAGCACCTGCGAGTAACTGCACTGTTGTCTGGGACTGTCACTGAGACTGGGACTCTGTTCTTTGTTTACAACCACCTTACGAATCATATGGCACTGCGACTCTGCGTCAGCTGTACACACTCAATGTACTTATCACAATGGAGCTCCCGACAAAACAAAGCCCTCACTTGGGCATACGTATCCTGTTGAGCCCGAAATCCGAAGAGAAACCGAGGGAAATGCAACAACACCCGCACCGCGTCGCGCTTCACCGTCTTTAACACCCGACACCTTCGGATAAAAATCTGTGTCCCGTCTCGAATGTGATTTTCTTCTTTCTCTTTCTCCTCGGCAATTGCGTGTCACTATCGACGTCGGATCCGACTCTGCAGATCCACTTGAACGAGTTTCTCTTGTTTCGCTTTTCCAGAACCAGCGCTCAGCTACGACGCGTTTCACTTAGAAACCGACAAAAACCTGTATCGGCGGGAGCAACGCGTACAATGCCGTCCGAACCGAGTGTAGTGGTCGCCAAGACTGAGCTGTGTGAGTGTGAAGCACCAAGAAAACGGTCCGCGAAACCAGGCACAGCAGAGAATCGTGAATCAAACCACGGTCGAGTGCGAAGAGACTGCGTTTCGGAAACCTCTCTAAGCGGCCTGCTGACTGGCACTAAGAACCCACAACTCCTATTGTGATACCGAAAGATACACAGTTCGCCTTGTTTGCTCTTTGTTATCGGAAATTAATTTTTATTCAGTTGTTGTTGCGACGTGTATCTCGTGCAGCGACCGACGACAGGGGAGGCGAACAAGTTGGAGTACAGCGCACGACGGGGAATGTACTTGGTTACAGTGCACGCGGAGTGACAAAACACTGAAGCATAACAAAACTGTAAACAAAAGGCCAAGTCCAACGTCGACAAATCACGGGAGCGGGATAATTTTCGGCTTGGTTTTGTGCGTACAACTTGCGTGGGCCCGAGTGTTTATAATTTCATTCGGATTCGAGAGGAATTCTATTTTCTCCATTTCATCACACACAATCGGCGTTGTTATGTAAAACCCAAAAACAAATGAAAAAGAAAACACAGGAGCCACCACACCACAACGAATGTCACGAAGAAACCTCACGGCAAGCAAATGACACATCGCTGCGCGGCAAGCGGACGGACGGACCACCGCCGCATCCGAGAACAGATTAGTCTGGCGGGGTATCATTCCGTCTTGTGAGGCGAGTGGGCTTTTCATCTTCCCTCTCACATCGAAAGCTTGTGCCGTGCATCAGTAGTCTAATGGTGGCTGCTAATGTGGGTGAATCGTGAGTTTATTGATGTTTACATCCATAAAGCATACACACACCTGGGGGGTGAATTCGGTGTGCTGTTGAAGTACAGGGTGGTGCGGCAATTGAAAGAGGACGCATATCTCTCCAATGGGGGCGGCTGATTGCTATCACCTGACAAACACTTCTATAATTATCTGGGCTCCTCTCCTGCCGCGATGCTTGATGATATGGTCACTCAACATGTCATCGCTCTTGTTTCTGCTAGTTGTCTGGGGCGATGTTGTTTTTTTCCCTAACGAGTCCCTTGGCCTTTGCAGCATAATAATTTAAGAGCGTGTAAAATTGTCATTCTACTTTTGTGTGGATGCAAATGTGATTAATTTGTGTTTTAATTAGTTGTGACATTAAGTAGTATTTTTTGTAAAATTTAGAGGTATATAAGATAAGGCGGACTTCAAGTGTATATCTCTTCAGTTTCTGCGAACCTAACCTGAATACGAATCAACGTGGAGTTTAAAAGAAGGCTTTAAACAACAATAAATAATAAATAATAATATAATATAAAATATAATAATAATAATACATTTTTATATTTGTTGGTTTGAAAAAATCAGCAACAAAATTTGTTTAAAATAAAGTCGCGGGAGTACTAAACAAACTACCTAGACTAAAGTGGCGCACACAAGTGGAGAAGGACCTCAACCAACTTGGAGTGCGCAACGGGAGACAGCTGGCAAAAGATCGTGCTGGCTGGCGAGACATGTCCACCCCGGACTGTAGCGTCACAAGAAGAAGAAGTACTAAACAAACTACTCCACTAGCTTCACATTTTATTTTAAATTAATTCTTTTTCATTTTTCTTTAATTTTATAGTTTCTTTTTTTTTTTTTTTTTGTATTTTGAGATTTATTTATGTCTGCGCATTTTTGTAAATCTTTTATAAATTTCAATTTCGTGCGTGAAGAGAGAGGCAACCACGAGATCGAGAGCAGCATTAAAAAGGACAAAAAAAAAAAACAAAACTATCAGGCAGCCGTCGTGTAGACATGCAACAGAAATAGATCGTGCTTGATCCTTGTGATTATATATTTTCTTCTAGGAGTAAAAATCGTATAAGGTACAATTAGGAAGAAAATCTGCCACGTAAAATTTCAGACGTTTTTAAGCCTGGCTTGGATATTCATCAGATCTCTAACTGCAGAATGTTGGTCATTTGACGCCGCACTAAGCATACGAGCAAATGGATACCCACGTTAAGTTTGTCAGCATGATTATCTTGTCGTGGTCTTGTTCTTTTAGATGACACAGCAGGGACTTAAACCACTTGCTTTTGTTGTCTCTGGCTACACTGGAACCCAGCTAAGTAAGGTGTTTTTAGACATGAGCTCATTAGCCACGGTTCAAAATCGGCATTTCCTCACTTTCTGTTTCATAAATTGCCTTCACCGCCACTTGACTTCTATTTAGAATCCTAACGTTCCCCGGAAGGGAGTAATTTTTGCCACTGCTTTTTTGACTGCGGGAAACACTTTGAAAATTTTGAGTTTACTACTTTCAAGCCTTATTTTTCTCTGTGGGCTTGGGCTAAAATCGGGGGTGGACCCACTCCTCGGCCAAGATGCCGGTCAGCTCAATCTCTGAAAAAAGCAGTATCTGGCAAAGACGGTATTTGTTTAAGGCGTTTTCTGGTCAAGGCGCTGTTGCACCAATTACTCAGAATAGAAAACTCTTTGTGAGCTCAAGCATTGTGCATAACTTGGCTATTATAAACGCTTTCCATGGAAATATTTTACCATGTATACTCAGACAAAGTCTTCCTCATCCTTCTTTATCCTTTAACTTTCTGTGCCATAGTGTAGGTCTGAGATGTATAAGTTGCTGTATAAAATCGACTTGTAAAAAGCAATAACATATAAGACTTGATTTCCTTCTTGTTGTAGTTTTAACTGCATTCAGAGAGAAACCAATTGAAAGTTCAAATCTTATTTTTTCAAGAAGTACAAGACTTGCACTTTACTAATGCTCATTTTTCGGTTTTTGTTTTATAAAGATATTGCTCCCTTTTTATTGTTTCGAAATTGTTTCCCCCCGTCCATCCATTAGTCCTTCTAGTTCTTTTGTCTGACTTTTCACACATTCTTCTAACAAGATGTTTATGAAAATCTGAAAAATTTGGGCAGAGATCAAGAGATCTTCGAAGTGTAATTGAAGCTTGATTAACAACTTTATCTTTTGAAGCAGCATCAGAAAGCTTGACGATGTCAAGGATGTTTTACAGGCAGTTCCTGCACCTACATATGTTTCTCAAAATCTGAGAAAAATCTTAATTTGTGTTCCACACAGGTTTCAATACGAATATTATAGTTTCTGGTATTTCTTCTACATTCTACCCGTAAATAGCTAAGAATGGAAAACTACGACGTATATATTTCAAAACTCTGAAAATGTTGTTTTCAGCGTACATTTTGTAAACATAAAATTTGTAAACATCGCAGAAATTATGAATATTTTTATTTAATGTTTAATCCCTAAAGGAAGTTCAGAATCACACGGAAACAGAAAGAGGCAAGATTGTCCTGGATGCATGGGTTGTGCTTGTCATTATGCTTGGATATGGCGTTATTGCCTATGCTACGTATATGCTACATGCGTATATGCTATACTACGTATATGAGGATATATGAAAAAGGAAAAATTTAACGGACAAAGCAGCATGGGTGATAGCGTTTGAAACGCAGCTCGCCATTAGACACCAAGCTAGGTGGATAATTTGAACAAACTTTGAATTCTTGTACATAACAAATAAGCGAAAACGTTTTTCATCGAGCAAAACTATCGCTTAGACACATATTGACCACTTAAGCAGGGGACCACTATAGTTACTTGTTTCTTGACATGTCTAGTTTACTCGTGTATATGCTTCGGGCGTCTTCTTTCTCTGTTTTTGTACATCAGTGCAATGATTTCATTGATTCAGCAAAAAAAATGTCTATTCAGACTATGATTGAAAAAGCATCGTGTTACATACCCAACTCTGATTTTCAGGCGTATGTGTACCCTATATACTGCGAGTCGACATATTCCAATTTTTACACATGCATGCGTATACTCCTAATAGGATTTTTACTGATTTGTTGAAATTGAAAAGGCAAATAGTTTCTGAGTTGATTCTAATTCACAACACCTTATGTAAGTTTTACTAACAAGCAAATGGATTTACAAAAAAGCTTGTTAAAGCTTTTCTTTGCGGTATACTTGAATTTTGTCTACATAACCAAGGATACCGCATAAAAATAAGACAGTTAAGTGACCCTTGAATTCTTGTACCTAATCAATTAAATAAGAAAAAGTGCTTTATATCCCTCACTCACATCAGTTTGCAGTTTGCATGCATCTACCGCCTGTAATTCTGTTGTGTTTTGTGTCTGCTCCGACAAATATGTTTAAGATTTGCCATCACGTGTTTCATTCTATAAATTAATAATAATAAACTATTAGCAACGTTGCATATATCATGTACAGTTCCTTGGTCAAAAGCCACCTTCTGCAGCTGTGTTTGCTAATACAATTAGATGAACTGGAATGATTCTAATGAAATATTCACTTGACAACATTGCGGCTTAATGTTAATTTTCTGCCAACCGCCCCACGGTATGCAGATGGGAATACAGTATAAGAAGGGTCATGGTGGTTAGATACTTATTGAGAAGTGTGTCCACTTTTTGTCTTGTCAATTGGACATGATTTTCCGGTTTTTCCTCTGATTCGATCTTTTTTCTCTCGCCAAACATTATATTGCATTGCTACAAGTCTATTCAAGCATTTTTTTAAGGTTTCGTTTGCAAAAATGAAACAAACAGAATTTCACTGTTCCTTACGTTTATCGCATAGTTTTTAATGTATTATGTTAAAGGATACTGCATATATTTCTTAAGATGAGACATGAATATATTGGACAGAAGGTTATAGTTTGCGAAGATACTAACAATTTCTTATTTATTTAAAACTAATACTCCTTCCAAAAAGTTTATTTCTCATGCGCATAAAAGATTATACAGCCTACCCCATCGAAATATTAAACTCATATAGGAATAGTGTAACTTTAAGGGCGAAAAAAGTCCACTTTATGTGCTGCAATGAAGTAAAAAATTGTTGTGTCCATAAAAGACTCAAAGTAGGTATGTATGGTAAACAGACAGAGAAATGTACCGTCGAACTTCGACCAGGCTCCAGGTTTACTTCTACATAAACCAAAAGTGATTTTTCTTTCTTTTATAATTCAACATCACATCCTTTGGGTAATATAATAGATTTTAAAAATACTCGACCTTTGTTTATTACCATGTTTTCTAATTACCCTAAGTGAAGGCACCGCAGGAAATAGAGCTACTTTAAAATACCTCAAGTACGAAATAATCACTTCCTCAGATTCAATATTGAGTAATGCGCTTCCACATAAAAGTGTTTCTTGCTAAACCGATAAAAGAAGCTAAAGAAATATTAAAGAGATCGCGTTCGTAAACAGCAGCGGCATAACAATTATTCAAATTAAAGGAATCGGTACGACAAAACGGAAAGTGGTAAAAAATCATTATTTTTTATGTAAGACCTGTTACAAAAAGATGAATAGAAATTAAATGTGCTACAACTGTTGTGCCACTTTAAAACATTTGGTGATAGTGACTGCATTCTTAGAGGCAGGAACCACATCATTTTTATTTTGGGCTGACGGTCAATAGGCAGCAACACGTAGGCCACATTTGGTGTCACAGTGACAATGTTGAACTATATCCTTATGTAATTCAAAATTCAAAAGACAAGTAAAAGAACAAGAATTAAATTTTCTTTTTAAAGAGACTTTCAATATTAACGTTTAAACTTCCTCTCCATAGGAAATCTAAACGATACCATATTTTTGACGTTTATGCCGACATCCTGGAACTGTGTGTACAGCGCAAAAACGTTGGAAGTTACAAAATTTTCTTTACCAAAATGTATGTTCATTCACCGGATTAAGATTATTTTTTGACACCAATATTTATCTGCCACATAAATACAACGTCTAGAAAAATTAATTGAATCGCCATTTCATTATGTCACAAGCCACCTATCGTGTTTTAATTGATTTACTAAATAATAAACTTTGAGCGGTTATTTGAAGAAATTACCACTTCCTTTATGTAATTAAAGGCCTATAAACCATTTTCTTTGGAGCTACGTGAAATCATTGGTCTATATCAAGGAGCATGCAAAGATATATGACACCAGGGTCAACATCAAACGCAGAATAGCTAAAATTTCTACCAAGTTATGCATAGAAGTGGTCCAGACTTTAGATCAACGATTGGAGTTTTCCAAACATAACTGTCACTTCATTTTCTTGAGCACAGAATTATTTTTTTTAATATCTCGTTTCGTTTTTGTTTCATTAAAAAAAAGTCGAAGCGCCCACAATAAAAAAAAATACCTTTATTACCTTTTTGCAAACTTTATAGCCCATAGAAAAGTAAAAAACAATGATTTCCGATAGTAAAAATATTGTTAGGATTTTATCAGATCTAGCAGAAGTGGTGTAAAATATGTGATGATGCAATCAGCACCGGCTCTTCTGAAGCACTTCATTGTCTCCATTAGGACTGTTTCCAAATTAAAAGCGCCACTCTTTGCTGCATGGTATAGCATTGCGTATTCACCAGACACCTGTTAAAGATAATGAAAGTTGTATAGTACATAAAAATAATTTTCGAATGAGTGGAAAAAAGGTGTGCGTTGGAAGAACACGAGATTATTAACTTTTTCTCTCGATCAGACATAAGGTAGTACAGGAAAAGAAAGTAAGTATGAATAATGATGTCAATAGAAACGAAAATTACTGGATTCTGAATAGCAAGTGATATTTTGAATTGTGAAAGTGGGGGTCTTTGCAACAACAAAAGTGAGTGTAAGCTGTTAGATATGTCCATTTTTGCCTTTGAATCCGGGAATATTGTTTTGTCATTATAAGGGACCATCATCTGCAATAACAATTTTAGTTGTCGCGCCGATAAAATCTCCACCCACACAAATTGGGGTATTAGTAGAGATGACAGATTGCATTAAAAGCAAGGATGAAATTGTGATTTAATGCACTAATCCCTTGGTTGCAATAATCTATTAAATCGAAGTCAGGGAATTCACAAATTACACTTTCGTTGCACTTACATAATGAACAGTGTTTAAGTGCAGGCAACAAAAGATGATAATCTCAACTGCAATCACAAGTTTCGTGCTGTTGTGTGTCTATACATTTTCAAAATATTTTTCTCTGTAGTTATGCCTAAATTCCCTAACCAAATCATCTAAATGCTCCCTAAACAGTAACTTATTGTCAAATTTTTAACTTCCGAAGGTAGAAATACGATTTGAGCGACTCTAGACGGGAACGATTTACATTTGACATTTGACTCTATCCTAAAAAAAGAACGGACACCGATTCCGTTATTTGCGGCGAATACTTTGATAATCCAACATGCCATAATCCGCTGCTTAAAAGCATCAACCGCAAAATTGTTCATGCCAATCACAGTTACTTTAATCTCAAAGAGCAATTAATGTAATATGATATTTCTCTCATTTAATTTCTGCAGCGCAACGTTTAAAGATAGATAGCTTCATTGTCTTAACTCGCCTTCCTAACACTGGGAAGCAAAGAACACAAGTTGGAGAGGAGACTGTCTCACCCCTCACACGGGGTACATACACACAATCAATACTCTCTTTTAGAAAAATAACTGCACCTATTTTCAAAGAATTTGCACATTTCACTTTTATTTATGTGCAATGACACAAAAAAACAAGTGACTTTTAATTTTTGGCACCGGGCATATCTACACTTCAAAGTTATCAACGTATAATAACATTACATATAATGCAACAACAAATTCTTAAGCACAAAACTGGCACCTACACCATTCCATCAGAGAATCTATAAATGTTTTCTTAATGAACTCAGACCATTGCATAATGCAGGATTGGCCGAATGTAGAGAAAATTTAAATAATTTAATTCACAGCAAAGTACTAAGCGACACCCTAATTGCTATTCAACCAGTCACCACTGAGCCCACTTATCACCAAGTGTCTGATGGTACCACAACAGCCCTACTGCGAAATTCCATACTGACGGAAGTCAACCGAAAAGTCTCTTGACCGCTTGACTTGGTTTGACACCAAAAACCACAAATATGTTAAAACTCACTTGATAGACGTATAACGGCATATTGGGGAATGCGTCTTTTGTCTGCCTTAGTATATCCAAGTATGGAAGACCAGGTTTGACCATCAGCATATCGGCTCCTTCCTCCACATCACGTTCCTAAAACCAATAAAAATCGGGTTACACTTTCACAATCATTAACTATTCAAAACATTTCATCATACAACAGCTCGCATCGCTAATCCTTTGGAACCAGATGGGAGTTGATAGCACCTTCTGTCACCGAATGCTGGAGCGCTCTTTGCTGCATCTCTAAATGGTCCGTAGAAGTTCGATGCGAATTTTGCAGAGTACGATAATAGCGAAACAGAGTTCTCCATGCCATTTTCAATCAGTGCGTTTTTGATGGCCTTAATACGATTGTCCATCATGTCGGAGGGAGCTACAATGTGTGCACCGGCTTTGGCATATGCCACAGCCACCTCAGCGATTCGCTTTGTACTCGCTTTGTTGTCAATATTCTGTTCATTTAGGATACCACAGTGGCCATGATCTGTGTATGGACACAGGCACACATCGCAGGCAAGCAGAAGATCTGGGAACCATTTGCGTAACTTTGGAAGAGCGAGAACTACTGGATTTGTTGCGTTATCCGCATGTGTTGCAACGCTGTCCTGTTAATTAACTGAATTTAACATTTATTCAACTACATTTTATTTTTTGTTTATCACCTTTAAGCTGCAATCGACCACTCCGAACAGAAGAATCGACGTTAATCCCTTGGCAACCAAGGGTTCCAAATGTTCCTTCAACTTGTTTACCCCCATCCGTGCAACTCCTGGCATGCTTGGGATTTCTTCCAATGCATTGTCGCCTGGTCTGAAAAATAAATAAATTACAAAAATTACATGTTCATTCCGAGCGGTGTGTTCACTTACATAACAAACACGGGATACATGAAGTTATATGGATTGAGCTGACAATTGGGTTCTTGCAGAAGCCTCAGCGCAGGGTGAAAAATTCCTGAATGCAACTTTCTTTCCATTATCCCTCAAACACGTTTTACTGCTACCAAAGATGAATGACTGAGTGTTTATCTCTCACCGCAACTAGTGCCGAAAGCTACTCAAACTTAGAAAGATGATAATGCGACTATTGCTTTGGTGTGTAAGTATGTAATCGATAATCACAAATACACGTTGTTTTGGACGGACTGAAGCATTTGCCAGGTTGTGGAGGGGTAATACGTATACGGCTGCTACTCTCCACAATTTGACAGAAATTTGTGAAATAATTTAAAAACTTGTTCACTTCCTTCGTTGGCCACATTTTAATCTTGCGGTTTACTTGAGATAAAAGGGGTGTTCCAATTGATTTATGTACAGAAATTCGTAGTTGAGTAGTTTAGGTAAAAATCTCTCTTGCAGAGAGTAACTCTACCGATGATTGTGAAACGACTTATCGTAGAAACTCGTAAACAGCTATCAGACATATAAAATGTCAGAGGTTTTTTTTATTTTCGATTTGACAGCCATCTGCTGCCGAGTTGCTGCCTACAGTTTTTTCTTCGGCAGAAATTCGTAAGAATTGGTCTCTGCTCGTGAGCTCTCTCTTCTACGAAACAAAGCAGCCAATGGAACGCTTTTTCGTAGTTTTTCAGGCAAATTCGTAGACATTCATAGCAATTCAGGGGAATTGGAAAAGACCTAAAATCAGAAACCAATAAGGGATTTGACTGGATGTCCATACAGGTTCCCATAAAACTTCTTGCATATTTGTTTTTTCTTCCTCTTTACCGCTTGAAATTTATTCTTCGAGTTCTTTGGTATTAAGTGGTGCTCATAATTGACAAAGTAATCATTGAAATTAATATTCGAATAAGCATAAGCAGTATGAAATGCGAAAATCCATCAACTGCCTGAATGCATTCTTTTGAAGCATAAGTTCAAACCTAGATGGCAGTGTATTTTGGGTTTCCTTTGTTCTTTCAAATTGTCAATCTAGAAACCCAGTAACAGGTGGCATGAGTATTTTGCTGGACTGTGTGTCTGTTAATTTTAAATTAAATTTTCCATTAAAAAGGTTACCTGTACAAAAATTTGAATAAGATGTTTATCGATTGTGAAGCATCAAAATAAATTTATTAATAAAGTTGTAATACAGACGGACAGTATGTCGCATGTTCTTATTTTACTGGGTCATGAAAGGTGGACTTATATAGCATAACAATCCCGCACGTTAAATCATAAGGGTGCGAGAGTATAAATCAAGTAAAAGCTATTTATTTGAAAAACGCGAAAAGACAATAAAGTATTTTACCTAATAATCCTGAAATCTCCGATAGAGTAATTGAAAAGTTGACAAGCAAACAAGAGCTTAAAGTCTACCAACAAGCAAGTAAAAGAGAGGAATGGTAGTGGAGGTGATAGCATGGATTTAACGTCAGTAATGGGTTTGTAATAATATGAAATATTTGACTATATAGAATGAAGACGTGAAAATAAATTGTTTGTCAGTTTTAAAATTCTTTTTGAAAAGCTTTTCCACGCCACCCATGGAGTGTGCTTATGGTGCGTTAACCGATTTTTGTTAACCGAGTGTTTGGTTTCCCCAGGAAGCCTATTGCACTGGAACTTCATTGTAGAATATATTTTGAAGTCTCATTCTGTAGTAAGTTTGGATTTCTGAACACCATTGGGCAAATCTCCGAATTTTCCGCTATGTTTTGAAAAATGCATGGATTTTTGATCATTACGGAGGTGAATCCACGAATTTACCGCCATTATTGTGGTGGATCTATCGTTTTCGTCGAAAATCCAGGGATTTTGTAAAAGTATGGGTGAGTCTCAAGTGATTTATCAACAACTACAAAATCCCCGGATTTGAGAGGCATAGGGCCAGAGGCAAAAACTGGTCTAAGACGAGTATCTCCTTGTTTCCTTTATATATCCTTGAAGTCTTGATTGATGACTGGCACAAGATTTCTCTAGCCACGATTTCCAAACTGGCGCATTCGATGGAGAATATGTTGAATGATGTAATACAGGTTGTAATAAATTTGCCGAAAGGATGCTTATTTTCATGTAGTATTTAGGTGTTTCTTATGTTTTCAAGCCAAAGGAAAGAGTTTACCCCAAAATTGAGAATAGTATTAGACTGTGCAACAACAACTGTATAAGTTGTTTTAGGTTAAGATCAAAAGAGTAAATTATAAACAATAGATTAAAACTACTTTAACATTTTAGTCGTCGCATTTTTTCGATGTTTTGACGCATTGCGCTCAGAAGATGAGAACTTATTAGTTTAAATGCACTTTTTGCTGTTCAATTGTTTTCGTTGTTGTTGGCAGACAGCAGAATGTTAGTTATTGTGTGAATTTTTTAGAAAGTGCATAATTCCTTGAATTGAGAATTTAAAAAATATTTTAACCCATTTAGGAATATTTACATGAATACTCAGTAAATTACCAACATTTAAATATATATTAATTTTATTATTTGTTTATAAACCTTGTGCATATTTATTTTTTTTTTCAATCAACCGCGCCTTCTTTTTTAGTGTTGCTTTAATGCAACATTGGGACAACGCGTATAAGGTAAAATTAAATATGATACGTTTTAAAACAATGAGAATGTATAGGAATAGCGCATTTGTTAGACATACATTGTGTTTT